>OZ023313.1:16764603-17364603 GCA_964007375.1 Ophion obscuratus
AGAGACGAGAGCAGAAGTCCGGGGGCGGCCCAGTTTGAAAACTTATCGGTTTTCGCGGTTCGTGTGTTACGTAGAGAGAGAGAGAGAAAGAGAGAGGGCGAGACACCATCGATACTCCGAGTTTAGCGCTATCACGAAACGTCGATAAATTTCGTCCTGTCCAATTCGTACGCTTTCCCGGGGTGACTTCCGGTCAAGCTGCTTCTGCACTTCCGCCTTCTTCTTTGATATATACGGTCTGTATACACAGACGTACGTACACGCCCGTATAGACATCGGACTACAAGGGGAACGTGTGTGATCGCGCTTCCTACATAGACATCGCCACCATGAGATCGCGTTCTCGCATTCCCTTGCCACCTTTTTGTCACTTTACTTTATTTCACAGCTTCAAACACGTACGTTTTGGCCGCCCCGGCACTCACGACTCTCCGTGTGATAAAAATCTTCCAAGGGCCGCCGGCAACCTCGTTGCACACTTCCGGGACTCTGTCATTTTTACGAACCAACGGAAAAATAATATGAAACTTGGCGTTTGAAGCCAATGTGAAACACTGAATTCTCTGTCGACTCACATTGTTGTATGCAAATACAACATTTGTATCGCAAATACTCTTCGGAGTGGAGAGAGTGACGTTTAAGGCCTTAGGCCACACTATAGAGGCCGAAAAAATATGCTTTTTGGGGATTTTTTTCTTCAGAAAAACTACAAAATAAATCGAGATTACAAAAAGGGTGTTTATTATACATGTTAGTGACTGTATACGATAATTTTTTTGAAGCGATTAATTTCAAAATGGCGGCTGTGCAGCGTTTATCTCAAAACTGCATTTTTTAAGTTGGCCGGAAACATAACTCGGACAATTTTCAACCGATTCACTTGAACTGTTGGATATATCTTGAAACATATATTGTCTATGGAAGTACGTAGGATTTTTATTTATATTGCATAGTTCATTTGTTACTAACATTTTTTAGGGTAAATTTTCGGAAAGTGAAAAATTTGCCTAAAAAATCGTCAGATGATTGTTACTTTTATTGTATACAGTCACTGACATGTATGATAAACACCCTTTTTTGTAATTTCGATTTATTTTTGAGTTTTTCTGAAAAAAAGAATCCCCACAAAACCTATTTTTTGGCCTCTAGAGTGGCCTAACCCCTTAAAGGAATCACGGCTGATAGTTAACGATGCTGTCTGTTTGTTTTTTTTTTTTAATTTTAGTCTTCCTCATGCAGAAATTTGTTGGAAAGACCCCAGATCCTACCACGTCCCCACAGGGATTTGATAAGGACTTTGAGAATGTTTAATTTCTAATTCGCAACCGAAATTTGTTGGATGCCGAAAAAAAAAGTTCGTCTTCTAGTGCACAAATTTGTTGGGGAATCCCAAGATGCACCCAGATCTCTATAGGGATTTGCTAGAGACACCGCACATGGGAAGTTCTCATCGGTATCCAATGAGATTCTGCACTGTTTCCCGATGAACGCCATTTGAGAATTCTTACCACGTTCGAATCGAAAATACGTGAAAGGTCACGAGAAAAAACTCGGCGTGTTGAAATATAATCTGCACGCTTCGTGAGTGTGTACGTATGTGGCGATATTATGTCAAAGTCTAGTACAATAAATGACAAATGATAATTACAGTGGATCTTCAGTGATGTGATTCAAATCGATTTTCAAGATATATTTTTTTACGATTTATACTTTTTTAAGATAAGATTTATACTTTTCTTAAGATCCACATATTATGTATATCTATATATTTTGTATAGACAATCCTGTTTGATAATGTGGCATCCGCCAGGATTCAAATTGGATTGGTACATTTGCTTCCAATGGGGAATCCCGATGAGAATCCACGTACGAACGTGAAGTTTTCGTATAGGGGTCCAATGCGATGACCCATTGGATCCCTACGACAATTTCTGCACGGTTCGTTGCAGTCTTCACTTCATTAAGGGGTCTTCTCACTTTAGTTAGCGTCTAAAGTCTAAAGAGGATATTTTCATGAATTTTTTTGATAGGTTTATATTATAGATATTGATATAAAGTTGTTACTCGTAATAAATACACTTTCGAAATACATTAAATTAAAAAAAATGAATTTATGTAACTCAAACAAACTTGAAACGCGTTTTTCTCGAATCAACGTTTTTCGACGACTTGTCGATAAAATCTTCGAATCTACTTAACCGATCTTTATGAAATTTTAACCACATATTCTTTACAACTATAGCTATAGCGCATGTCAAGTATTTTTTTAAATTTTTATATTTACTACTTTTGTTGCCAAAAACGGTGAAAAAAACGCGTTTTTTTTCGAAAAACGTCCGCAATTTTGTTATTCTTGCATATATAAAAAATCGGTTCCATGTCACCTGATCACACGACAAAATTTCACGGACAAAATATCACCACGACAGAATATCACACGACAAAACAAACCCAAACAAACCCACTCTCGCGTGGGGAGAATAATCGGATTGTGATATTTCATGGTGGTGATGTTTTGTCGTGTGATATTATGAGATGCTACCAAAAAATCGTAGGATATGCATTAACATACTGAATCTAAAACCGTTTGATTTTTTGTTTCTGTTCCATCTCCGAGATTTCATCAACAGCGCAGACGTACAATTTTTTTAACTACCCTTTTTGTCTATAAATAGTGACTTAAATAAACATTTTTTTTAAATGTACTGCGAAAGTGTATTTATTACGTGTAATGACTTTTATATCAATATCTATAATATGAAAATATCCAACAAAATTCATGAAAATAGCCTTTTTTAGCGTCTAAAGTGAGAAGACCCCTTAATGACTTTTACACCCGACGGAGGTTTCTTACCCGGGCAGATTATATGCACGTACATTTGTTTCCCCGACATTTGCGGGTCTCAAATCGTTTTTTAAACGCTGCGCACAATGTACTCCACTCGTTTGGTCGTTAAGCCCCGTGGAATTCGGGTCAAGATGAGGAGACGAGAACTCGAAACCCTAGCCACCGTTTATGTAAGACACAATGTGCATCGTCTGGTGCATTTCACGAAAGAAAAAACGGCCGGAGTAACGAGAAAGTAAGGCTAAAAGGGGGGGAAGCTTGAGAAATGAAAATCCTCTCGGGGCTTCGAATAATATTGTGGAATTATACTCGAAAGTCCGGGAAATGGAGGCAGTGGGTGAGCGGAAACGGTGACCGGATATTTGTTTTATCATATCGTTGCGCGGAATTAAGCCAAGTATGTGTACGCGTATATATGTGTACGTATATATATATATACACACACACATACATATATATATACATTTATACATATATAAATGTGTGTGTGTGTGGTGCAAAAGGGTGGAGAAAAAAGCGAAAAATAACCGATTCGAAGGGTACAATAAAACTCGGCTTAAATTCTCCGGCTCGTTGACCTCGCTGCTGTACTCCCGTATCAACTGAAATGCCAAGCATCAGTTGCTCGGCCGCCTTCAACGCGCTTACATCTATATCTATATCGCCGGTATAAGTTGAAAAAGTCTGAATAAACACGATGGAAATAACTTTCGCGAGTTCGTCAACATACACGGGGAACGACGACGAAGGATGCGCAAACTTTGCTTTTCCGAAAGCTCACAGAAAGGACAATGGAAATCCATTTCAAGCTTGAACTTATATTCGAGAAGGAGAAAAAAGCAAAAAAGTTGGAGTTCATAAATCAATTGTCGCGGTGTGTCGCAGCTTCTGGGCCCAGTGGGGCAAAGACACTATTGAAGATTGTACGGAACGATGTTGAATGCTCCGGGTTATTTTGCTTATTATTTTGTTGGTGTTGATACCCGTAGTATTTTGACGTTGCATGAACTGCGTACTTTTGTTTGTTGAGCTCCCCCATCTAGTACAGTCGTGCTGTATATTGGAATCGGAAAAAATTGGAAGGCTTGTTTTTTGACAGGTGATTTTGTAGGTTCCGCGAGTGCTAAATCCTAGTTTGCCTAAAAATGGGGGTTTAGGGTTTTTTAGGGGATGAAGAGGAATGGGGGTGGATTAATGACAAAGTACAACCCGTACGAGGTCGGCGCCGGGAGCAAAAATGTTCAGAAAAATCCGGGCTTTATTGTTTTCCACAGCGCCGAAGTCGTGGAAATTCATTTTGGGGGTGAAAAGGTGGGGTAAAATTGTGAAAAATCAGTTTTAATTCGATAACTCTTTAGGAAAAATTCATACAATTTTTGGTTAAACGGGAACATCGTAGCCCTTTAAAAGACGCGTCGATCAAGTATTTGATCATCCCTCTCTGATAATATCTTCACCCCCCAAAAAATTGTCGAAAAATACAAAAAAAATTGTTTATTGAATAACTCAGAAACATTCGATTTTTCGGGGATGGTTTAAGTGCACGAAATGTAGAGAACAATTTTCTCTATATTTTCGTTTGTATGGACCACCTTTTAATTTTACGTTTTCCAACCCCTCTCGGAGGTTGAAGATTCAAAATAAAATTCTGGGAAAACGATTGACCGAAAATAAAGAGATACGAGTTTGGCGCTGTGGACAAAAATGTAGCTGAGGGTTTCCTCTTGCTTGAAATTGTTCCACGGCGGCAAATTTGTGCGGTCAATAGTTTTCCCAGAATTTCAATTTTTATTTTCAACCCCCGAGAGGGGTTGGAAAAAGCGCAATTCAAGGGTGGTTAATAGAAACGAAAATATAGAGAAAATTAATCTCTACATTTCGTGCATTTGAACCATACCCGAAAAATCGACGGTTTTTGAGTTATACGATAAACAATTTTTTTTTGGTATTTCAACAATTTTTTCGGGGGTGAAGATATTATCGGAGAGCGATGATCCAGTACTCAATCGATGCGTCTTTACAAGAGGTACAACGTTCCCACAAATTCATCCTAAAGCGTTATTGAATTAAAACTGATTTTTAAAAATTTCACCCCAATTTTTCACCCCCAAAATGAACTACCACGACTTCGGTGCTATGAACAAAACTAAAGCCCGTATTTTTCGGGTCGTTTTGTCTCACGGTGCCGACCTTGTAGGGGTTGTAGTTTGGCATCAGTCCACACCCATCTTCTTTATCCCCTAAAAAAAACCCTGCACCCCGATTTTTAGGCAAGCTTGGATTTCGCACCCGCGGCACTTACAGAATGACCTGTTACGAAACTGGCCTTCTTCTGATTTTTTCCGGTTACGGGGTTTTTCAGCGACAACACGACTGTACTAATCATACTCTCGTATTTATGCTCCTGATCTATTTTTCTTCCACTTATCGCCATCGTATCCCATAGCCCAACTAATAAGCCATCTCTCCATTTATGTTACAGGTGAGTACCGGATTTTCTCTGACCACAGCCTGTTGCAAACTATTCCAAGGCGTAAGTGATTTTAGGATAATGCGACGTATACTTGAATGAATCGTACACCCTGAGGGCCTTTGTTGTGATTTGCAACGCAAAATAGAGGACAATCCCAACGGTACGAACTAGACGCAACATTCGAACGCTCAATATTACGACATCAAACGAAACCACTCGAGGGTCTACAATTATGTAATACTGAATATAACAGAATCCTACTGATCTGACTGAAATATTGAGGGGCTACATAAACCTAGAGGTCCGAAAACAATAGCCAAATTCCGAATATTTTTTCTGTGAAACGGATGATGAAGAAGAACGCATTTTTTCAAACACAAAAATGTTAAATAGTATATTGAGAGCCTTTAAAAAAATCACCAAAAAGTATAGAAAAACAACAAAAACCTAAAAACCAAATCTAAGATTTAAAAACAACAAAAATCTAAAAACCAAACGGGTTATTCAAGTTAACAATAAATACGAGTCGTTGACGGTCGCCGAGTTTTTTAAATGATTTTTTTTTAAACGTGGCGACAAATCGAAACTCGAGCATGCAAAATCTATGACAAAAGTGTTCATTTTTACGTAACTATTAAAAAATGAAGATCGATTTTAAAAAGTGAGGTCGTCAAGAACCTTTAAATGTTTCTCGTCAGATCTCCTGTAATTTTGGAAACAATCCATTAAGGGGTTCTCGAGATATCATGTCCTCCGACTTTGGTAACAGTATTTCGGGAAAAATATTTTTGAAAAATGCAATTTTTTATTTAGATGTCGCCCGTTAACTCGTGGTCGGAAAAAAGAAGAGCTTTCGCAATTTTGCTCTGGGAAAACGTGTGCAGATTTACAATTTTTTTATATGGAAGAGTATGGTTTTAAGTATTTTTTACAATTTTTAATTAAAAATATTTATAAATGTGGTGTAAACCCAATGGTTTGTGCGGACCACTGTTTGAAAAAGGTCCTTGGCGTTGACCACCGCTGCTCGGGAACAAGTCATCCGAAATAAAACAAATCGAACGCGTTAATTTTTTCATGAAATTATCTAGTCCTCGGAGGAAAGATTTAATAAAATATTGATTTTTGAAAAATGGCCGTAGTTCATATTGGAAGTATCGATTTTCGGTGAAAAAAAAACCCTCTATTTCCGTTGATAAAAAAGCTATGCATTGAAAAAAATCCTTTATTCAAGCATTGCTTTTTGATATGTAAAAGAAGTTTGTGAAATTTGAAGCTGATCAGTGTCGTGATTTTGTAGATATCATGGTCGCCGATTTTTAAAAAGCCATTTTCAGACAAACGTGTTTAAACGGTTGCCGGTTCTCAGAACCTACCTATAAGTCTTCCAATTTTGAACAGATCGGATGAAAATGTTGCGAGAAATTTTTGAAATGTTATATTCTAAGAATCCATAAAAAACAAAAAATCATAAAATATTTATGTTGCGAAGGAGCGGCAGCGAATTTTTGTAATTCTTGCTACCCAAAGTTATTGACTGGCAGTTTCATTTATATAAATTAGTGATGCTCATAACACTAAATTTTTAACAGATCGTCTAAAAAATTTTCAGCGAATTTTTTAAAAATGTTTTATTTTGAGAATCCGTCAAAAATAAAAAATCAATATCTTCCAAAGTTTTAACCAGGTGCCCAAATAGAGTTTTACAATCGGCACAGTAATGGCCCACGACTGGTTGCCAGATAAAAAACGATGGCGCGGTAATGGCTATGTAAACGGGCCAGATCCGCACCATGCATGGTTGTTAATGGTAAACCATGAATGGCTGCCAAGACTTGGCCAAATATCATACGCCCATATTGGCCCAGCAACGGCTGCCGGATCTTCTGCCGGAAATGAAAAACAAAAAATGTACAAATTATGAGTATAAAAATTCTAGTAGTATCTTTTTTGTTTTCTTATGCTTCACTTATGTCCACGTACATAGAATAATTTCATTAAAAACGCTTTTTGCATTGTTCAAGTTTTTACCTATCATCGGGATCGAACCTACGTCTTTCGTTCTAGTGTCGAGCGCCCTACCCACTTAGCCATTCTAACACTTATAGACTCCATCGTTTATTCATTCCTTACTTTTATGCCGATAATTTTATTCATGACATTAAAGTTTACGGACAATTTTTTTGGCTTCCATTTATGCTGTGAAAATAACTCGCTCGGTTTGGGTGAAGTTCCGAAAAGCATACTCCTCTGATCGAGCTGAAATTTTGCACCGAACTTCCTCTCATTGTCCTAAGAGAATCCCTTAAGGGGGGAAATCACAGTAGCACACAAAAAAATAGGCATATTTTCGGGAATTAATTTTGGCTGAATAAAAGTATCAATCGAAAATCTGTAAAGTACGTTTTATAGCAATACTAAAAAGGTACATAATGTAATTTTTTCAATAAAAAATATTTAAAAATGGCGGCTGCGCAGCATATGCCCCAAGGCGCCTTTTTTTGAGCTCGCCGAAGACATAACTCGAGCAAATCTTTACCGATCGACTTGAAATTTTGACAGCAGCTTCGAAACATCTGTCTCCACGGAGCTACGTAGGATTTTTTATTTTATATGGCTTACTTTTTTTTTATCGACGATTTTATGCCGTTTTTTTTTGTTAAAAATTTAACTTTATTTTCAAACATGCACCATTTTGCGAAAAATCAATATATCGAAAAAATCCTACGTAGCTCGCTAGCTGTTGTTATATGGAAACTAAAAAAATTTGGTTTTTTCTTCTAGGTCAAAAATTAAGGAGTCTACGTCTTTGGCCATCGACACGCTTTCAAAAATAGGCGCCTTGGGGCATATGCCGCGCAGCCGCCATTTTTAAATATTTTTTATTGAAAAAATTACATTTTGTACTTTTTTAGTATTGCTATAAAACCTACTTTACAGATTTTCGATTGATACTTTTATTCAGCCAAAATTAATTCCCGAAAATATGCCTATTTTTTGTGTGCTACGGTGATTTCCCTACTTAACGGATTTTTGACGACTAGCAATAGTTTTCGACATATCGCATTGTAAAGTTTATTATTTCACGCCATACGAGTATATCTATATATCCGATAGATACCCCCCACCCCTCCGGCCTCGCTGCTTCATGGCAAACAGTGCCCACCCGTACGTGCATATCACTTGCCATGTGGGATGGGTTTGTTTGGGGTTATTTAATGTAGTAGAAGCGCAGTAAAATAAATAACTTTCAATATACGATATATCGAAAACTATTGCTAGTCGCCAATATCCTTTTAAAGGTTCTCTTAAAATATTGAAAAGAAGGTCTGTGCAAAATTTCAGCTTCATCAGTGGGATATGCTTTTCGAAACCTTATACCTTGTTTTTACGTATTACAGTTTAACGACCTACCCAGCAAAACGCCCAAAAACAAACCATCAATGGCTGGAATATATCTGGCAAGCCGTCCATCCGCCTACGATACCCCAATGCTGATCCCCATACTATCGGTGCGATGGTATTGGCCCACCAATGGCTGGCATAAATCTGGCAAGTCGTTCATCCGCCTACAGTACCCCAATGCTGGTCGACGAATTATTGGCCGATTATCAGCAAACCGTTTAACGGCTGAATGCTGGCATTTTTATTACGAGAGGCGACCCTATATGGGTTTAAGCTCTCAATGAAAGAAATCACAAAATATTCATCTTGCGAAGGAGTAGCAGCATTTTTTTGTAATTCTTGCCACCCAAAGTTGTCACTGGCAGTTGATACGCGATCAGCGAGACAAGATACGATTCAGGCGCATCTACCGTACTTGGAACCGCCTCAAGTTCTCATCTCAGATGATATGTTGTCCAAAATTGTCCCTAGAACTTTCGAACCCCTGAGGCTATCCATTTCGATATTCCTCTGACGTTACATCCCGTGCAGAAATGTTGGCAGGGATACAGCTGGATTCTGACTTGTATTCCGGGCTCCCAGTTGGGATCTAGTCCGATATCGAATCAGATTCGAAGACTAAATGTAAGATCCGTAAACTGGATTCCATTAGGGATCCAGAACCGGATCCTTTAATGACTCTAAATAGATTCCCCATGGAATCATTGAGGAATCTGGGAAGGATCACGGGTGAAAACAGGCTGAAATAAAATGTCAAAAATGGAATTATGACATGTTAAATTCATTATAAAAATAAATAACATTTATAAAGTTTTGGTGCAATTAAACTATCAATAAAAAAAATTTGTCCAAAGATTCGAATGGCAGATCGCGCTCATCGCGAGATTTTGATGTGAATTAAAAAAAATTCACATCAAAATCTGTGAATGCAATTGTATTGACAAGAAATTATAAATACAAAAAAAATCACAAAATTAGTTGTGAATTTTTTCGTATTTAAGACAAATTAAAATCAAATTCAAAATGATTAGATTAAAATTTGCGCCAAAAGTGAGTTCGTACGTATTTTGAGAGAAAACATTGCCTCGAGGCAAAGAAATTTTTGCACATAACTCTTTGTGCGAACATTTATTTGCCTCAACACAATGTTTTCTCTCAAAATACGTTTACACTTGTGGTGTAAATTTTAATATAACTGTCGTGAATTCGATTTTTATTTTCTTTAATTTGAGGAAATTCACAATTCATTTTGTGATTTTTTTCATATTTATAATGTAATATTTGAAACTCACAACATTTTTTGCAAAAATTTCTTCGCCTCGACGAAATGTTTTCTCTCGAAATACGTAAGAACTCACGGTTGGTGTAAATTTTAATCTAATCATTGTGAATTTGATTTTAATTTGTCTTAAATACATGTTTATTCCCACCGACATGTCGATGGGTATAAACAGAGACTTATTCCCCAAAACCGGTATCCCGGTTGGAATCCAACTTGCATCAGTATCGGAATATGTACGACGACGATGGCATAATTTTGAAAATTTTGGCATCACGTGTATTTTCGGTATTACTATGTAATTCCTATCTGTAGATAGGAATTTTATAGATAGGAATCTATAGACAGAAATTCCTATCTATAGATAGAAATTCCATAGTAATACAGAGAATATACGTGACGCCAAAATTTTCAAAATGATGCCATCGTCGTCGTACATATGCCGATACTGATGCAAGTTGGATTCTAACCGGGATACCGGTTTTGGGGAATCCATGACAAATCCTGATCGGGATTTGATCGGACATAGGGTATCCCGGTCAAAATTTCTGCACGGGATTCAAAGAATGCAAACCTCACCGCTTGTCAAACGTGGAAAACACTGCTGGAACGTCACATCGGGCATGAGCGAATGGGATATCTCGTGGAATCTGGCAGAATCTTCGAGATCCGGTATAATTGGACTTGCGAATGGAGATTGGCGTTCCTCGAGTGTTCTTCCACTCGCGAGTGCTTGAAAAGCCCTTTTTTTCACGTGGTACGCGTCGCGTTTTCCCAACTTGAACGCGACAAGAACTAGCGCTATCCGTGATCACTGGAGTGTGGGGTAAAGCGTGGATTTGATCGTGTGCCCAACTCTCGACGTCGTGGAAGTTGAGATGGGTCTCTGTATGTGACACAAGAATTTAATCTCCGAGCTTCGATGGCGAGACGTTGAATGCCGTCCGTTCTGTTCTTTTTTATTGCCCGTTATTTCCTATTCAATGGATGAATCTGATCCGGAAGTTTGCCCGTCTATAAGCCAGCTACAGCGCAGCTGAGGCATCCTAAGTGCATGCTAATTATAAGGCTTCGGAAAAATACGCATCTGGGAACTCGCACGGAAAACACTTGGAGACTTGGGTAGCCCTGGGTGACGTCTTCGAGGCAGAATGGACGGATTTTTGATGGAGGACAATTGGAAATCAGGATCAAGTGCGATATGATAGTAACGTTGGTAGTTTTTTCGACTGGTTATTTCACCACCTAATATACCAAGCTATGTTTATGTTCCTGGAAGGTTCCTTTTTCTTCATAAAGTTCTAATAAAAGGAAACGTGCGATACGGGGTCACAGCCTAGCAGTTCATTAGACCTGTTATTTACTAGGCTATTTAACCATCACCTTGTTCCGGCTGCCCTTCGAGATGTGGCCGCGGTAAAAAAGAAAAATCAAGTACTTGCGATATCTCTTATATGTGTGCGTTTGTATAGTTACTGAAATGCTAACGGAGACAAACGATTCGTTGGTCGAGAATGTGTATACCTGTATATAGATCAGGAAGTTGAAGCGGAAGGCTTTCCGGGTGCATTCAGCGGTATTACTGTTGGAGAAGAAACGAGTAAGGCTTTCGTTGCTCTAGGTACAGTGGGGCTTGGTCGTTCCAATTCCAGGATCAAGATACTTGGGAATCTTTGTGGGTATGTTGAGGGTATACGTTCGGGTGTGTTTGCGTCGGTCCGTTCGCATCTATGTTTGTGTACGTGTATGAAGCTGGGCTTAAAAGGAGAATCGAGCCACCCGAATCGGTCCGAATCCTCGCCTCTGCCGTTCACCAGATATATGGCCAGCCACACACTGCAACGTTGAGGTATACGAAACGCTTCGCAGGCTGTGGGATCTTTCGCAGGTATACCTCTCGTATACCCCCTTCCTCTCTTTTCATTCAGAATCTTAAAGCTTATATACGGGTTACAATGTCTTACGCCGCGAGAGAAAAATCGCACGAAGAGACAGCGGTATCGCGGAAAAACGAGAGAGAAAATGGGCGATAGGTACGAAAAAATCGGCAATAAAAATCGCAGGATGCCAGGAAAGAAAATACCTGTGTGAATAGTAGCGGACAAAAAGCGAACGAATTAACACGAACTACTGGAGAAACAAATGAGTATTTTTGTGGAACGGCAGTCGCCGTTCCACAAAAATAAATCCCATTGTTCTTTATAATAGTCCGGTGAAATAATGGTTTCCAATGACCCGAGGAGAAAAACGATCTCGGACGGGTTCTTGCGCCTCGTTCCGCGGGAATCTCATTCTTCGGACGTCTCGGATAGGCAGCGAAATCCAGCACGCGAAGTGAAATTATTTTCCATTGGAAATAATGTCTGTTTTCGTGATGCCCAGCATACTACTTATGAATAGGAATCCTTGGTGAATCTCGTACGCTGGTATACTTTATAGCATAAAATGCAGGAGTTTTTCACGATTAGAAATGCGGGTAGAAAGTTTAATGAGATACTTCGCTGAGATCGAATCACGCACGAATTTGAATATGAAAATCCTCGTATTCTTTCGGGGACAATTTTCTTCGTTGTAGAAATGAGAGTTCGCAATGTAGATTTTTACCGTCGAACATCGCGTTGATCATGTTCAGTTCCTACCAGAACGTACCCTCCATCACTAGTTTTTCTCTCGCTATCGTACGCGCGCATATACCATCGCGGTGTTGGGAGCTCGAAGGCGCCGTGGCTGGACGAACGCGTTGGCCAAGTTCCAAAGGATCTTCTCGTTGGTCCACAGTCTCGCACCAAACGTGGCCCAGTCCGACATTCCGGTGTATAGAGAACTTCGAGAAGTGCCCTTGCGATCATGACGAGACGGAACGTGACCACAAAGAATAGCGGAAGGAGAGGAGAGAGATCGAGAGAGAGAGAGAGAGAGAGAGAGAAAAGGCGAGAAAAGTAGATGTATTTCGATATTTCTGGCTCAAGAAACGCTGTTCATATTCCGTTTGTGGAAAATCGTTCATCTGTGTCTGCGCCATTTCCGCCTTTCTTCCCTCCAATGTCCTCACCACCTAGATGAGACGTCGCGAAGCTTCCGGAAAAAAAATGACAAAGCATGGCAACCCCTTGGATGGTTAAAGCAGCTCGAGGGTGCAGACTCGGGGCGCTTGGAAAAAGTCGTGAGGAATGGGGTAATGGAAAACGTATCGTAACAATCCCCTCGCTCGCGTCTCATTCTCATTCGTATGAACTGAAACCGTCTAGGAAGCGGCGACTTTCGAGAGAGAATTGTTCCTTACTCTTTGCTGGTATTGCCCCAGGAACATACGCGCATTGAGGGCAGAGCTATACGTATATATTCCAAGAGCCACCACAGTCTCTTTATATATATGTGTGTACATCTGGGATGGCTATGGAACAATTCCTTGCTCGCCACCGATGTCCCTGCAAGAGCTGCAGCGAGAAATTAACCGGCTCGTAAAGCAACCATCCTGACGTGGAAACAAAGAATGATGCACAAGTTTGTATGTGTGGTGTACGACCAATAGACAAAAAGGAGCCAAAGGCAAGTAAAAGTTTGCTTTCCACTGTCAAAATGTTGTCCGGTTGTATTCCCAAGACGCAAGACGTCCTGCTCTCCTCTGGTCGATTGTTCATTCTGTTCATCTTTTAATTGCATCAAGAATCCTCGTCAATGCGATCAATGAACCCTGTAGATCGCTTCGCCATCAGCTTCCACCTGCGATGAGGATCTACGCTGATCGGCGGGCTCACGCAGAAACTTGATCAGCTTAACTGCAACGAAACAACTTCGCGATTCCACGCAAGCAAGTGACACAACTCCAAAATCAAGTGACATTGAACGAATTGCATACCCACCAATTGCTTTCACCCACCGTTGCATTCGGGAAACTTGAAATCGTCTGACAGGAAGTGGGAGAACAGAGATCGAATTCTCATCAGAAGCATGGTCCTTTTCGGGATTTCAATCAATTCATGCACTTGGCCACTTTTTCACGGAGATTCAATTTACTCGTATCCTTGCAACCTCATGTTAGCTGAGGAAAATTGACGTTGGAAGTTTCTTTGCAATTAGCTGGTGAGTAAGTTGGAAATCATGATGGTGAAAGTCGAAGCGGCTCTGCGCCAATGCTGAAGAAATTGATAACTTTCTTAGCTCTTCTCCTATACTTCGTACTGCGTGTGCTTGAAAGATTGTAAAACTGTTGCATGAGTAGCGTTCTCTCTCTCTCTCTCTCTCTCTCTCTCTCTCTCTCTCTCTCTCTCTTTCGGCGTTGCGAATATTTGAACTCTGCTAAAATCTCAGCAACGTACCGGAATCTCGTTGAACCGAGTTACCGGTGTAAAGCTTTTGGATACCCGATAATTCGCCTCGTCGGACCGTTGCGGAAGCAACAGCGAAGTTTATTTCTCATGAATATGAAAATTCAGGATATTGGAAGACGTAAAGGCTCGTGCGCGTTTCGAAGCCTTGAAGCGAGTCAAGTTAGACTCGTCACGCGGCATCCCTGTCCCGAAAAATCCTTCCTCGCGGTCCTTCATCTTTGTCAAGCAGTCATTCTTCCGTGAGTTCAAGCCGGTACATTGTTCTTCTTGTTGTGTCTCTTACGCGTGTTCGTCGCGTTCTCGTATTACAGCAGAGACGAATTGCCAGGATGTGGTTACGTCGAGTGTAACACGTTGCCTGAGACACCAACTAAAACGTAGGTTGGATGGAACTTTGGAGCATCGCAACGAATTTCAATCAGTGGAAGCAACGTCTAATGCCAGTGGCCATCCATTTGGGACGGAGCACGAACGGGGCCGTTAAATTTCACTTAACGACTCTTCAACATGATTCTCGTCATAACAAAATTGGCCAAATTTAACAGTTGGCAGCGTCACAGATCACTCAAGCAACGAGTGGTGACGAGAGTTGATGGAAAAGCTGAGAGTACATGGGACAGAACATTTTCTCTTCCGGCAAATGCAATTGTCATTCTTAAGGGGCTATATTAGCGTGAACACTGAAAATTTGGGTGATTTTCGGAAATTTTTTGGAAGAAAAGTACTCAATTAAATGTTTCGGATAATTAAGAATGTATTTGGCTATATTTCACCTATATTACATAATTTTTTCATACAAAAATATTGAGATGCAAGCGATTTATGCGCTGCGTTCGGAGGCGCTGAAAAAAAAGTTCCTCCACTGCTGACATGATTCCGGCCGATTGAGTAGCTGAAACTGAAAAAGGAAAAAAAGGTCGTTAAACTGGAAGGTATTTCCTGTAAAATGACGTAAGATTTTCGAAAATATCAAAATCTAACAAAATGGCGTAATATGAAAAAAGTCTGTTTTCTTGCCTATAAAATGGTGGTTTTTTTTCAATGCCTAATCGTCAATTTTCATCCAATCAAAAATATCCTACGTCATTGTAGAGTAAATATATTCAAGAGTACTCAGTTCAAATTTCAAGTCGATCGGATAGTTGCTCTTCAACTTACAATGTCAGCAAATTTGAAAAATGACAGTTCGAGAAAAACGCGTTTAAAGATTTAACTATCGATTTTTACAAGATAACATGATATTGATATAAATTATATAAATGATAATGATATTCTTGAGAGTATAAACTGTCGAAAAAGGCAACAAAAAGATCGATTTTTTTAAAGTGTCACACTGGTATAGCCCCTTAAATCTAATTATTTATTGTTCCGTCATTTTGTTACTCCTGATATCTCTCACTTTCTCCCTAGTTTGTCTCCCTCATTGGAATGTATTTCGAGATATACACATCATACAATCTACTACGATATAACTTCCACTGATACGGTTCGTCTGGATCTATTGATCGATGACTGGCAGATACTACGGAACAATCTCCGGACACACGTCGAAAGTTGTGTAATATTTATTTATAGCTACATAATATTTATAACCCTTCGTTGTTTCTTTCGAAGCGGGTAACGTCGTAACATTGTAGGAGCCAGATTATTTCTGTCCCGCAAGCCAAGGCAGTATCCGCGAACCGCAGAAAAACCGCAGACTACTTTTTTTGTTCGCCTCTCGCGTTTGAGCCGCGAATTGGAAACGCGAACCGCAAATACCGTGACCCTATACGAGCCTACGTCTCGTAATTGGAGAACGTACCATCAACTCTGGCGTAAATCTTAATGCGATTATTCGATCAAGGAACAATGCATAAGTCGAGTTTTGTGCAAGAAACGACTTGACGGCCCATTTGTTTCATTTGTCCGTTAATTACTTCCGTAATTTATTTATAGCCTCGCGTTGATTCATTTATAGAAATAATTTTTGGTACAAAATGAATCATCCACTTTTCACGATTACTTTGCATCGAATTCGAAGAACACAAGAGCCGTGAGATACGGATATTTCTAAATGTATCAGGAAACTCAATGATACTCGTAACAAAATTACCAAAATTTGACCAATCTTGAAATGCCTATACCTATCTGACACGAGGAGAAACATTTTAACGCAGAATCGCCACGCACTATAGTGCTCTACACCGCAACACGACACTAAACTCATTCACTATGCTTGTTCTGCATGCATTTGAATTTGAATCCGCGCCTCTGTCAATTGCATTTCGAACTCTCGTGTGTCTGAGATGGCCTGAACTAGGATTGCCTATTATGCTTTGAGCTCGGGATCACATTGCTGGGTCTCGAGACCCACCGAACTTTCGAGTGGATCCGCTAAAACAAGTCTTCAGTCAATCTGGAAAGAGGATATTGCAGTCGCTCCTCATTAGCATTCTCGTGCTTCCGCACCGGAGATGCCAAATATTCTCCCATCCACCGTGAGCGATGTCCGAGCTCAGCTTAGCTGCGCATTATTTTTTTTTTCCACGTCCAGAAATTTCTTGCTTGTGAGTGAGCCGGTGGCCAATCAATTAATCACTATCTAAATACACACCCACACACACACACGATACAAATGAAAATAAAAGGCCGTCCAGGGAGGTCCGTTTTTCTCTGTTGAATCTATTCATTGGTAATGACGTAATTTGTGCCGGACCACCGGCATAGTCGTAACCCTGATGGGAAAAAGTGATATTATTTATAGAACCTCTTTGAAGAACCAAGACTCAGCTCGTGAGCCGGAATAATTTATGAAGAAATAGGAAAGAAGGGAACCTTTAACGAGCATCAGCTGTACTTTGAATAATCGATGCCATGTGGGTCAATTCTAGATATTCGTACATTTGAGCGGTCATCAAGGTGAGCATTCAAACGACACGACATCTTTCGATATAATTGCTCGACAAACCTTAAGGCAAAAAGCTGGTAAATTGTTTCGGCTGCTTCGACGCTGTGACTACTATTTTTAGAAGCACTCCTGCACTTTTAAATTTCCTTTATATCTCTGACCTTTTCCGACGCACAGCAAAACCGTTAATAATAAATGAGTTTGCAAACCCATAGCTCGACGAAGGGCGGAAAAATTGCGAAGAACGCGATTGCCTTTTTGAACTTTTTGCAAACGAGTTGAATTTCTTGCTTGCCTGGCTAAAGCTTAAAGGGAAGATATTTCTCCTTGTAGCGTCTCCTGTATATTTTAAGCTGAGCTTTCTTTTGAATTTGATCCGTGGATATGGCTTGTATTTATAAATTTATAGAAAATGTTGTACTGGCGTGTTGACTCTAGAATGACACTCATGGGTCTCACAGACACGACTCGCTCCTGTAAAACTCGCGTCTCTTCTCTTTCGCAAACATTTTTCATCTGCTCAAACAGCTTTTGTCCAACAAAATATGGACCGAACATAACATTTTCTTCACAGGCGCTTTCCTAACAGTCTGCTCTTACATGATAAAAAAAGTCATCTGAATAGATGTCATTTCAAGGAAACTACGGCATTCTAAAGTTGGCCGAGTCTCACGGACCCAATGTCTACAAATAACAAAGAACATCACTTAAGTGTCTGCCTTCGATTTTGACGAAACTCATATACGTGATAAAGCATTGAAAACTATTAGACGCGTATTTTTTTATCGGCGAAAAAACGGTTTTAATTGTAGATACGACCCCTCAAAGAAAGGCGTGTTATCCCTTAATTAATTTTTTTAGGATACGTCTATAATGGATTTTTCATCGCTTTAATTGAGAAGAATTTCGGTTTTTGTTTCATGCGGATCGATAGACTGCTTGTGGGTGAAACGGTAAAAGCATCCCTCGACACGCCTTTTTTTAGGGGTGGTTTCCACCCTTGAAACCTTTTTTTCACAGATAGAAAAAAGACGTGTCCAATGGTTTTCAATGCTTCATCACATACGAATTTCAACAAAATCGAAGGCGGACACTTAAGTGATGTTCCATGTAGGTAGCGAAAAATATGAGTTCTGTCCTATGGTTAATCCTAGAACCTTATCCTGAAGTATATATATCCCCTCTGGAAATTCCAAAATGACATTTTCGTTTGAAGACCGTACTCATAATTCATCACTTAAATTTTTCGGTATTAATCTTGTCATAATGGTGCTGAAGTTTGCAACGTTGGAATGCAACGAAAATTCATCAATATTTTTTTATTTCGTAATCTTTTTTCCTGATTTAGGTTGTGGGTCCCTAAAAAGGTCGTTCAAAAATGTGTCAATGATTTGGTAGCTTTAATGTGGTGAAAAAAAAATCGGGCAGTACGAAAAGTGTCATTTCGTTGCATCCCAACGATGCAAATTTCAATACCATCTTGTCATACACGATCCCATGCAGACATTTGTTGGGGAGTCCCCAGATCCTATCACATCCTTATAAGGATTCGATGAGGACGCCACACGTGGAGAGTCCACATTGAAATCCAAAAGTTGTTCGAGAGTTTTTTATTTGACATTCTCCGCCGGAATTTGTCGGGTCTCCCAAAAAAAAAGTATCCTTTCGTGATCCCGTGCACAAATTTGTTTGGGAGTCCCAAGATGCATTCGCATCTCTATAGGCACTTGTTAGGGAGTTAGGGATCCAATTGGATTCTGCACTGTTCCCCGATAAACGCCCTCTGAGAATTCTCACCACGTTCGAATAAAAAATATAAGAAAAGTCACGAGAAAAAAAAACTCGGCGTGTTGAAACATAAACTGCTCGCTTCGTGAGCGTGTACGTCTGTGATGATGTTATATCAAAGTACAGTAAAATAAATAACAAACGATCATTACAGTGGATTTTCAGTGATGTGATTCAAATGGATTTTCGAGGCGTACTTTTTAAAGATGAGGATTATACTTTTTCAACATCCACTTATTTCATATATCCATATATTTCGTTTAGAAAATTCAACGAACAGAATGCGATGGGATCCATCAAGAATCTTATCGGATTTTTTTTCGATAATGTGGAAATCCTTTAGGATTCAAATTGGATTTGTACATTGGATTTCAATGGGGACTCCCGATTAGAAGCCAATGTAGGTGCGTGACGTTCTAGTATAGGGATCCAGTGTGAAGCCTCGTTGGATCCTCATCAGGGAGTAGGGACAAGTGTGGGAATCCAATTGGATTCCTACGACAATTTCTGCACGGGTAGTTCTTCTTTAAAAAAAAGCAATGGTTGTCTATTTACTATTAATTTGTCTGTAAAAAAATTACTATTCGTTGATAACCTAAACCTGTTGGATCATCCAGGATGAATTTAACGCTGAATAAATTATGGGAATACGTATATACTCCAATGTACGCTTTGAAGGCTCAAACATGGTGATTTTAAGATTAAAGGAACACTTTTTGTTGCATCGGTAAGCTCGTCAGAATGCACTTTGTCCCGCGTACTCGTCGTGCATTCGGGCACAGAGACTGACATGAGTCGTTGCATATAAGCCAAGGCAAAAGCTGCGGACGCTAACAGACCCCATTGACCTAGAAGGCTGCTGATGCACCAAAGGGTAAGCTAATATATTCACGGTGCGGGCGGATGCGTTCCCCCGTCTTACAGAATCTTCGGCGTGTTGAGCTTAGAAGCGCCACCGCCCCAGGTGGTACATGCACCACGCAGATAAGGCGGGTGCACCACAGGTGAATATATACAGGGTGTTCTGGAATTTCGAAAACCGAATTATTCTAATTTTTTTTTGCGAAATGAAACGTCGAGTCGTAAATTCATAAATGAGATAAAATGCCAGTGTACAAATTTAGTGGGAGCTCTTAAATGACGTAATTGCTAGATTTTTTGCATCTTTCGCCCCCCCCCCCCCCCCCTACTTACAATCTAATACATATGTATTTTTTAACAATAAAATACATTTTTTAACAATCGATGATAACACGAAATGTTTTCATTGCGTTGCATTCTTTTTTTCCTATAATTTTTTCTCGCGATATTAACGTACGACAAGTTGGCACTGAGTGCTCCGTGCATAACCTCAAAATCGACCTGAGGAGCTGTCAACATGAATATCGGTCCGGGAAAACAATTATTTCGCTGAAAAAAAGTGTGTACTGAAGCTGTCTATAATCTGAAAGAAATAAAAAATGTTCATAACTTTCCGATGTGAAAAATGCTTTCATGTTGACAAAAATTGCACTGCATTTTGTCTTTTCTTAGATATTTCTAGAAACTTGTCATTTCTAAACATAGATCTCAAATTAATATTAAGTAATTATTACTACTTGAGAGAATAACAAATAATATTTCTCGATAATTATCCTAAATAAGTAGTTTGAGGTCCCTGGGCATAACCACCGCATGTGGATGAGGTAGGTAGCATTTCTGCCGTCGACGACGTTGCCATGTTTGCACAACCTAATATTTTGTGTGATTGATTTCCGCACCAATTCGCGGATAAAAACATTATTCATTTTAAAACGGTGCTGTGAATCTTCATTTTCACGGTGCCAAGCATTTTTTCAGCTTCGTGGTAGGGTTTTTTAAGCAGATATAAGTAATTCACTAAAAAATTATCGGGAGGTTTCCATAAACGTAATGTGATTACGTTTACGTCGAGTTACCGATTTTTTCCGTAAAACACTGTACTGTCGATCATACTCAAACTGCATAGGATGATCAGCAAAGCTACTTCCAGAAAAAACTCCAGCTCGGTGGTAGCATTTTGACCTGACCCCGCAACGACCTCAAGACTCTGCTTCTCCCTAACGATGAAGTAACAGGCAGATTGTATGCCGTTCGAACTGACAGGTATCGCGATCGATCCTGCCACTTTGGAAAATTCATATTCTACAAAGATCTGCACTCCAGACAGAACAACACCAAAACGCCGTCAAAAATAAAAATATCTACCGAGGCTTTTCGAAATAAAAATGAACACCAAATCAATTTTTCTTATCCACAAATAAAAACATGACAAACTTCACTAGAAGATGAAGCGTCTACAATAACATTTGTAAAAAATGATAATTCCACATTAATGACATTTGGCGATTTGAAAACGATACGAATTGTCGAATCGTTAATCTTTGGAGCTCCAAGTTGTCCCGGACCATCCAACCGCATACGGATCAATAATCAATTAATCAAAGGCTGACTGATCGATGTAGGTCATGAGGTCGTGGCAGCGATTAGAAGTTGCATGAGTCACGGGTGCTTCTGCGACGTCAAATTCCCTTAACGAATTAAGGAATCATCACAATGTGACCGCCCGAACAATAGCCGATTTTCGCGATTTTTTAAAGGTGGATAGGATTTTTAGAGGTTGATAGAATAAAATTTATTCATTTATTGTTTAACATTGTTTTTATTTGCGGAAAATTGCGTGGAAAAAATTGGTGTCCCATGGTGGCCAGGATTGTGGCCGCAAATTTTATCTGAAACAAAAATTTCAAAATTATTATTAACCTGTAGGAAAGCCGCTATATTCCTATGGAGTTTTTTTTAGTGAAATTTGAAACAATGGCATCGTTTTGAACAAAAACTATGAAATTTAGCCTTTTTTGACAGTTTTTCGTAAAAGAAAATAGGAAAATTTAATAAAAGCTTCCATAGCAACATAAGGAATGACGTGAAGAATGTTCTGTCAAAATTTCAAATGGATAGCTCAAAAACTCTTCCTTTGAGAGGGGCCACCGTTTTGAAAAACACCATTCGGAGAAAAACGCGTTTAAAGTTCTAAAAAAGGGTGTTAATAAAGGCTTTTTCTAAGAAAGGCTGTAGCGACCGGAATAATTCGAATTTCCATCTAAAAATTGGACAGAACGTTTATAACCGTGCATACTATCGGATACTGCGAAAAAAATCGATTTTTTTTGCAAATTTTACACTGTGATTCCTAAAGGCGGGATATAGATTTAGACAGAAAAAAACAAGCAATATTGAGGGATTTTTTAAACTAAGAAATATTATTTTACAATTATCAAATTTTAGGTATACTTTAATAGTATATTTAAGTATACAAAACAATTTTTTTAAACGAATTCATCACCAAAATGACGGAGCAATAAACTTCAAACCTGTTTTCAGTTAGAACATGTATAGTTTCTATGTGACGGTAATTAAAATGAAGAAAATGCAAATTTAAGAAAATGGCACGCATTTACAGAAAAAAACAACATTTCACGCAACAATTCTGTAAAATGTGGATTAAAAAAGTAGTTTTTTTTTTCAATTTTTCAAAAATAAACAAACAAATATCATCAATATTTCAACCAAGTTTCAACTCAATCGGCTTAATAGTTTTTGAGTAATCCTGCACGCCAATTTCGATAATGCAGTTTTGAGAAAAACGCGTTTGAAGTTCACGTCCGCTCCGAATCCGAGCAGTGAGGCATAGCGTTGCCGTGCTGTAACGTTTGAAGTTTTTCGAATTTCGCTTTGAAACTTCGGGAAAATATTTTACATATATAGTTTTATCGTTCATAGAAAAAAGAAGAAATCGATTTTTTGATCGTTGTAAATGTATATCCCGCCTTAAGGGGCCAGTTCACTTTGGAGGCACGAAAAAAGGCTGTTTTCGCGATTCTTTTGAGGATTTTATAAAAGATATGAATATAAAAGTTGTTGGGCTTGATAAATAAAGTCTTGAACTACATTTTTTTTAAATAATTTTTATTCATTTTTATTCATTTTTAAGTACAAAAACTATAGTTTAACGTAACGCCTCAAAGACAGGTAGGCTACGTAGCTCCGTCACAACTCGGCAACGGCTTGTCTGAAACAAAAAATCAAAGTCCATTAGATTCAGTATGACACCAGTTACAAAATGACCCTCGGATATAAAGTTTTACCAAAAATAATAAAATGGCAGATGAAAAACGAAAAAAGTAAAAAAAACGCGTTGTTTCGCAGTTTTTCACAAAAAAGAGTAAACATCAAAATTTTAAAACCATCGAGGATCATCTTGTTGCGAATCATGTTTCCAATATGTGGTTCAAATTTCAAGAGAATCGGTTTATTAGTTTTAAAGATACGATGGAGCTAGATTTTGAAAACGTTGTTTCGAGAAAAACATGTTTCAGGTTTTTACTACGAAAAACTCTTACCTAAACTCAATCGGCAATTCCTGCACCATACAAAATCCCTTCTGATTGGTCATCATCGTCGATTTCTTCAAGTCTTGATTGCTTTCGATTTTTTTTTTAATTTTTCAAAGTGGAGTGGCTCCTTAACGATTGTTGGGCAATGATCGAGGACACCCTGTACTACACGACAAAGCGTATATCGTGCGCGCCCCTCAGGTATTCGTAAACTTCCATCTCTTGAGAGGCTGCTGCTCGCCGCGCAAAAGGTGTGCACCCGCAGGCATTCGCAGGCTTCGCTTTTTTTTTCTCCCCTTTCCGACGATGCTTTTTCCCTCGTTCGTTCGTATATACACCACCGTGTCTTGAACCAACGGGGTGGCTGGTTCAGCTGGTTCTATCGTCGAACGGTGCAAGGCAACTGCACTTTCGGAGGCTAAAGAGAAGGAGATGCACAGAGAAAGACTCCAGAAGGGGGGCGGGGGAGAAGTGCGAGTGGGGGTTATGCAAGGGGTACAAAGTGACGGCAAGAGCAACATTGGCAGCGAGGCATGAAGGGAGGGAGAATGCTGGGGGGGGGGGTGCTATAAAACGGAGTGGGGGCAGAATGGGTGAGAAGGGGAGGGGGGGATTCGTGCACCGAGGGCGAACGCGTCATGAGAGCAGTATGCACGCGGACACCGAGTAATACACTCGCTTCCGGAAGTCGTTTGATCAACGCGCTAACCAATTCGTCCCGCCGCTAAAACCCGCCGTCTGGTGTTTTCATCCCTTTTTCTTTGTTAATGTAATAATTAACAACATTAATAATCGAGTGCGCCTGTAGTGGATTCACATGCACGTAGCTATAAACGGGAGATAGGAATACTCCGTTGTTGTTCCAAGCTTTGGCCCTATTCGCAGTACCAATGACAAAATTATTCATGCTTTGGGGACCAAGAGCGGAGCTTATTTCCCCAACAGAACTTCGGAGCGTCCGTAGGATCTATAGCGGCAGAGAACGCGTATTATTCGGTGGTTCAGAATGAAGAGCCGTTTGCATAATTATTATTTCATGGCTATTGCCAGATTCGCGAAATACTTTGGGAAAGCTTTTCTTTCGTAAGTGGGGTCGAGAGAATAATTTTATCGCGCGAGTATAATGAACGTTAATCTATAATTGTTTTGATTTTTCCGTGAGGCTTTGATTAGCTCGTGAAAAGCAGTGGCTATATTCCGGGTAGTTTATGAATGTTAATGCATTTTTTGTTGAATTAATCAACAATGAGAAGAAAATTATCGATTAGAGGCTTGTATTTATTAATCCTCGGAGCAGAAAGTCAGAGCTTCATTTTTCTCTGATAACATTAGGAGAAAGGGAGGATTTTACGATGCGAAAGTTTCGCCTCGGCCATATTTGAAGGTAGAATCCGAGGTGGTCGTCCCCGACCTCGGACAACGTTTTTCTCGTCTTCCCATCGCGTCATGCGGCGAGTCGGAGGTTGGGCAATCGAAGATCTGCGCGCTCAAATCTAATAATCTGTACCTTTTAAGGAAGACGTTAAACGGGTTTGGGAAAATTGCTACTGGTTTGTTTCTAGTTACCAAGCGTAAGACCCCAAATGCACCATGCACCAGGTTACCGTAATGGTTCATTAAAGCTATAACTGCGACGATGCAGCTGCTTCCTAGCTCGTCGATACAATTGCCTCATTGATTAGCGAGTACGTAGCTTTTATCACTTGGTGAAGTAATTGAGCAGTTTCCCGAAGTAATCTCGGTTGTACGATTAATCTCTTCTTCGTTTCGCCTTTATCGATAGTGATAATAACTCTCACTGTGCTCATACTGAAATTCGCTATGGGCCAGTCGTTCACATATTCATTGCATTTTTTTCCCCTCGAGTATTACCCATTTATGCTGACAAAAAAAACCGAGCACACTTCTGGCAAAACACATACATCATACCAATTGTGGAATAAGCGCTCCATCCAGTTAATTACCAAAGTACCTCCGAGAGGCGATTTTGCGGAACATGAGGGTTGACGGGCGTCAATTAAAATCGCCGTTCACCCAGAAAGTGGTTAAGCACCCAACAGCACCAATTACAATGCTCGTCAGAACCGGACACTCCGAAAAACCAAATAGATTGACAGTGAAAATTCAACGAAATTCTCATTTGGAAATGGACAAATTCACAGTCCCCACTGGTCATATTCAAATGGTCACTTTTCGACGTGAAACAAAATCCCCATATATGACATTGATCCCAATACCGAAATATATAGTGGCACAATTCTCGTCACAATTTCCAAGGCTTTCATCAAGTCCTCAGATGATCACTGAATGAAACCTTGAGGCACGTTATGAGGGAGCTGGAAAGTGGCAGCAGATTTTCATTTTTCCGAAGAAGAAGTGAATTATGTAAAAAGAGTATTGAGATGTCACGTATTGTGTTTGCAAAAATCAGCAGCTATAAGTGGGCTTGCTGGTCGAAAGCATTTGAGGCTTTATCGGGGAACGGGTCTCGCGATCATCCACGAAGAGTTAAGCTCAGATGAACGTAGGAAGTTGGCCTATCAGGTCCCGTTTGACTCGGCGTCGGTTGCCCTTTTACGCCTGACAGGATCAAGCGATAAATCGAGAATGTTCATATATCGGGCAGTACCAGGCATAGGGTGTTCGCCACCGCTGCAGAGCTTGCTACTGCTGACCTACGCCAACGTCATAACAGTTGGAAACTCGTGCAGAGGGCGGTGAGGGTGTGGCGAAAACCGCAACGCCGATGAGTCAGTAGGTTTTCGTTATTCTCGCTTTACGATCTGAAACACCGGACAGTCACAGCTGTGCAGCTAAATGCACCGTGCAAATCTCCTGACACCCACGCGATATGATTTATCCACGTAGATCACTCGTTTTATCAGAGCCGTTATCGCTCATTGTGCAGGAAGGCCGCGCAAGATTAGGTGAACCACGCTTAGTCGGTAACACATCACTGTCATCAGTTATTTTCACAAGTTTAACCATTTTGCTAAAATCACTACATTTCGATATCTGCAATGATGCGACTTTTTTCTTTGCGATAAATCGATCCCTCTGGGAAAGTCATTGGGCCGAAAATATATGGTGGGAATAGAGCATCAATTTGATCATCACCTGCTCACGAAAGACAATGTCAGTGATCAGCATTGTGGCACCGGAAGGTCTGCGATTCCCAGCGTTTTTACCCAGTTTTTTTTATCCACCACCAGATAGGTGCAAATCCCGGTAATTAATTATTGCACGCGCGTATCTGTGATATGGAAGTTCGGCGCTATTACGGTGAATGCAATCGTGGCTTTTCCGAAGTCACGGCTCGGTTAATACGACGCTTGTAAGCATCATGATGGTTAAAAGTCCGCCAGTCGAGCTTCTTTTTCCATCTCAACAGCTGAGAAAAGAAGAGGGAACGCTTCGGCGTGTTTTACAACATCGTGCTGTAACACAGCGCAGTTACCAACATTTTTCAACACAGACAGGGGCCTTTCCGGGATAGAAAAGCAAGCGAGACATAGGTGGCTGGAGAAAGAGACAGGAGCATACGTATGTAAGGGAAAAACGTCAAGCAGTCTGGTTCTGTAAAACGAAAGCGTACATAGCGAGAGCGAAAGCGTTTGAAGGCTTTGCTCGTGTATACCTGATACGAAGGGGTTTTTCCACAAAATAAAAATATCTGACGGTAAAGAGACCGACTCACATATACTTGTAACACACCAACGCGTCACTCCTATCTTCGGTGCCATAAATTACAGCGTGCCTCCGTTGATTTTCGTAGCTCGCAGGGAAAGATCATAAACACAAAACCACGAGTTTCTGATGACTTAGCGGAGGATCTCATATGAATAACAAAGAAATTAAATTTCGCGGTGACAACAGTTTTCTACAATTCTAGGGAATAACATCCATCAGACTGTATGGATAGCGATACTTTTTATCAAAATGCATTGAAGAACGTTATTCGTATGCCTAACGGCGTTGAAGCAATTTTCTATACATCATGCTGTAAGTGAGCAACTTATTGTCAGCCATCAACATTACATGTACTCTGTCCTCATTAACAGCTTCGTATTTCACATCTGCTTGCGTGCAGTGACTGCGTTGGTTTATTCGTGATCCTCCCTATCTTCCCACTTTTTAACTATCCTTTCAGCCGAAGTCCCTTCCTCGCATTGTCTGTACGACAACGTTAATGACCTCTTATGGACAACCCTCGGAGGCGCGTTGAGAATCTCGTTTTTGTTGTCGTTGTATCGCTGAGACAATGCAAATGAGTGAAAAAGTTATTCGCGAGTAGTTCATCTATGTCGTCAACTTCTTCCAGATGTGTACGTGCACCAGATCGCATCACTCATCCGTATACCTCGTTATTTCCCAGCTTTCCAGCTCATTTTTGACTGCTATTTTTTCCAACTCCATTCCATAATGGCCCTGGAGTACTCCTTCCGTTGCTACTTTCATTTGTCCCCCAAGGCCTTCACAAACTCCAGCTGGGAGGCCTAGATGGTAGTTCAATAAAAGCACGTTTCGAGCCTAGATAACTTCTGGACGCATTATAAATATCTACCTATGATATCGGAATATCGCTTGTATCAAAAACGTTTGTCTTTTTCCTTGGCGATTTTTGCGATGGGGTTAAAGTTTGCATCGTTGGAATGCAAAGAAATTTTTTTCCAATGTCTTATTTTTATTATTATCCAAAATCATATTGTGCAGACGCAAGTTGTGCATCGGTGAATAAGAATACTAAAAAATATTTGCGTGATTTCCGTGGCTCAAATCTGCTGGATGCAAATTGGGGGAAAAAATCATTTTTGTTGCATTCCAACAGTGCAAACTTCAATGTCATTTCTTGCAAAAGAAATGGACCAGTGTTGCTGAGAAACTCACGGTGACAAAATGCACAATGTTTTTCATAAACAATAACTAATTTGTTTCGATAATTTTACGTCGCGAACACGAAAGAAATATTGTTCCGAGAGGTACGATGAGTTACGCAAATGACCTTATATTTTCTAATTGATTTTTTTTTAATGCAACCACTACGTTTTACAAATCTCTCAATGTACCAAATTTCCAGACCTGTCGTGACGTTCACTAGATTCTATTCATGCTAAAATATGTTTCTCAATGCATTCAGTTACATCTTAACATCATAGTTTCTAGCCTGAAAGCCCCCATCTAAAGCTCTGCCCTGCTATGGTCCAATCTGGGATTCAGTGTCGGGGCATTGATTCTCTGCTTTTTTCCGCTTGCCGCAACTCATTCCCTCTTACAATATAGCAGTCCGAGTTTTATGCTCGCTTTCCTTCGCTACTTTCCGCTTCATTCGCACAGCTATATCGCGGAGTTAATAAATCATCGCATGCTGTACATTTGTACCGAGAAAATATGTTCCCTGCTACTGCGTTGCAACTTCCATGTTTTTTTTCCACCAGCACTTTTTGTCCTTCTCGGGTTCATTATTCTAACACTGATTATAGTGCAGTTCCGAGTGGCATGTTTTTTCTTATTTCGTTCATAGTTCCTTTCCAAAAAGCAGCATAGAAACGAAGATGAGAGCGAGAGAGGTGGTTGGGGCACCGGATGAATGCTGAGTGAATGACATTATGTTATATGATACCCAAAAGATTTGTTGGTATTTTCCAGTACGGTGCACTAGTTTATTCAAGAAGGAAACGAGGTCACCCGTGGTTACTACAGTGCATCCATAAACACCAAAGTCTTTAATAATACGTGGTGTTTACGACATTATTAGGTTGCTTTGAAAACTAAAGTACAAGTCTGTATAATATTGGCCTAATAGCATCACATTATGAAACTTCGCGAAACCGTAATGTCATTTCATTGGATGACCGTAATATCATTTCATTGGATGAACGTGGAGGTTCTCAGCACCTTCGCCCTGCATTTGATATTTTGCTTTGTCTTCGTTGCTGACTCTTGGGGGCTGTTGGAGACTTTCATTGCCATTGCACATGGCAACTGATGGAGTTTCCAAGTGCCAGCAATTTCTCAAACTCGCAAGTAGATGTTTTGTCGTCACGTTCTCCAGCCAAGATAACCAACGATAAAAGAACAAGGAATTCGAGTTAAGTTAATGCGATGAAGAAATGGCTGTGAATATATAATTCTCATTGGATCCTTTATGGAAGTGAACGACGGAGAAAGTGGCAACTTTCATCGAACGTGATGAATGTATAGAATAGAGATACTCTTTCAAACGTGCCGATAACTGGGTACGATTTCCACGAAGTCGTGAATCACGATGATTCAATGATATTTATGATTGGATCGAGCACACAAGGTTGGAATTGTTGAGCACTCCACTCGTCAACGTGAGCCAATTAAGAATTCTTCTTTTTTTGTTTTCGTCGTTAAAACGAAGCGAGAAGCACGTGATTATCACTCCTCATCGTTAGTTTCCTTCTTCCACGAGCAACAAGACTTCGTCATCTGCGTATATGTGTATGCAGTGGCAATTGTCTTCTGCTTCAGGGATCCGATAGAGACGACCAACATTGGGCGCCACTCAGTCTTGTCTCGACGTTGTACGGATACTATTCAACTTCCTTTCACCGTCTTGGCTGAAGGCCCATATACACCTCCTGCCTATCCTAACCTCGTTGCTTCCTTCTCTTTCAACTGCTCTACGATGCACGTATACATTTGGACAATTTTACATCCCCGCTGCCATAACGAATCCTGGGGAGACAATGCAGCATCAGCGAATGATAATGTCTGCTTCATTGTAAAAGAAATTTCAGTTTGCGAAGAGCGTTAATCGACGGTAATCTTTATTTCTTTCCATTGTAGCAAGTTTCTTTCAAAGCTCCAGATGGGATGATGATAGTTCTCTCAAATGGCAGATGCACGGTATTGCGAGGCATCCCGCCCATTACGTTGGCATTTTTTTCATGGCCAATGGTCAGATTTATCTTTTATCTGGTTAAAAAAATCAAGTAAGGTGATACCGAATAGGTGACGACTCATTTTCCAATAATCCTTCAATCAAATATACACGCAGTTGAAACTACTTCTAGAAACAATGTGATAAATTGCATTTTGATGTATTGCATTTTTCCAAAAAGTGCCTGTTTGGTACTTTGAATATTGGTTTATTTTCTAAAGGGTGACTCGTCAAGGTTCTTAGCTGACATAATTTCTTAATCGGCTCACCAATTCTATAATTATTACCAGGTTGTCACAAGTACCGTAACTGTGGCTTCAATTGGACTAATTCATTATTCCCTAAGTCACTTTCTCGAAATCGCTACACGAAGCATGTCATAGAACTAATAATTTTATAAAAATTGTTTAACTTTTAAAAAAGGATTACATTTTTTATCGTTTTGAACATGCCCTTTTATTATTCACATTTCCTTTATCTATAAATTTGTCTATAATAATCGACCTAATAAAAATAACAATAAACACACACAATGTCGTTTTATAGGTCGTGTGAGAAATATTCATCTTCGCGCGAATAAAGAATAGTGAAGTGGCTATGCAAGTCGAGAGCATTGACCATACGATTGTTACGATGCTCCGGGCTATCTTTATGATTTGGCAATCTTTCGGAGCACGAACGATCTCGCAGTACGAACGAAGGCGCGGAGCCAAGGTGTTGTAAATACTTGTATACGGATAGTGGATTTCATCTATAGACTGCTCAACATTTGTTTTGCCCAACCTTTTGAAAATTCTACGGTCCATTCCCTTTGATTTTTTTTCCAATACCACAACTCTTTTTTCACCCCTTCCATACGAACGTATCATGTATGCAACGAGGAAACAATCGTTGTCAAATAACGATGCACTGCCAGTTCGCTGAACTTTTGTCTCAAAGAAACGGAGTTTTTAATTAAATTTCGATTGGGTGAGAACAGAAGTTGTGTAGTAAATTTTTATTCGGTGATAGCGGAATATCGCTGCTGACATTTCGGTTCACTACACAATTGTAACCATTGAAACTTTTTCCCGCTTTCAAGTTCGGATAAACTCGTCGTTCATACCTTTCGATCGTCCAAACTTTCGGTATGCATGACTCGTTTTTTTCTACCATTGTCCTTTATGAAAGGATTTTCGCGTATCCGTTTCTGTTGATTTGAATTTTTTGAGAGATACTCTACAAAAAAAAATTATGAAAAAAAATGTTTCGAGAATTTCAAGCATTGGAGTATTTGAAAAACTTATTCTGATTACATACTTTTTTCAGTGGATGTATTTTATAAACTCGTTGTTTTGTGCGCCTACTGTTTGGCAAGAATAAAATAATCATTCGCTTCAGTTATCAAAGAAAAAGTTGATAACCCAAACAAAGATTAGCAACTTTTCTCCTGCACATCGCGTAGAGTTCTCGAAGTTAGCATGCTTTTTACAAATAAATGTTCTATCATTATTCGACGATGATATACGCATAGTTGGCCGTCGAAAAAGTCGTAGCGATAAATTTCTATAAGAACTGGGTTGGGTTCGTAGATAAACGTTGAACGTGCCGGCACATTGATGCAGTGAAAATTGTTCAAAACTTCACGCAGAAGAAAAGGGCATTCAGAAGTATTCGCTCGTTCTTAACGTTTACCAAAGTATATATAGTCAAAGACCTCGCCAATCTTGGAGAGCATTCGCGTTTCCATTGCCCACGAAGGATCGGGATCACGAGAATTTGGAATACCAATGAAGACGCATACAAGTTACACACGGACGCGCACACACATACAAACATAGATATAGTAGGAGCGATAACTCACGGAATTTAGTATTCCCTAGGAAAATTCTGGAGTCTGAACGAGGATTGGAGAAGAGAAGAGGGTAAAGTCAGTAGGAAACATCCTATCGAAGAGCAGAAGATGTGCGCCTGATCCATTAACGATTATTCAAGAAAATTGTTCACCTCCGCCTCTCCCACCTTCCAATGCATAATCAACATAATACATTCTGGTTTAGTTTGTGTGGGTATGCTGATAAACTCGAAATGGACGATCATCGTTAAGTGATTTACTCGGAGGCTTAATTAAAAGCATTATTTCAGCCCAATGTACGTATTCCTCCGGCAATACTCAATGTCACCACACGTCGCGGTTGCCAATAATCCGAAGACAGACAGGTGTAACCGCGATTGTATTTTCGCGCGTCAACCCGTGGCTTTATCGTCTACTATCAAACTGAGCCCATTGTAAATAGAACACTCATTATTCCGGTTGGTGGGTTTATAGTCACCGATTCACTGCGTAACATCAGCGCTTTATACCTACCGCAAATACCAATCTACCAGCCTAGATGATGACGAATTGCGATTGAGTTTATAAGATCGGAGAATGCACTCAATCGATGGGAGGTTCTTCTCGTTGAAATCGAGGAAAATTGAACTCGAAGATGGCTTCTGTGTATACGAAGCTATGCAAATATGCCTCGGTTCGATTGGGCAACGATTACCGCATCGGCCAATCATATCTTTCTGCAAAACCATCGTTTTAAAGGGAACCAAGAATTTCCCTGGATATCTCCGCCAATTGTGTTTAATCAGCGTGGATCTGTGCCGTTCTGGATAACCCTCCATCCGTTTCTCTTTCACTCGCTCTTTCCAACAGGCATGCAGTTACACCGATTCACACGCATACTTATTCGACTTATGAGAGCGAGGATAGTAGCGACTGTAATACGTTGGTGCACCAAAGCGATAGGTATTCTCCGTGCCATTGGTACTCCCGTTTGTTCAGTGCACATTGCGCGAGTGTATGCCAAATAACTGACGCCCGGCGCATTAGCCACTCGATAGCTCGGATGAGCTGATGCAGTGGGGCGCGTACACGCCTGTTTTGGCTAACGGATGAAGCTCGCTGAAGTATCGAACTTCAATGATGCTTCGACCAGTATACCATACGTATCTGCCCTTGGAGTCTAACGAATGCGGACCAACAGCAAGTGTCCAACTTTGAGATCGATGTGTGCTTGGAATTGACAAGCTGGCCCGCTTCGTATGTTTGATTTCTCAAAAAGACATGTTCAGTCTACACTCTTGAAATCAAAGATTCAATATTGGACCCTAGGTATTGGGATTTATCCACTGTATCCCCCTGATAATGGGTAACAGCCTAAACCGTCTGCTATACATTGATAGTTAGAACATTCCTCTGTCCCTCTTATGCGATGAGATGACAGTCATCATTTTGAGTCAGCACCATTCACTAGGTACCGGCAATGCGGAACTTTAATCTCGAAGCCTTTGCAGCGAACGTGCACACCGTGTGAGCCTCTTTTCCCTGTAGAGTATTTAGTTTCAAAGCTCTACCAAATGTGCCAGGTATGCGAAGTCACGATGTTATGTACACGAAACGTTCCGACGCTGAATCTCATCCGATACAAGGGACATGGGGAACTTTGACTTCCTTTACATACCTATGTGCTGGGGAAATTTATTCGGGATTTGTCTCGGTGGTACGAGAATATGGTCGGGGCGGTAGGCTATACTGTTTTAACGGTCGACGAGCAGTCACGAGGGTGCCACCGGTATTCGAATCAGGGAGGAGTCCGGTAATGACATGCCGAACGAGCCATTTGGACGTTGGATTTGTGGGAGAAGCTTGCAGATCGAGCGACCGCGTTCCACCACGGGCATCCCCTGCACCGCTCGGTTCGATGCAATCTGCGATACTATTCCGCTGATTCGCCACAAGTGGAATTCAATCCTGTTGATAAACCGATGTCGATGCTTCGCAGTGAACCACATCCCTCCTGTCCATCGGACATGGGAATGCGTCGGCCCATAACGCTAATTCGAAACTGTTTTTTTTACACACATATATTCATATATCTCTTGACTCTGTCAAACTTGTACAGACTAGCTGACAAGCAATGAAGGAGATTCCGTTTCTTTTGGCGAACTTGAGATATTCATAGGTGGCGATAGTATTTTTGCAATAGTTTTATACGAGAAGTAGGACCCCATTCTATTTGAGATTAGCCACAAATGTTTCGCGAGACGCTAATCAACGCTCCTAGCACGTATTTCACGCAGTGTCTTTTGTTGGACATGTTTAACTGCCTCCTGGGCACATGACTCTCCGAAAACTTCCCCAAAGTGATAAAACATCGTGAGACTAAAATTACCCGGGCACAGTGAATCACGTTTAAAGTACCCCACCAACTTGAACAATTACCTGTAGGTGATCATCTCGATGAATGTGCGCCTCGATGATGATAAAAAGCATCGGAGAGAACCCATGACCCAGAGGATAAAAGGGATCGCGGGAATTGATTCAATTGGCTTTTTAAGATTCCCCAGACTGTCGTATATATGGGAAAACTTTGAAATTTTGACGCAGACACGGAAACTTGGAAGCTGTGAGCTTGAACTCGATATTCCTGGGAGAGAAATATCTGGTAAAGTTCAAAGTCTCTTTCGTGCATGGATCGAAACGCCACGAAACTTTCTTCGTTTCGTAGAGCCTTTTCCAATGCTCTCGTAGGTTTAAAATGAATTTTCCATCTCTGCTGGGGAGTTGTTTATTGTTGGCTTTCTCTCCCAATCTCCGGCTCATTTCTCATTGTCACTGTTCCTGCGAAATATTTAATTTTCCCGTCCGCCCGTTTTGTCGAATCATTTCTAGGCTCAGCAGCCTGCGAAAAGTGCTGTTTTGATTTTGCCATTGACTCGTCATTGATGACCATTTTTGAAACCACTTAGTAGCTCCTAATCTAATCGAGGTGTGGCGTTAAGCAAGCACCTTACCGCCTTCACAATTTGTGCTTCGAACGTACCATTCTTCCTGACAATTAAAAAAAAAAACTCTGCAGGTACGTTAAAATTCTATCGACCCGTTGACAGAGAAATCTCCACCTCTCATGTTCGTGTAGCCTCTTACGCAGCAATATTTCGAATCCCGTCGTTTAACCGAAATTTTGGTGACCGAATTCCCGTGCCAGCGCTACTTTTCAGTATATTTGTTTCGAGCGGGCATACTAAACAAATGTTTTGTAAAACCAACCAGGCGGCTCCAGGTGATCCGATACGAAAATACGCTCTGTTGTTCCTACACGGCTGTACCAGAGAGCTATGGTATCAAGCATCTACTGACACGAATACGCATGACGATACTCGCATCCACAATATTCCAGAGAGGTGGTAGGCGTCCATGCGAACCCATTCGGAAAACATCGTTTCATCACCGAGAAATTGGTTTCTATCGACGGTGCCGCAGAAATGGTCACTGTCCGTACGGGCCTATTTCACATAGAATCGCTTTACCTCGCGATGAAACGCGCAGCAAGTAAAAACAAACCTGTCAATTGTGGGTCGGAACACGCATTGAGCAGGCTTCCGTAGGCATTTATTTTTGCAATCACTTGAAGCATCATCGTTGAACTAACGTGTAGTCGTTATTCTCTTTGTTTTACCACAATCATTTTTCGTATCCTGATGTCGATTTGATTGAATAATCCGTAATCATAATAGTCCAATGGTACAGGCGGGGCAAAGAAGAGGGATTTATTCGATATTTTATAAACTAGGCTTCCAAGAACATGCGACAAAGTTGCACAGCTTCACATGGAGTTCACGTGATGTCAACCTAACGATAACTTGATTATATATATATCTCCTGAATTCATCGATGTAACCTGGTCGGAGAGTTTAACGGGTTGTGCCTAGCTGTAAAAGTCGAAAAAGGCACTTTTTTTTCAAAACCAATATATTTCGACAGGATATCATCTTATAAATGTTTCCTGAAAATGTCAAGGGGGTCGGGTCAACACTGACAGATTGATAGGCAGTTGTGTTGACGCCTGTCCGAATGCTCGAAACGTCGTTCGAAACTTCAAACCCTTTTTTCTCGACAGCTTGTTTTCAAAGTCGGCAAGCAAAATATCTTAAAAACTACGGCATCTATCTTTTGGAACTTTTTAGGACTTTTTCTAGATGTAAGAATATATTATTTAATCGAAGGATTTTTTTTCGATTCGATGAACGAAGAAGGCCCATGTTTTGCAAAAATCAAGACTCTCCCTTTGAACACGCACCATTTTTTTTAAATTTGATACTGTGGAACTTCAGTTATTTGTTTTTCAAGGGTTACATCATGTATGACGTATAAATGAGAATAACGTAGAAGTGAATGTACTATCTTTATGAACGGAATCTGCCGGGGCTAGAGAAATTTGACGTGTAAGTGAGAAACGTATAAACGCGGTTTTACTGTATTTCGAAAATTCCTTCGATTAATCAGGATACAATAATATATTAACGAAATCTGTTGTATTTTCGGATATCAGATAACCTGGCATTACTCATCGCAAAAGATGTTTTCGATAGATGCTTACCAGACATCGTCTGCAAAGCAATTATAATCAAATACAAAAAATTACATAATGTTCTTCAGATGATACTTTTGTAAATACCTAATTTTAATAGGAATTTATTATCACGATTTTCTATTTTTAAAATCCCAGAAATAAGCTGTTTTAGACTCTTACAACTAGGTGTCCACTGTTAATTGAAAGTTGTCATCAAATGCTAGTACCCAGAAGTTTTTAGATTTTTTTTCAAATGAATGGTTGACAAATTTGAGTAACACATTCCACATCACTTTAAAGCTTGATATTTCGCGAATGGTGCTCAGAAATTAAAAATGGTAAATGTAACGATAAGTTAATTTTGTTGGACCTGAATGGCCTCCCACTCCATGGAGTGCGCCAAAACCAAGACTTGCCACCATTTTACACATAGGGGAACAAACCTAAAAAGTTTTCTTTAAAAATTTTGCATATTAATTGAGATTTCCATCCGGAGCGTCTACTTGCAAAATTGCGTGTACATAGCTTTGAAACTGTGGAAACTGTGAGGCTGTGACAGACGAACTCACCGACGGACATGACAAAGTTATAAAGTTCCCTTGTTTGAGTCCGGAACGTTACGAATTCAGAAGAACAATGTTGGAGACACACAAACCCTTCGACGTATGAAAAGCGGAGATTCTGTGCGATTGCGCGAGGCTAAACAATAGACCGAGCAAATTGTTGCTCCGTGTATATTCTTTTACGCCATCAACGACATAACGACATGACACTTTCCGTAGGAATTCCGCGGAAGCATCGTCACGCGAGCAACGTGCCGTGGGACCATTGTATCCATACACATACACACACCCGCGCAAACAAGTCAAAGCATCCAGGTCCCTCGTTAGCGGGGTCAAAATTGAAGGTATGAATAGATGAAAGATGCGCCGCATTAAAGAGTGACAGAAGCCGGATCCAAAGACAACAGGGGTTCGCGAATTGTGTCAACCCCGTAATATCACAGCTGAGGTCACGCCCCCGTGACCTCAAAGCGCGCGCGCATCATAACCCAACCGTGTCGCATACATCAGTACATACTTTATGGATGGCGTACCTTCAATTCTATGGACATGCTGCACCCGCTCGCCCAAACCCTTCCCCCGTAGTGCCCGCTTAACTCAAACGATTGAGGTGTCGCCATTAGTTATTGGGTTCTCCCTTCCTCCATTGAGAATTCGACCAATGGATCTATTACTATTCATCAAGCATTGTTCCGTCAGGCGTTTTGAATCATCTCCAAACAATCTCGTCAACGATGATTCTGCTGAAGGGATCGTTGCAAAAATCACCTCTTTGCTGCCAGCAAGTCTAGGCACTATGAGACAACTGAGATCAAATGCTCTAATGTACCTACATTGTTCCTCTCTTCTGTAGGTGAAGACGTTATTCTTTTTCTTGAAGCCTTCCAACTTTCCAATTTCTTGGTGAGGGTAATCCCAATAAATTCGATCTTGATCTGCCTCTGCACGACCACCAGTAATCAGACTCGAGCACACGCATTCACAGAGCTTCCATTTCATGTATAGTGATGCAAAAGAACTTTCCAACCTTCTCAAAGCTCGTACATCTGTGTTTGGATTCCGCTTATAATGGCCCGGAAGTTATCTGAATTCTGCTCGCATTACTAGGCGCTAATTATATCAGGCAGAGGCGAAAGAGTTTGAAGAAAATCGGAAGAAAAAGCCAGGCAACCGTGGAGGGTTAAGTGAGCGAAATTGTTTTTACATCCCTGGGAGATGTAACCTGCCGCATGTGCGCATCAGTCGCTGAAGCTCCTCCGTATAGACATTCTATGTACCGCTGGCATCACTAACTACGTACGCAACCCGACAATTTACCACGGTCTGTGATGCCCCACGGGTTCTATATGCATATGCACGGATGGCTATAGGAGGGCGCATACGTCAAGCTGAAAATCGCGACACTCCAACGTACACAAGCGAATACGTGTGCATATGAAATACCCGGGTGCACCGTTCACTGAAATTGCAACACTTCCACCTTCCAACCCTGGCGTGATGTATGTTTCTATATGCTTTACTCACGTGCCGTTCCACGTCCGAGCTGGCTACAAATACTTTTCTGTTATCAACGCCACTGATGATACGCATGCTGAGGGATGCTGCGCATACGAGAGTACGAAAAAGAATCCCGAATAATGCATGGCTCGTGCAAAACCTTGCTGATGTAGGAAACTTCCGTTGCATTTGGCTCCATGCACTTCTCACAGGGGGAATCAACTGTAATTTTTAAAGATGCTGCCATTTGTATCGTTGGAAGGCAACGGAAATTCACATTGTTCGAATCAGCCGAAATTTTTGACAGATTCAGACTGCGAAAATCACTCGAATGTTTTTGAGAATCCCCATTGGAGTTCGACCCCTCAAATCAGCAAAAAAATTGGATGTCGATGAAAACAAAGACATTCCAACACTGCAAACTTCAATTTCATAATTTTTAACTGTTATATAAATCGAAATAAATAGAATAGAGAGGAAGAAACCTCCGCTCGGAATCAGAGCAAGGATCTCTTCACTCGTTACGACAGTAACCAAGTCTCCATTATTTTTCTATCGTTATTGTTTTATCTTCTTATTCGACTTTTGAAACTTCTGCGCGTTTGTGATGAAATACGTAACGTAATCCTCCTTTCTCGGGCATTTTTTCCTTCAGTACCTACAACATCCCTTTTAATTGAAATTTGCAGGAATACGATTCGAATGCGCGATAGGTCGAATTGTTATAAATAAGAACTTGATTGGACTTTGATTACGAAATCCCTAGGTACGCTCCTGCTATAATTGTAACGACCAACTTCATGTCTATCGATTAGCGAAACACTCGAGATCGCTTGCCAAATCCCGCAAGTACTGGAAGCTCAAAGGATCAAAGGAGTTTAATTGCTTCCGAAGTGAGAGCAGTCCAACCAATGGAGATTTTCGTTGTGAGATATTAATCAGGATATTATACGATTTTACTTTGGAACTGCACTTTGCACGACTACTCCCGACGGAAGCAGATACCAGATCGACGCAGACTATACTTTTTTCAAGTATATTGCGCGTTCGATGTTATCGGTACGGTCTATGAAGATTTTGCAGGGAAATGATTTTCCGATAGACTTGACTGAATCGTACCCCCTAGGGTCTTCTTTCATCATTCGCAATATCTTTAGCTGGAGGCGAAAAATATTGGGATTATCAATTAACGTGTTTATCTACTTTTACAGCACGAAATCAAAGCGATCGAGCCGTTTGGACATACACATTGTGCGGACGCTAACTGTGCAAATTGAACTCAACAGTGTGAAAGTTACTCAAGATATCAATCCCGCTGTGTCAAGATATGTAGTTTCGATATAATCGCGGTCAAACTCGACGGATCGCGGTAAACCCGATGCACACGGTTCCACTAAAACAGGAGTAACTTCGTCAATTTTTAGAATTTCGAGGTCCGGTTGGTCTTTAAATATTCTTGAAAGTTCACACTACAACAATGTGGAAAAAAAAACGATTTTTTGAAGTTCCCAGAGAGGGATACTTAAGGTAGTACCTCCACAGAAGAGTTGAATTAAGAAATGGTTGAAAGTTGACATATATGTTATTGAATACATTATCCAAACAGCTGTGCAATTTGAATAAGCTTGACCACCCCAAACCTGAGATATTTACACTTAAAGTTGGCTCGGTTTACACGTAACAAATGCGTTATGATGAGCAAACGGAGCATCATTAATTCTACCGTCAAAACTAAAATTAAGAAATTGATGAAAAACGAGGATAAGCTAGAGTAAGATATCACGAATAATGTGAAAAAAAATGAGAATGATTCACCATCTAGTTTCCAAGATATAACCATGAGAGGCCCTCACAATTTTGGTGCAAAGCTTGAAAAAAAGTCAATTGGGGCAAAGCCTGGACAGTTCCGGCAAAAAGTTTACTGGCAATGGTAGATCAAAAACACAATATAAAATATATTTTACGGCAATAAATGATATCCATCGTATTATCTACTAGTACCGAGTCAATGTTGCGTAGTTTTTAATTTTATTTATTACTAATTAAACCAATTATCAATCTTTTAAACATGAACATGGTATGTAAACTTTGGGTTGAGATTATCGCAGAGGATCTTAACGCGAGTCTGTTCTACACGTTGCCTGACTTTCGTAGTCTCCAAGGTAGGGACGATAGAAAGCTCCGGATCATCAAAATTCCCAGGGACCATCTTTCCACTAAATCCACTGGCAAACATACGCTTTTAATGATGAAACGGAACAAACAGAATGCGCACTCGGATACCGTGTTCCATCCAAACGTGGGATTCAAGGCAATTCACCGGAGTTCTCATTCGTTTTGGCAGGTCCGATTACGCGGTTTGCCCACCCATCGACATAGCCCAGCGTATAATAGTAAAACTTCAGCTACGCAATGTTCACGCGGCTGAATAATTATTGCCCGATTAATTGCGAGTAAACACGTCGAATAGCGGTTTCCGCCCGGTTCCTCGGTATTACGTATTACCGGAAGCCGTACTGGGGCTCGGGAAAAGCAAACAACGTAAACATATTGCGTGGATCCTTTCGAAAGAAAACAAACACCCTCATAGCCCTGTTGGATTTCCTGCTCCTCTCTTCCTCCCTCTCTTTTTCTTTCTCTGTCGCTTTTCCTACCCCCTGAATATCTCTCTGTCTCTCTCTCTCTTTCTCTTATCTCTCTGCTTGAACACGTTTTTCCAGCTTGAAGATAATTTTCTTTTTTCACGCGTTTCCATGACGACATTTTTCTTCCACCTCACGTAAAAAGGAAACGTCGTGTTATCTCCGCGCGTCCATTTAACAATGTTTAACACTGCGTTCGGGTGCACGAGATTTATGGGACCGGCACTAGATACGTATAGATTTTTGTCACCGTCTCTCAGACGGACTGCCAAAGAAAATTATTTCGCTCAGCATACCGCGCTAATTGGTAGTCACGTCGTCAAGTAAGTTTGCCCTTTCTCGGCACGGAAATTATCGACGTTCTGCTTTTTCCTGCCTTTTTTTCCGTATCCGTTTGTCAAGATATACCGTTGCGTTGCCCGGCAGGCTGGAAAAGTTGAGGCGTGATAGATACAAATTGTAACGAAGCTTGGGACAGTCGGAGCTTTCCATTGCGCGGAAATTGAACGAAACGATAATTATACTGCGATCTTCTACGGCCTCTTGCGTGGATGCATCTTGATTCGTAGGGAATTCGACTGTGCACCTTTCGCATTCAGTCGTTGAAGTGTTTCAACTTCTTGCTTCAGGTTTCCAAGAGATTGTCACCGTATTATCTGTTCTTATTTGTACACTTCGTTTGGTCGGCTCCGTGAGGCGGTGCACTTCACGGTCCAATTCCAACTGATTCGATCATCGGTGCGGAGAAAAGGGGGTGGGTTGGGGGATGGAAACAGGAGAAGGCGAAAAATCGGAGCAAAATTCGCGGATCGTCGAGACGAAATGTAGCGGCGAGACGGAGGAGGCTCGTCTTTTTGCCACGATTATGTTCGAGGATAGCGATTTTTTTTCTAATCGAAGCTCACCCCCTTAAAGTACGAACAATGCACTGAAAACAAAGATGTATGGCTTAATTCTACGGTCGTGGAGCTGCAATATTTTTCGTCAGTTCGCACGGTTTGATTGTTCCTAAGCACGAAAAAACGAAAATTTCGTCGGAGGTCCGCAACAGCAGTGATTTTTTCAGTGTATGCCGAAATTAGACGAATCACGACGCGGGATTGTATCATCCAATCGCATAGTGCTCTAGATGTTACGTCATGTTATTAATGGGTTATGCCTAGTTGTAACTATCGAAAACAGATCATTTATGGGATTTTTTAAAAAGAACATTGTGTTGATTAACTTTTACAAAAAATTAAGTATTTTAAAAAGTATCATCTCAAGAACACTCGGGAATTTTTTTATGTAAAAGTATTTCATTGTAATCGATTAACCATTGGTCGGCGGCCCTTTTAGACCGGGTTATCTAATATGAAAAAAATTAAACAAATTTCGTTAGCATATTAGTTTATCCTATGATTATTCGATGGAATTTCCGAAATGTGAAATTAAAAAAAAATTGCGCGTGTTCAAAGTGAGTCTTGATTTTCGCAAAAAGGCCATTTTTCGTTCATTAAATCGAAAGTGTGCACAGAAAAACAATCTGTTGATCAAATACTATATTTTTACATTTATAAAAAGCCTTTAAAAAATCAGAAATATCGATGCAGTAGTTTTCGAGATATTTTACTTACCGATTTTTAAAACGTACTCTGGAGAAAAAAGCGTTTGAGGGGTCTTCTCACTTTAGACACTAAAAAGGCTATTTTCATGTTTTTTTGATAGGTTTATAGCAAAAATTTAATAATAAAAATCAATTCTTTTAATTTATTAAAGTCACTATTTATAGACGAAAATGGTAGTTTAAAAAATGTCCTAAAAAATGGTAGGTCTGCGCTGTTGATGAAATCTCGTAGATGGATCATTCGCAACAAAAAAATAGGACGGTTTTAGATTCAGTATGTTAATGGTTATAGCGCATATCATACGATTTTTGATATATGCAAAAATAACAAAATGGCGGACGTTTTGCGAAAAAAAGTGTTTTTATCACCGTTTTTTGGCAAAAAATAGTAAATATCAAAAATTAAAAAAATCCTTGACATGAGCTTTAGCTAAAGTTGTAAAGAATATGTAGTTAACATTTCATAAGGATCTGTTCAGTAGTTTCGAAGATTTTATCAACACGCCGTCGATAAACGTTGTTTCGAGAAAAACGCGTTTAAAGATTGTTCGGGTTCCATAAATACATAAAATATATTTGATGTATTTCGAAAGGGTATTCATTAAATGTAATAACTTTTATATCAATGTATATAATAAAAACCTATCAAAAAAATCATGATAATAGCCTTTTTTAGTGTCTAAGCTGAGACGACCCCTTAAAGTTTCGAACGACGCGAGCGTTCCAATTGGTTATGAGTAAAGTGATTTTTCGACTTTCACAACTAGGCATAATCCCTTAATGCTCGTTTCTCCACTCTAAAATAATAAATGCCGCACTGGGATTTTTATTTGCTTCAAATGTATCAAACGCCGTGATACGAATGCAATACACCGTAAATTTGCACAAATTCAAAATCCAATCAATCTACGATTACCGTACAGTTGATCAGCGAGTGCTTCAAAAGAACTTGGAAACTACCAACAGACTGCCATCGTCATTCCGTACCAGGAAAATTCTCTACACCGAGATAGAGCCATTGACCGTATCAGCTGATAAATAAATAATGTGCAGCAAGTGCAGCGAGTGTTGTCAAGGTTCGAGGCACAGTGTTGACGCAAGTCCGACACCCGGATCCGACTCCGAGCCCTCAGGTAACGAGAGAATATTTCTTTACACAATCTTTCTCCGACGTTTATAATTTTACACAACATCAATGGAAAAGTCCAATGTTAGCTTGGTACAGTTTTCGAAAAAAAATTGCAAAACGTAATTTGCAATTGACTCTCCAACAGAACAAGATTTTCGAAACTATTTTCGCGAAAGGCATCTATACGGTGTAAAAAAGCACGTGTACAAAAAAAAAACAATGAAAATCTATTTCATGTGTCCCCTGTCGCTGTAGATAAATACGACGGGGGTAGACGCTCCGATGGTTCAGTAGTTGAATTTTCAAGATCTTTGGAGGAAAATAACGAGTACTATTTCCCGAGAGGTATTTCGTGATGCTCGTATCAGGAAGAAAAAGAAAGAGAAAGAGAAAAGAGAGTGTGTGAGAGAGAGAGAGAGAGAGAGAGAGAGGGAGAGAGGGAGGGAGGGAGAGAGAGAGAGAGAGAGGGAGAGAGTACGAAATGAAAATCATAGGGGATACGTACTCACACATATACACACCTATCATGGCCCTATGCATTCCCATTTCCTATGATACGTATGCCTTCATATATGTATCAAGACTTTCCTACAGGGTACGACACAAGTGCTCCTAAAGCTAATGCACTGACGTGTTCAACGCTACTGCTCTCGGGCTTCGTTCATCCTCTGCCGTATATAATATGGTTTATCGATGCAATATCCGTTAGAAGTTTACGATCTTGGACGATAAATCGATCGATGCTCGTATCGCGGCAAGATCTCCCGGTTATTTTTACCTATATCGACGAAAGTTATCATCGGGCGGCAATTTTTTTCCAGCGTTGGGAGAATGAACGGATACACCTGTACTTTTTTGTTAACGGGTATGCATCGATGAGTAGAGAGTCTGCAAATAAGTCAGCGCGTGCCAGTAGGACAAGGCCGCGATCGGCTGTCACGGTAACCTGACAGCGTTTCTTAAGGCGGGATATACATTTGCAACTATCAAAAAATCGATTTCTTTTTTTCTTTGTGGGATTATATACAGTCAGGAGACCCGAAAAGATTGATTTTTTAAGAATTTTTCTTGAGAAGACCTTTCAAACTATCAAAGTAAAAATTTGTACACATATTATGGTAACTTTTAACTGTATTTGAACATTTTTTATTTGTAAAATAATTATTTTGACAACTGATATAGCTCATCTCCGGGAGAACCTCTAAAAAAGAGGTCTTGCGGTGAGCACGATATCTCTGGACTGCACCATCTAAAATGGAAAAAACCAAAAATATTTCGTTAATATAATGGATTATCTTGTGATTGATCGAAGGAATACGAAAAATAATAATTTATGACAAAGTGGCGGCTTCTCAAAACAAAAATCGATTTTTGACAAAAATTTAGGCTTTAAATTGTTTATAAAATGGAATGGTAATTATTTACTTTAGTCACTTTTCCGAAAAATGAGCGTAAGTTTTTTTTGCGATTTTCTCATTGATTGGGTTGTAAATGATGATATTCAGTCGGGGGAAGTTGAATTCCACCTTCCCATAAAAATTTATGGGGTTTTGAAGTTTGTAAAATTTGAAAAGTTTGAAAATAGGAATAGCGATTTTTCTACATTCCGCACATTCGATTTTCGTATATTTGGTACGTACATTATACATTATAATGTGTCCGAGGTGCCCCCCACCCGCCGAGGTGCCCCTCACCCGCCCCAGTGTTCTACGCATCCCACGATTCCACGCACCCATCCAAGGTGCCCAACAAACCTACCCCAGTCATCAACCACTACACACCCCACGACTCAATGAATCGTGGGGTGTGTAGTTCACTGGGGTAGGCGCAGGGCACCTCGGATGGGTGTATGGAATCGTGGGGTGCGTAGAACACTGCGGTGGGCAAAGGGCACCTCGGATGGGTACGTGAAATCGCGGGGTGCGTAGAACACCGAGGTGTATTGTACGAAAATTAAATTAAAAAGATCGATTTTTCGAGAATTTTAATTGCATACATCCCCTTAAACGATAAAACAAGAGATTTAGAATATTTTTCCGAAGTTTCAAAGCGAAATTCGAAAAACTTCAAACGTTTAAGTCCGTCAATGGAGTGCAGAAGCGAGAGCGCAGAGGGGCAGGCAGAGATGGGCGAAAAGTAATTAAATTAACAACTAACCATTATAATTACTACTGCAATTGATAATTTAATTGTTCTGTAACAGATTACTTAAGTAATTAGTTACCACAAGTACCTAGTGCAATTTAATTCGAATTCTATATAAACTTCGAACGCGTTTTTCTCAAAACTGCATTTTCGAAATTGGCGTGCAGGATTACTCAAAAGCTGTTAAGCCGATTGAGTTGAATCTTTGTAGAAATATTGATGATATTGCTACCTTCTACGTAACTTGTTTTTCAAAGATGGAAAAACAATATTTAATCAAAATTTTACAAAAATTTTTCGTGAAATGTTGATTTTTATTGTAAATGCCTGTCGTTCTCTTAAATTTGTATCGTCTGCATTTTTATTATTGTTAAAAAGAAACTATACATGTTCTAATCGAAAAAAATATTCGATTTTTTTTTGCAAATCGAAGTCTACGGGAAGCTAGACTGCATGTCGATTCGCCACTTCCGCGACAAACTTGCTGTAACACTCTGCCACAGTTCCGCTATTTTGATGATACATGAATAAGCAAATCTGCCGGTATTACATTAAGTGCAACTATTTCATGGCATTGAAAATGTAATCAGACTTTCCGGCTGAAAAAATAGGTACATGTAAATAAGAGTTGAGTTGAGTTGATTTTTATTATTAAAAAAGTACTCATACATTGAGGTATATAATTGGGGTTGTTTGTTTGTTTCTATAATAATTGTTATATATTTTTTATTTGGAATATGAGTTGTAATATAATTTTTTAATTAATAACACGATTAGAATTGGGCGGGGAGATGGCATTTTTCAGTGTTAGTTTCATGTGACATTGAGCTAGCTCAGTCCCCTATAACATGTATAACATGAAAACTGTATTAAATATACAGTTTTCACAGCATTTTCAAAGCTAACATTTCCAATGCCAAATCATTATTTTGTATACTTAAATAAACTTTTAAAGTATACCCACAGTTTGATAAATGTAGAATCATTTTTTCTTAGCTCAAAGAACCCCTCGAAATTGCTTAAGGCCTTAGGCCACTGTAGAGACCGAAACAATAGGCTTTTTGGAGATTTTTTTTTCCAGAAAAACTACAAATTAAATCGAGATTACAAAGAAAGGTGTTTATCATACATATCATGGACTGTATACAATAATTTTTTTGAAGCGATGGAAAGCGAAAAATTTGCCCAAAAAGTCGTCAGATAATTGTTAATAACAAATTAACTATGCAATGTAAAAATAAAATTCTACGTACTTCCATAAACAATGTATTTTTCAAGATATATTCAACATTTTAAGTGAATCGGTTGAAAATTGTCTGAGTTGTTTCCGGCCAACTTAAAAAATGCAGTTTTGAGATAAACGCTGCACAGCCGCCATTTTGAAATTAATCGCTTCAAAAAAATTATTGTATAGAGTCACTGATATAATATGTATGATAAACACCCTTTTTTGTAATCTCGATTTATTTTGTAGTTTTTCTGAAGAAAAAAAAATCCCCAAAAAGCCTATTTTTTCGGCTTTTAGAGTGGTTAATGGTTACCCGGTCTAAATGTACATTCTGCCGTAAGGTATTCCTTCCGCGGAAGGCCGTATTTTGTGGGGGCATAACGGCGGGGTAAAGTTAATTCGGCGAAAAAAGGCATGTTTTTAAGATTTTTTTGGTGTAACGAATAGTGTTCGTTTATTGAAAAATTTACATATAATAAAGTAACATTTGAACAACATTCTCCTAAATTTGCATTGCAAAATATTCAAAATTGAGCGAGTGAAAATTAAATCCCGGAGGCGCCTCGAAAAAAAGTTGGTTTGCGCTGTGCACCATAATTCGCAACAGAATCATTTGAAACAAAAAAATCAAAATGCATTTGTTAAAGGAGATATTTCTCCAGGTAATGACGGGAGGATTTGTTTTTTTTCGATTTTTCGTAGCACTTGGGAGCCAAAAACCCGATTTTCGCAAAAAAAATCGGCTAATTTGTTGTTGAAAAATTAGTAATTATTAAAAAAACAAAAAATCTCTCGATTTGTCCAGTAGATTGGTCCAGTAGATTTTGAGTTATCATGCACACGGACTTCAAATATGACAAGTCTCAGAAAAACGGTTTGAAAAACGCAGAAGAGAAGAGAACGGCATGGAGCAATAGACGCTCAAATACTCATAACTTCGTCAATTTTACTCCGATCGACTTGAAATTTTAACACAATATTCTTGATATATTATGCATTCATTTAAAAAATGAAAAAAAATGAAAAACAAATTTAAATACTTTACCCCGCCCATAAGCAGGCCCTTCTGAATTATTGGTGAATTACAGTGGCGCTTAATAAAAACAAGTCACACTCAATTATTATACCCAACGATAAACTGGAATACAAAATTTCGCGTAAATTTAGTGGATTCAGACATTTTCATATTTTCCCTGAAAAGTCGCGGCTATGAAAATTCTTCCGCTAGTCACATTTGTTCAAGTTATATCTTTAATATTCTCTTTAAACATGCGGTGACCCCCTGTTTTTATCGTCGTTACGGAAACTTTAGAATTTTTGGCACGCGTTGAGCAGTTTATATCAGGCATCTAGAGTGATTTACTGTATAAATTATTATATAGAAAAATGGCCAGCGCGTCATCTCCATAAAGTTCCGTATAAATGAAACGATTTTTAGAGTCTTAATTCGTCGTTAACAGTTCGGTAACTTGGCTTGAAATTTTACCCGTATACTGAGATGTATTTTTACTTCGTTATGGATGAAAATAAATTGTTAAATATTCGGCTTCATGAAGGGAATACCTTAAGGCTTTAAATCTATGTGGCTCACCGAAGATTGAGGCTTTTTCGGGCATTTTTTTTAGAATACTAAAAACGTGATTAAAATGAGGTTCGAAGGATTTATTCTATATGTGGTAAATCATATAATAATAACTTCCTGTCTGCCTAATACTGTTCATCTACTGATTGTGGCCGTACGAAAATAAATAACGACGAATGACACTGATGATATTTTCCGTCTAATACGTTTGTAGTTTTGCATATTCGTCGAAATTCAAATTTCGGATGTGCCGAATGGATAAAAAAAAATGTGAAAAGCGTTGAATGTAGATTCGTGTATGTATGTCACACATGAGTGTCTGTGACTCAACGCCAAGGTGTGCCACTTCTTCGCGTATAAATGGAGTTATACGAGTGGAAAAGGCGAAGAGCTTACTTAACCTCGGCAAGTATCTTACGCTTTGGAAAAGCTGCTTGCGGACGGAGCACACAAGGCCCAGGGTGCCTCAAGCGATACACACTTAACACCACTCATATACATATATATACATATATTGCAAGGGTTCAAGACACGAACTGCAAGTTCTCGTCCATCCTCCGACCGTTTATTCTCCTCTTCGTTTTCCGCGTTTGCCCCGATTTAAATATTACGAGCACCCGTTTATTCGTGCCGTTATCAGATCTTAATGAACATTCATTTCTTTCGCTCAGTCCATAGTAACGCATTATAAACGTCAAATGACTTTTATGACTTTTTGCTTCTTTTTTGCAATACCTTTAATTCTGAACAAAGATTATTAGTTCTATTAATAAATGTACTTGCTTCGTTTGTGGCACCTTACGAACTCAAAATGACCAAATTGTTGACACTCGCGCATTTTATACACATTGTGGGGAAATATTGAAAGTGTAAGATTCAGGGATATTCTTTCTTGATCGCTCCAGGGTGAGTCGTACTTTTGGGGGAAAAAATTGACTACGATTTCACGATGATGCATTATTTTCACATAGGTAATTTATGGAATGCTTGTTGAACTCGGGATAAAGATGGTGAGGCCGAAACACATTAAGGTATTCCTTTCACGAACCCAAATATTTTACACTTAACTGATTTTCGTCTATAATGAAGTAAAAATACATCCCAGTATACTGGTAAAATTTCAAGCCAAGTTACCGAACCTTTAACGAAAAATTACGGTCCTAAAAATCGTCTCACTTATACGGCGCTTTATGGACATGTCACGCTGGCCACATGTCGTTCTAATAATTTATACACTAAATAACTCTAGATGCCTAATACAAACTGCTCACAGGTGTAAAAAAGTCTAAAGATTCCGTAACAACAATAAAAACAGAGGGTCACCGAACGTTTAAAGAAAATATTAATGTTAAAACTTGGAAAAGTGTGGTTAGCAGAAGAATTTTTGTAGCCGTGACGTTTCAAATAAATGTAAAAATGTCTCAATCTACTAAATTTGCGCGAATTTTGTTATTCTAGTTTATCGTTGTTTATAATAATCCATTATAACTTGCTTTTTTTATTAAGTGCAATTGTAATTTACCGACGATTCAGAAGGCCCTGCTTATGCCCCCACAAAATACGGCCCTCCGCGAAAGGAATACCTTAAGGTATTCCTTTCACAAACCCGAATACTTTAACAATTAACTGATTTTCGTGTATAATTAAGTCGAACATCATCATAGAATGCTGGTAAAATTTCAAGCCAAGGTACTGACCTTTGAACGAAAAATTAGGATTCTAAAAATCATCTAATTTACGGAGATGACATTCTGGCCACATATCTATCTAATAATTCATACACTAAATATCTTTTTATGTCTAAATATCTATTTATGTCGGATATAAACTGCGCTACGCCTGTCAAAAATTCTTAAGTTTTTGAAACGACGATAAAAACAGGGGTCGCCGAATGTTCAAAGGAAATATTAATGATAAAACTTGAAAAAATGTGACGCGCAGAAGAATTCTGGTAGTCGCAACTTTTCAGAGAACATGTAAATGTGTCTAAATCTACTAAATTTGCGTGAAATTTTTTATTCGAGTTCATCATTGGGTGTAATAATTGATTCCAACTTATTTTTTTATTAACCCTCAATCCGTGACGGTTTTTTCGGCACCCTAATTCCGTGAACCGGGGTGGTTTTCGGCTGGGCGCTGTCACACTTACAATTTTTGTCAAAATATTTCAAAAAAATCATGGTTTATCTTTATACTTTCCTTTGAAAGTGAAAACAGAGAAAATATTTTTTTATTTTCAATAATTCCTTTTTTTAGCAAATGTAAAGCAATGCACGCGAAAACCGTTTTTTTTTAATGCAGCGGGCGTAAAAATTATGGGAAAGAAGTTTAATAAACGCTTATTCGAATGAAAAATGTTGTTCTTTAAGGAAAAAAATACTACAGTATCGTAGGAATGAACCAGATACCCTATTTTGCACCGGGAACATAGGCATATTTTTGGGAGGTTAAAACGAGGGAAAAATACTCAATGTCCAAGATATTTTTTTGTTCTTATTTTATTTATGTTATTAGACCATATTTATGTTTTATTTATGTTATTAGACCATAAGTAATAAATCTCCTCGGCCCTTCTGACCGCCATATTTTTTTTCTGAAATATTAACGTTACATTGATTGTTTGCAGTTCAAAACATCAAAATATGAACGAAAACAAAACAAAAAATAGAAAACCGCCAATTTTACTTACGTGATTCGTGAACAGGCGTTGTTTTCGTCCTGCTCCGATTGGTCTCCCACGCCAGTTCGAGCGTAACTGACTGCCAGACCTGACCTTGTGCGCTCACGAACCAACCTACCTATACTTTTTTTTCGTTCCCGTCCAGGGGCACTGACATCGCCGACGTTCGAGAAATTTTGAAAACAAATTTTCGCCCGGACGAAAACGACCCCGGTTCACGGATTAAGGGTTAAGCACCATTGTAATTTACCGATGATTCAGAAGGGCCCTGCTTATGCCCCACAAAATAAGGTCTCCTCCGCGAAAGGAATATCTTAACGGATTACACCTAGTTCGCGGCCGGAAAAAAGAGGTGTTTTCGTGATTTTTTTTGGGAAATGGGTGCAGATTTTTTTTCATAGTAAAAGACCTCATTTCAAGTATTTTTGACCATTTTTTTATTGGGCAATATTTATAAACGACGGAGATACAGTAAATTGCACAGACCGCTGTGCAATAAAGGTCCTTCGCGGTGACCACTTCTGCTCGGGAACGAATCATCTGAAATAAAAAAAAACCAAATGAGTTTAGTTTTTGTACCGTATTATCTAGTCTTCAATCGAAGGATTCAATAAAATAATGATTTTTGAAAAAATGGTCGCCGATCGATACACTGAAAAAAAAATTCGTTCATCCATCCAAAATTCAGATAGTTTAACAAAATGTATCTTTAAATACGTTCAACTTGATTTCTGATTAGCATAACAAAACAGTATAGTTGGTGATAAAATAGTATAGTGGTGTGAACTGTAGCTTATTTAGCATGTCTAAGCAAACTGTTGAAACAACAAAATTCCAAGACAACAAAATGCATTTTGCACATTCAACGATTCTTTTTTCTCAGTGTAGTGATCGTTAAAATTTAAGTGAAAAAAAAACACTATTTTCCTTGATACAAAAAAATGTATGCATTGAAAAAAATCCTTCGATTAAAGACTGCCTTTTGACATACGACAAATGTTTGTAAAATTTTAAGCAGATCGGTTTAGTTGTTTTTAAGATATTTTGGTCACCGATTCTGAAAAAGTCATTCCGAGAAAAACGCGTTTAAAGTTTTACGTCAAGTATATACATAGATAAAATGTAATTTATTACCCCTAAATGGAATCATTGATGCCCGGACCATATAGCAAACCTTCTGCAGAGGTAACAGCCTCCAAAATTCCAATTTGGTGCTGCCAACTCGGTGTAACTCCTTAAGTGTATTTACTATAGTCATATTATTGTTCTTAAATCACGCCGGTAAGATTACCAAATAACCCTACTGGTACATAAGTTTACAGAACATTTTTTCTTCAAATCTGCAAAGTATTTCCTTTTAATTTGAATAAATGAAACATAGAAAATTAAAAAGAATTTAAGTACAATTTGAATGTACCCACTCCAAATTAGGTCTACTTACAATTTTTTTTTTCGGTTCACTTAAAATCCTTAAATGCTACCATACTAATACGAAGTATGATGTCTTCAAACAAAAGCGCGATTCTCGTGGTGATAAAAATTAATGCCATCCTTCAAGATAAATTAGAAAAACTGGCTCTCCGTATACACCATTCGGGAGCCCAATTGTCTAGAACTGAACACAACAGAGCTTTACTAAAGTGACCAAAATATTAGTAATAAAAATGATCAAACATTTACTTTTTAAATATTTCACGAAGCGCTTGGTAGCTTCCCGGCTTGGTAGCTTCATTTATATTCATCAGCGGTGCTGTGTGACACGCGACGCGCGAAATACAATCGTGATACGATTTAGGCGTAGGTATTATTTACGCATGTCGTTGCGCTTCCACAATAATCGGTAAAAAATGTTTACGACCAAATTGTGAAAGTAGCGGCTTGTATGCATAATAAAAAAATACGAATCACCTCTCGCAGTGAATTCTCGATCAATGACAAAATCTCCTTATAATATTAATCACGAATACGAGCTATTATTATATTACGATATGCTTTTCAGAAAATTATATTTTCTATGTCCACAAAGCAAGAAGTTTATTCACCCCTACAATTTCAAGGGTATTTTTAAGAGCATTATTGATTAGCAATAGCTATATAACTTCAAATTTATTATCTTATTATTCAACTCCATTTAAGGGTTTAGGCCACTCTAGAGGCCGAAAAAAAAGGCTTTTTGAAGATTTTTTTTTTCAGAAAAACTACAAACAAATCGAGATTACAAAAAAGGGTGTTTATTATACATATCAGTGACTGTATACAATAATTTTTTTGAAGGGATTAATTTCAAAATGGCGGCTGTGCAGCGTTTACCTCAAAACTGCATTTTTTAAGATGGCCGGAAACATAACTCAGACAATTTTCAACCGATTCATTTGAAATGTTGAATATATCTTGAAAAATATATTGTCGATGGAAGTACGTAGGATTTTTTTTATATTGCATAGTTCATCTGTTATTAACAAATATCTGACGATTTTTTTCACTTTGCAAACATTTGCCTAAAAAATCGTCAGATAATTGTTAATAACGATCGAACCATGCAATATAAAAGAAATCCTACGTCCTTCCATAGACAATGTATTTTTCATGATATATTCAAAATTTCAAGTGAATCGGTTGAAAATTATCTGAGTTATGTTTCCGGCCAATTAAAAAAATGCAGTTTTGAGATAAACGCTGCACAGCCGCCATTTTGAAATTAATCGCTTAAAAAAATGGTTGTATACAGTCACTGATATGCATGATAAACACCCATTTTCGTAATATCGATTTATTTTGTTGTTTTTCTAAAAAAAAAATTTCAAAAAGTTTATATTTTCGGCCTCTATTTTGGCCTTAACGGCTCATCCCTATTTTTTTTTTCGCCATCGGGCTTTTCTTCACCAACAACGCTTTTTCTATTCATTTCATGCGTATTACTATTTAAATATTTAAGGGGGGGAAGATTCCTTTAGGTGAGCAAAAAATTGCTGATTTTCATGATTTTCTTTTAAAAGAAAGACTTATTCACCATTTTTGTGACTTAGGGTATGTTTTATTAACACTCATACGCAGAATATAAACCAAGAAAAATTGAGAAATTTTGAAAATCGATGAAATGGCACGCTTCGAAACAAAGAGATCGAACTCTCTGAAAAAAAATCGCCACATTTTGCAATGAAAAAATACTTTTTTTTCATTTTCAAAAACATGTAGGGTTATGTTTTAGACAATAAGGCTAAAAAGATTTATACCAAATTTTATCAGAATCAGTCATTAGTTTATTAGTTATGCCTCACGTCATTTTTGAAAATGCAGTTTAGAAGACCGTGCCATACATCCGCCATTTTCAAAGATTGATAAAAAAAATTACGTTGCACCTAAAAGTAGTGATAAAACATGCCCTAAGTCTAAAAAACGGTGAAGAAATATTTACATTAAAAAAAAATCGTAATGAAAATCAGCATTTTTTTCCTCCTCTAAGGGTATTTCCCCCCTCAAATATTTGCGAATTAGAATTTAAACAGTATTCCTGGCTAGCCCTAAATTGGTCTAAAATGTTTGATCCCATGTCCTCATCATACCTCAAATACTCTTGTAGTCTGGCCCGAAATTTGCGACACTTTGCATGAAGCGTCCCGGACGTAATACGGATATTATGTATAAAGTATGCAGGACGACCACGTAATGCATCACGGTATGTTGCTACGTGTAACAGCGGTGTACTCACGTATCGCGTAAATAGCCAAGTTTCGCGACGCCTATAGGTAAGAAGATGAACGGTGCTAGCTTACGAGCACCGAAGGTATACTGCATATTACGGAAAAGTTCCATCTCGCATAAGTTCACATACTCCGGGATATTCTCTCCAAACTGAAACAAGAAGAAATGATTATACGAAGCATACGTTTAGCCTGCAACAGTGCAGATGAAAAGATTGCAAATTTCATTCGCAATCGGGTCTTCGTACGTCACTGCTTGCCATCAAATTTCTTCTCGTTTTCGCGAGTGATCGTTTTTCCAATTTTTGCTCAACACTTTTCTTTTCTTTTTTTGCAGAGGAAGAGTGGAACCCCGGTGGCAAAGGTCGCCAGTCCAATGACACGGGTAAGAAATGTAACAATGTATAGCGGCGCGGTCAAACGTTTATCCGCAAGTTTAGAATGCACTGAAAGATTTTTTCTGGCTCGTTGATATCAGACGGGGAACACGATAGTATGGTTTACATCCGCGAGTATAAGGATCCTCCATCGTAACCTCATAATCGCAATTTAGTTGTGAACGTCTTCTTCTTCTGATGCATCATGGTGAATTTCTTTTTGGTCCGTCGTGGGCGCGCCCTCCGTACTTCAAGTCAGTGACGGCGGATGTCGCCCATTTAACCCTTTCAGTCACAGTGGGACCACTACGGTCCCACCCTTTGAAAAATCACTTCAGAGCTCTGATATTGAGTCAATGCCTCTGAAAATACAGATCTAGGGTTTTTTGAGTCGCTGATCACGAATATGAGGTCAGATTATGAAAATTCAAAGTGGTGCATCCGATATAGTCGAACCAACTGGGCAATGTAACAATAAAAATTTCAATCATATAAAATCCTACTTTGTCAGGAATATTCCTTCAAATATGCATTAGACATAAATATTTCAGTTAATTTGAGATCATTCCTTATCATTATCAGCGAAAATGTAATGCCGGATTCGTGATCAGCGACCCCGAAAACCCCTGAGTACAAAGTTTTAGAAGAATTAATAAGTGTTTGAAATTTCACAGCCGCCATATTGGATCCGCCATTTTGAATTTTGAAAATTGAATGCCAGATTCGTGATCAGCGACCCCGAAAGCCCCTGAGTACAAAGTTTTAGAAGAATTAATAAATATTTGGAATTTCACGTCCGCCATATTAGATCCGCCATTGTGAATTTTGATAATATAATGCCGGATTCGTAATCAGCGACCCCGAAAACCCCCGAGTGTCAATTTTCATCAAAATCGGTGCAGATGAAAAATGCATGACTGACAGGGTTAAGACGGAATGACACCTTATCGCGGTCGGTATGGTAGAACAATTATAGATTCCCAAAAATCTCTGAAACGGCTCTTCAGATCCCGTCGAAACTTTGCAAAACGACGTCAAATAGATAGACGAATAGCTGTCTGTCCTTCAAGTTTTCTGAATTTTAGAAAAAAAAACTAAATTGGCTTATGATAAGCCAATCTACATTTTTTTTCTCAAATTCAGAAAATTTGAGGGGCTGACAGCTATTCGTCTATCTATTTGACGTCGTTTGGCAAAGTTTCGACGGGATCTGAAGAGCCGTTTCAGAGATTTTTGGGAATCTATAATTGTTCTACCATACCGACCGCGATAAGGTGTCATTCTTTCTTAAGGCGGGAGCCTGAATTAGAAGGTCCGAAAAATGGTTTTTTATTGCTTAAATCGATAGATAAACTATCCAAGAATATATTTACAAAGTTACAGAGGCAAATTGTAAATATTTTCGAAGATACAAGGCCAAAAGCAGAGAAGCGATTGATATTTGATATAGATTTTTCGTCCTATTGAAAACTTTCAAGCGCGTTTTCTCCAGTTTTGATTTTCACGATTTTTCCGAATTGGCGAGCGTGATAGCAAAAAACTAAATGACCTATTGAATCAAACCAAAGCTTCTTTTCTTCAGTATGAAAATCTCTTCTAAGTGAATTAAAAAAGTTGTGGAAAAAGTATTTTTAAATAATTTTTATAGCACGTTAAAGTGTTTTTTTAAACGCATTATTTTTCAAACCTGAGAAAAATTTTATTTTCACGATTTTTTCAGCTTTTTCTTAATTTGGCCAGAAGAAAAATATATGTCAATTGAAAATTTTATTGATTTATTTGGTTGAGTCAAGAATTACCAGCTGCATCTATCCCGTCGATTGGGGACTGCAGTGGCAAGACGCACATGGAATAGGCTGATAAATCTGCAGTCAATTATTGTTTCATGTTCAAATGATTTTTGATACATTTCAAATAATGAAATGGTTTTTTGGACCATTTAATTCAGGCTCCCGCCTTAAGGTATTCCTTTCGCGGTGTTTCGTATTTTATGGGGGCGTAAGCAGGGCCCTTCTGAATCATCGGTAAATTACAGTGGCGCTTAAGGAGTTTCGGGGCAAATGACGAAAAGTTACAATTTGCTTCAAATTTATACAGTAAATTCTTTGTCATGTGCTGAATGCACTATCTAAATTTTAAAGCGATCGTATACACCGTTTCTATAAAATGTACAATTGAAAAAAAAACACTTTTTAACATAGGGAGATGCCTATGATCAAATAACATGATGAGTACAATATGAGACTAATGACAAAATTGTCATAATGTACTGAGTGATTTGACGGTTTTGCATAACATTCTAAGCACTTTTTCACACTTTCACGCATAAAACTGCCATTCAGCGATAAGCGTAGGCATCTATGTTGAAAAGTGTTTTCAATAATACATTTTATAGAAACGGTGTAGACGATCGATTTGAAATTTGGAAGTTACATTCAGTAAATGACAAAGAATTTACCGTATCAATTTAAATCAAATGGTAATATTTTGTCAATTGTTCCGAAACTCCTTAATGAAAAAATAAGTCACAATCAATTATTATACCCAACGATAAAATAGAAGAAAAAAATTCGCGCAGATTTATTGGATTTAGACATTTTTACATTTTTTTTGAAACGTCACGGCTACGAAAGTTTTTCCTCTACTCACATTTTTCCCAGTTTTATCATTAATATTTTCTTTAAACATTCGGTGACCCTCTGTTTTCTTAAACGCAAAAGCGTTTACATCAGGCATCTCTAGTTATTCAGTGTATAAATTATTAGATGGAAATGTGGCGAGGGTGTCATCACCATAAAGCGCCGTATAAATGAGACGATTTTTAGAGTCGTAAGTTTTCGTTAACAGTTCGATAACTCGGCTTGACATTTTACCAGTATACTGAAATCTATTTTCATTTGATTATGGACGAAAATCGCTCTATTATTAAATATTCAGGTTCGTGAAACGATTAAATTAAAGACGGCGATAGATGCTTGATGTATATCTCCAACTGGGTTGGACGTCGATTTCGGAAACAAATCAGGCGCTAAAAGTGAGGAAACTGTAACGTTTGAACGTAAATTATTCGGACGCCACGACCCGCCACGATTTAGAGGTCAATATCGGAATCAAATTTTTATTTCCTCACACGCTTTTTATATCCTCAAGAACTTTCATTCAATGCGAACACCGAGGCGGGTCACGGGATTATTTTTTGTCTCTCCCGGTTTAATTATTCGGCCACTTATAAATCGCTCGCTATCTTGTCTCGTTGTCCTCTTCCGAGCATTTGTTCGCTCTTTCATGCATGCACGCACACTTAGATGCAAATTATTCACGTGATACGAGAGGCGGAGACGTTTTTGCAGCCCTGTCGTTTTTTCCTTCCTCGTCTAATACTTTTGTGATGATCCTTGCGCTTGTTCTGAAAACCTTTTGTACCTTGAGGAAGGGACGAAAGAATGTAAAGAGCTGTTGAAAGGAATCATGGCATGAGAGAGAGTGAGAGAGAGGGAGAGAGAGAGAGAGAGAGAGAGAGAGAGAGAGAGAGAGAGAGAGAGAGAGAGAGAAAGGCACGTACATTCCGACTAGGCTGGGGCTCTCAATCATTGACCGTCCCGCAGGTTTCTCGGGGAGTGCAATCCATTATTCACCAAGTTTTAATCACCGAAACCCTTTTTCCCACGTCGACACAACGATCCCTCTAGGTCGACCGATAGACGACGAAAAACGAGAAAATACCGCTGTTAAAACGGGTCACGTCCGTTCTATACCTGTACTACAATGAGCGAATGTCTTATCAGAACATAAATTTGCACCTAGATCGGACGGTAGCTTCGAAGCCTCTTGAAAAAATGTCTTCACTTTTTTCAAATATCCCGAGAATATTCTTTTCTCTCAGTTTTCGCAATGAACAACTGCCATTAGGCACGTATCAAGGGGAGGGTAGGGGTTACAGCGTGAAAAAAAAACACTTTTTTGCAATTTTTTCATCTATATGGACAGAGTAAATTTATTGAAACCTTTTGTACATTGTTAAGTGTCATTTCAAGAACATTCCGTGAAATTTGTACGCGAAAATATCCACAAACAAGACGGAGACAAAGCTTTTCCAAGAACGCCTTTGGAAAAACACGATTTGCGGTGGTCACTGTATCTCAGCTAGAAATTATCTGAAATCAAGTACCATTGAAATATAGTCAAAGTATCATCAAATCCTCTCCCCAACGGTCTTTGATAATATTTTTTTTTCATTTATAAATTTTTGGTGGTCATGTAAAGTGAAAACTGCTATTTTTCACGAAAAATTCCGCCATTTTGGGGGTAGAAGACACCCTCAATGTGAAAAAAAATCTCAAACTAACCGTTGAGGGGAGGTATTTTATATGTAGAAAGTGTCTACCAAGTTTGAAATAAATCGGTCATGTAATTTTCAAATGGCAGTGAACACGGGCTTTGAAAAAGTGGTGTCGAGAAAAACGCGGCACCGGCTTGTTTGTGGATATTTTCGCGTACAAATATCACGGAATGTTCTTGAAATGACATTTAACAATGTACAAAAGGTTTCAAAACATTTACTCTATCCATATAGATGAAAAAAAATCGCAAAAAAGTGTTTTTTTTTTTTCACGCTGAAACCCCAACCCTCCTCTTAACGCTACGTTGACACACTGGGTCATTTTGATCCGAACGAATTTGAAATGAAATGCTCACTTTCACAAAATTGGAAGTTTTCAATGATTTTACACAATTCAATTTTATACTTTCCGAATTTCAATAGGCAGTCATGTAGAGTAATGTTTAAAGTGTATCTCTGATTTTTTTCAATAAAAGTCGACCGCAGGGTTATCAATGTCAGGTGGATGAATTTGACCCCGTTTGCCAAAATCGTAGGCAAATATAAGTGTGTCAACGAAGGATTAAGTATCATTTGCATAATACCGGACCAGAGTCCAATCTGAAAATCATGAAGATTATCGAGCCTGATAAAAAAAAATTCCAATATCATCAGAGAAATCAAATTCATTCGTTGCTAGAGTCGAGGTTCTCTAAAACTTTAGGAACTAAGGTTTAGAACTTTCTAGCAGTTCTTCACGTGTCTTCGATTTATATAGAAGGACATATCCTGTATTATAATCCTTATAACATAATTCTCTTTCATCGTGCATATATATATATACACGTATGGTTCAAAATGTTCGTAAGTCTGTGACTTTTCCCGATCCACTCCAGATTCTCATTGCTCGTTTCCATCGTTTTCCCCTGGACTCCTTCATCGTCGTTTCCAGCCCCCCTTACCGGCTCCCTGTACATCGTCGTATTTCCCGATTCTCCGGGGAAATACTCGCCACAGTCAAATTACATCCGGTAGAGGAGGAAAATTGAATGTCGAGGCGAAATGTGGGTACCCTGTTCAATCTTGCGATAGTTCACGGTAGATATTCTCTAGCCAACCTTATGTAGACACATTTCACTGCGATATGTTTCCGAGGGTGAAACATAGAAAATCGAAATTTATCGGGCTTGACGATAGGTCCGAGTTTTTTTTTTTAAATGCATTGCGATTAAGAGAAAATTTATTCGAAAAATTTAAATATCGTTATTTTCGCCGAGTTAACTTCATCGAATATCTTTAAACATGAGAAATGTATATATCTACAGGGCTTCTGGTGATTGAAAATGATTCTGCGAAAGGGTTGTAGGACATATTTCCATATTTCCCCTATCAAATAATTCAGTAATGCTTCATACAAAAGTTAATTATTTTCGAAATATCATTTTTATTTTTGTCAATGAGGGGTAGGCAACTTTAAACATTAATTTGGAAAAAAACTGTTGCATGGAATCAAACTTTTTAAAATTATTTTTAGTTCCAGGATACAGGAACAAAAAATTATCAATAATAAAATAAGAATAATGATTAGACTTACAGAGTTTCAGATCCCTAATTCAAAAATGTTTGCAGATTATTCTTATTTTATTGTTGATAACTCTTTGTTACTGTGGCCTCAAACTACAAATAATAATAAAAGTTTGATTCCATACAACAGTTTTTTTAGATTCATATTTTAAGTTGCCTAACCATCACTTTGAAAAAAAAATTATATTTCTAAAACGGTTTACTTTTGAATGAAGCATTACTGGCTTATTTGATAGCTGAAGTATAGATAATATGTCCTACAACCCTTTTGAATAAAACCCTCACTTTCGAGTGAAGCATCACTGCGTTATTTAATAGCGGAAAACATGTCCTACAACCCTTTCACGGGATCGTAACTAATAATCAGTAGTCCTCTATATTTTTTCACTAACTTGGCTTCAACGGTTTTTATATTAATGATGTTTTCTGTTTATAATTTTACGAAATAGCTCGTGATTTTTGTCAGATACAATAACGTTTCTTACAGTAGTTGAACAAAAAATCACAAAAACGAAAATAGTTGCACGACGTATTTGGCTGCTTTGTTTTCTAATCACGTTTTTGTGATCACCTTGTGTTCTCTCAAGGGAAATGAAAAAATAGGAAAAACCGAAAAATTGTTGATGTACCGTCCTGTGAAAATAATACTCGAGCAGCCGCCTTTGAAAATAATGTCATGTCCCTTTTTCCGACTAACGGGTTATCGCGTGAACAATATATAATTATAAAAGGCGTTTATAAATGCCGACAAAAACTGTTGTGGGACCAGATATTTTACGCGGAGCCGCGGAAATGTTGCAAAAATAATCGAAAATAAAAATAACCACAAACATATTCGGAAAATATATATAGAGAGAACTTTGAATATTTTTCCTTTAACGATTGTTTTTCTTTGAGGAAAAAGGCAGTCCTATGTTGGATTTATTGATCGTAATTCTCCACCATCTTCGCTTTCTCTAAGCAGTCGATATTTTTTATATTTGCTCGTTTTTTATATGCACAATACGTATAAGGGGTGGTCTAGTGAATTCTTCATCTTTTTGATTTCCTGTTCATCGAACCTTGTGCACTATTTGCTAGAAAGTAGCTCAAAAACTGACAAGGAAAGCTTGTAAAGTGGATCTCTCCGATCTCGATGAAATTTGGCATGCTTCCCAGGTAGGGATTCAAAAGGCTGACGATGGAAACAAGCTTGTGCGAGCCTTGTTTCACCGAGCCTGAGTGAGACAGACCTGGGCCTGGTTTCATTGCATCGTTTGGAGCAGCCTGGAACCAAGACTGGCTGCTTAGCCTAAACTCAGGGTTATTTCAAGCTTTATTCAGCCGGTGAATTTTAAGGCTAAAAAATCAACGCTGGATGCAGGCTTGTTTCAGGTTGTGATAAAATAAAATAAATTTAGAATAATATTTTTTCTGTACTTTTATGAAAAAAAAAAAAAAATTTGCAATGAACTTGTCGAGTGCGAAGACACGAAAAACGAAAGCGAAAGAGGCAGCTCAGAGTATTTGAACATATGCTCTCATCGATATTTATGAGGTACACAAAAAAGTTTTTTTTTTCTCGTCACACACAGATTTCGTATATACTCACTCTCTGGAGTTTGCGTACACTCTGTGTATTACGTGTCCCATAAACAACAAATAAAATAAAGTATTGTTTTTAAAAATATTTTTTATATATATTTTATAACAAATAATATAATAAATAATAAATATATATAATGAATAAAATGAATTCTTTACAAATGTATTAAATTTGCCCCAATGTAGAATATAGAAAACTAAAAACAGGCCTCATATAGCCTCGCGAAGAGTTTGCGATAAGCCTGGTCATAAAAATGCTCGTGAAGGCTTCATTAAGGCTCGTTTTGAGCCTTGTTGTTTCGTCGTTTCAGGCTTAGTACAGGCTTTTCTACCAGCCTTTGGTCAAGCCTGTGTGCAAGAGCCTGAAACCGCGTTATCATTCAGAGATTCAGCTAGGCCTGAAATCAGGCTGGTGCTCAGCCTGAATTAAAAAATGTGAGCCTTGTTTCAGAGCTTGGCGAGCCCTTTTTTCATCGTCAATTCCTATTGTAGAATGGGTAAAAATAAGCGACACGTATTTTTTTATATCTGCGGAACCTGATTTTCAAGGGGTGAAACGCATCCTCGAAAATAGGGGCGTTTTTCGTTTTTCGTCCATCACATTATCGTTCTCATCTCCAATATTTACCACACGAAAAAATAAACATTGTTGTAATTTAAAAAATGTTCATATCCTGTACCATTAAAATTTTATCGACGAAAAACACCCCAATTTTTGAGGGTGCGTTTCGACTCTTAAAAATCGGGTTCCGCAGATATAAAATAATAAGTGTCGCCTATTTTTACCCATTCTACAAGCTTGCCAAATTTCATCGAAGTCGGAGAGGTCTTGCAACCTTTCCTCGTAAGTAGGGATTTTCATCAATTTCAACTGTTGCCCTGATGATGAAGCATTTCAATGATTGCCATTGTTATATCTTGTATTTGACAATATTATTTACAATTCATGCGATAAAATAGAACTCTTAATAAATCGAACATGTCTTATTTATTAGAAATTCACAATGAACTCGTTGAACATGCAGCTTTAAAAAAATATTAGTTTCGTTTCAAAGAACTTTTTCTCTAAAAGCTTTCAGAAAATTACAACCGTGCAAAATTTGTGAATATTCCCAGGTGAAATTTTTGTTATGAAGTTTTTATAAAAATTGTAGTAAAATGAATCTATGAAGATGTTTTACGGAAATAGACATATAAAATCTTCATACGTTTTATATAATCCTTGAGCACCTTATGTGACTGCGAACAGGAGCCGACAAATTATATAAAATAAAATTCTATGTTTTCATGTTAATATTGATAAATCTATAAAGATGTTATACTGAAATGGCCATATAAAATCTTCAGAGATTCTATATTATACTTGAAAATTCCATGCGTATGAATATGGGAACGAAAGAATTATATAAAAATACCCTATGTGAGATTCATATAAAGAATTATATATATTTACGAAAAGAAAAAATGATGTATTTATGATTTTTTTTCTATTCATAAATATATACAATTCTTTATATAAATTTCACAGAGAGTAATGATGGTTTTCTGCCATTGGTATATTTACATAAAAATATATTTATATATCAATATATATCAATATATATATATATATATATATATATATATATATATATATATATATATATATATATATATATATATATAATGTAAATATACCAATGGCAGAAAACCACCATTAACATTCACTCTATGTGAAATTTGCCACATTAATGAAAATTGTTGTAATCGTTGTATTTGTTTCACGACGAGCTATCTTTCCCTGACAATCTACAGATGTGATATTGAGCAAAGGCTATAAAAACCCTCCACACGATTCATATTTACCTACGTATATTAAATGTTTTTTTCATCTTTCCGCTGTTTTTCGAATTTTCATGAAATGCTCGTCCGAAATATGGGTGAGTCTCCTATCTCGTCAACATGTCGCAGACCTTGCCTGTCAGTGAAATAAACTGATAAATTCGCAATTCCGTATTAATTTTCGTTTGACGTGGGCATAACCGCATTTTCCTGCACATGTCGATCGGGAAGTGATTAAAACTATGTTACTTCACTCGATTTCCTTTTTCGTTCAATTTCAATAATCCATTCTCGATTGTCAGTTGCACAAGAGTGGTCGCAAATATATCACTGAAACTATCGATGAACATACTTTCTGTGTTGATAGAATATCTGGTTTTCCTATTCGCCGTCAGGGCTAAATCTGAGCAACAATTCTTCAATTCACAATTACAATTTTGAGCACTAGAAGATTTAAAACAAAAAAATAGATTCCCCGCTTCATTGACGACGAATGGTAGTCGATACGATTGTGCAAATTTGCATAGAATCGATTTCATGCAGGACAAAATACGAAAAAGCCACCGAGAGAAAATTCCTGCAGCAATTGTGGAGATTTCACCAACGAATGGCTTTCATCCGTCACATTTCCATATTTCGTATCGCTTTGGGTATTAACGACCTCGTGGAATATCCATCAATCAATGGGCCATTGATATCGCGGTAAAAACATTATTTTCTCGGAAAATTCGCGGCGAAAAGTTTCCTCAACACCGTAGTCTCCAAGTGAGTCGAGCTTGAAGTGACCTCGGCAAACAAGGATTTTCATAGGCTTCCAAAGGCAGGTTTGAATTTCACATACAGTGTTCGTAGTAATTCTTGAAAATTGATACTCCGAAACGTGCAGGCACATCGATGAGGGACTGGCACAGCTTTGTTGTCCTGTTGCCTCATTCCCTCGCCCTCTGTCCACCCTCCGGCAGACAGCCCACATCTTTACACAATATTCGGCCGCGAAACCAAAAAAAACGAACTGTCAACCTGCCCGCGTTAATTACATTATTCCGTTTTGTTTCTCAGCCGTCCACTCGTGTAAAAGCGCACGGGGTTGCCTTGCAATGAATTCTAGCTGAATAGTTCACGAATATGTCTCTCAGGGTTTTCGCGCCCTCGGTAGAGCGGGGCTAGTTGAGACATTTTTAACCTGAGAAATAACACCACTCTAGCGGCAGAAAATAAGGCCTCAATTTGACTATTTATTTTAGGAGCATGAAAAATGAAATAATTATTATAAATAAAAGAAAAAAAAATTATTATAATTTTCATAAAAAATGGCGGTGACAGAGCCCATTTTGAAAAACCTGTTTTTTACAAATAGCTTCACGGAAGGACGGTTTTCTCGTAAAGTATGAGACCTGGAACAAAAACAAAAAAAAACATAATCTATATATTATTAGCTATGGGACTACGTAGGGATTTTTTTAAATAACAATTCGAAAATATGGCGCACTTCGAAAAAAATTAATCGATTTATTGCCCAAAAAATAAGCAGGAAATTGTTAAAAAAAAAAGTTTTCATTTAATCAAAAAACGGCTACGTACTCCCATAGAGAATGTAATTGTGAAGCTACTATCAAAATCGCTAATCGATCCATGTGTTCTAGTAATCCGTCCTCCCAGTTTGAAAAAAGTGGTTTCGACAAAAACGCGTTTAAAGTTGGTCGAGGCGTCTGAAAGAATCCCGAGGCGCTGCGGCAAAATCGATAGTTGAACCTTAAAGAAAAAAACATTCGCTACAGGGCCCATTGCATATTGTTTTTGTGATCCCAAAGTATTTTTTTAGCAAAAAATCCCTTATGAGAGGAGATACCTTAAGGCGAGGAAAATATTGCTGATTTTCATGATTTTTTTTAAGGCAAGATTTCTTTACCATTTTATTTAGAAAAAGATATGGCACGGTCTTCTAAACGGGTTGCGGCGGTCGTTGTCAGACGGCGTGACACTTATCGTCGGCGGGATTAATCTGAAAAAAAAAAAACCAATGAAGACTTTTCTCTCATTGACACTCATACGCAGAATATGAACTAAAAATAAGTGGGAAATGTTGAAAATCGATGAAATAGTATGCTTTGAAACAAAAAGATTTAATTTTTCGAACAAAAATGGCTACATTTTGCAATTAAAAAATACTTTAAAAAAGTATTTAGGGTCATGTTTTAGACCACAAGGTTAGAAAGATTTATACCACATTTCATCAGAATCCGTCGATTAGTTTTTTAGCTATACGTCAAGCCAGTTTCGAAAATGCAGTTTAGAAGATCGTGTCATATCACCGCCACTTCTAAAGATTATTCAATTTAAAAAACTATGTAACGGACAAAAGTAGTAATAAAACATACCCTAAGTCTCAATAATTGGGATAAAATGTTTCTTGAAAAAAAATCATGACAATCAGCAATTTTCTTCTTTAGCTAGAGGTATCTCCCCCTTAATCCGTCGTAACTCTTAGGAGTCCATCAGATTTACTTGATATCTACACTGCTACATATGTAATTTACCCTACTCAAAACACTTCCAGAAAAAAAGACTATTTCAGATGTGGTTTATAACTTTGTGTCGCAAAAGCGAGAAAATTTCGAGTTGCTCAACCTACCCTATGGGTGAGGTAAGTTGGGCAAGAGTATGAGGCAAGTTGAACAACGTAAGGCAACGTATAGCCTCAATAGTGATATGGAAATCATCGAAAGGTCAAATAAAATTGCTGTTTACTATCAAATATATATTTAAAGCTTCAGTGCTAATCTTTTAGTAAAACGAAAAAATATTACTTCTCCAATAAAACAATATGAAAAACAAACAAAGCAACTTATTTTGAATCTTCGGATATTAATGCACCCTTCATACTTCAAATTATATTTCACACATAAACTAGCAAGTAATTAGCTTGTTATACGAGTTCAGTACGCTTACTCAACTAGCTCTGACCGGACTTTTAATAAGTCGGAATATGTAAGAAATAAAAGTTAGGTTATGTTAAAATGGTAAACTTGTAACTATCCGGCAATTTTTAATCAAAAGCTCAATAAATACGTAAAATATCAACATTTACGTGATCGTGAATAGATATTTTCGTAAAATTGGAGGCGTAAACCAACAAGGAACTTATTTTTTACTTTTAGATAATAAAATAAACAAAACATCCGCGCGGTCGTGCGGCAATTGGCGATCGTTCGATCTCCTCCCTCGTACCCATCTTTCCGTCATATGAAGCTTTGCTTACGTTGCATACGTTGCTTACTTTTTGAGACATTTCAATTGCCCAACTTGCCCCTATGCTCTACTAGCCCTGTCCTACTCTACTACTCTTTAGCCATTGCATCGTTCCGTTACAAAAGCAAGTGCTGCAAGTCGCGAATCATTTCATCGCGTATAGTGCAACGTTGAATTTATCAAGTAAAACTTATCTTTTTCCGTGAGATTGCGGTGATAGGTTGGCGTGAATTTCCACCCTCCATATACGAGGCGTGATTTACTGATTCGCATTCTGAAAATAGAAAGCGTACGTCGTAAAGAAAAGCTCAGAGGGAAACGTGGGCTTGCGATCCTCGTGCTTGGAAATACGACCGGGGTTGGAAAAGGGGAAGAATGAAGACAATAAACGTACATGGCATAGGTATTTAAGGCCACAGTAACGGGTATAAAAACATGTGCGAGTTCAACAATTTTTTTCGTCTGAAAAAGTGATTCACTCATAAAATTAATTACACATCTATTTAGTATGAATATCAAGCTGTTAGAATTTTTTTTCATTTACATAATGGCCGACTACTTACAAATTAATTTCTTAAGTTCAAATACCTACAACTTTTGAATAAAACAGTATTTTTCAAATTTCGTACGTACTTCTCTAGGTATTCTCATGTAGATTGACGAGAATTTTTGTTTTTTGTTGTAGGTACAAAATTGTGGATTCTAAATGTCACGCCACGGAGCGCCTAAAAAAAAGATAACAAAAGAAAATATTAGTAGTCGACCATTTTGTACATCGAAAAAAAAAAAAATATTTTCTAACAGCTTGATATTTATAGTAAATAGATGTGTAATTAATTTTATCAGTGAATCACTTTTTCGTACGAAAAAAAATTGTTAAATTAGCACATGATTTTATACCCGTTACTGTGGGTATAAAATTTGGGATTTTATACCCCTTAATATAAAAAGAAGCACGCCTGTCAAGCCCGACACAGCCACATTCTCCGCTACTCCCTTCTTCAACCCTGAGGCCAACGAAAAAACGAAAATACACCGAACCATACGTCCCGCTATTTTGCAACATCCAATTTATCTCGTATCTCTCAACCTGGCTAATATATAGCTGCAATGAATTACTTACGCAGAGCATTTGGAGGAATTGTTGTTCTCCCGGGATACGACGAGGTTGAGTGCGCGGAACGAAAAATATACTAACTCAACGACATAGCGTACTTTGTATTACGTGTTTTTGCGGTCTCCAGGTGGATCCGTTTTTTTCCCCGTGAACTCCTCACGGTGCACACATAAGAGAGCCCCTTAACGCGCATGACACCGCGATCCACTCGAGACGACGATCTTCCCTCTTGCTCACTGTTCTACTCACTTTCTATCTCTCGACGCACGACTGACGTCGAGGCTAGTAAATTAGCGACGCTTTTCACTCTTTCCCTCGACCCATCTCTCGACCATTCTCCATTGTGCGCTATGGCTACGTGCAGGGTCGAATCAGCGACTAGCGGAGAAAATCCTTCGAGACAGTACGGAACCATTGGAGGTAGAACTTAGTACAATCCGAAGTTGATAGAATGAGAGTTCGAAAAAAGTAATTTCATTCGCTGTAACTCATTTTTGCATTGGGGACAATGGAGGGATCAGATTTGCGTCGTCCTGTAGATGTTCTGTTGTTCGCCTACTCTTTACTCCTGACGTTAATTAATATGGCCAGAGAGGCGGAGGAACGAGCTTTTATCTTTTCGATATCAGTCGGCTCGCTTGGCGACCGCAGCTGTGATGTACCTGGATGGTAATCCAACCTGATACGCTCGAATTATTCAGTTAAAGTGTGTTCGTCGATGCTTGTGCAAACTGCCGCCTAAGTGAAATTCACCCCGATGACGCTGGACCCATATGCCACTAATAGCCGTTTACGTGCGTGTGGCAATCTTCGAGAATAAAGGGACTACATCTACCTAGAGGCCCGAACAAAATGGCCAAATTCGGAACTTTTTTTCTGGGAAACGGTTTGTGAAAAAGAAACGCATTTTTTTAAACACAAAGGTACATATATTGAGAGCCTTGAAAAAATACAGGAAAACAACGAAAACACTGCCGCCGGCAAATGATGACATTTGTTCGCAACGTTTGGCGGTGGACGCTCCCCAGCTTAAACGGTCCATCCGAAATCGAAAAACCAAACGGGTTATTCAAGTTAACAATAAATACGAGTAGTTGACGATCGTCGATTTACGGAATCTTTTTTTTTAACAACGTGGCGACGAATGGAAACTCGAGTATATAAAATTTATGAAAAAAGTCGTCATTTTTACGTAACTATTAAAAAATGGATATCGATTTTCAAAAAGTGAGATCGTCGACAACCTTTAAATGTTTCTCACTTTATCTCCTGTAAGTTTGGAAACAATCCATCAAGTGATTCTCGAGATATCATGTCCACCGTCTTTGAAAACAATTTTTTGAGTCCGCGGCCGGAAAAAAAAGAGGTATTTTCGTGATTTTTGTTTTGGGAAACGGGTGCAGGTTTTTACATTTTTTCATAGCAAAGGGTATCATTTCAAGGATCTTTGAAAAAAAATTTATTGGGAAATATTTATAAACGACGGAGATGCGAATTGCACAGATCGCTGTGCAAAAAAGGTCCTTTGCGGTAACCACTCCTGCTCGGGAACAAATAATCTGAAATCAAAAAACCAAATGAATTTAGTTTTTGTACCGTATTGTCTAGTCTTTAATTGAAAGATTCAATAAAATAATGATTTTTGAAGAAAAAAAAGGTCGCCGATCGAAAGTGATCGTCGAAATTTCGGCGAAAAAATACTCTATTTTCCTTGACATAAAAAAAAAATATGCATTGAAAAAAAATCCTTGGATTAAGAACTGCCTTTTGATCTACGAAAAATGTCTGTGAAATTTGAAGCAGATCGGTTTAGTTGTTTTTGAGATATTTTGGTCACCGATTCTGAAAAAGTCATTCCGAGAAAAACGCGTTTAAAGTTTTGCGTCAGGGATATACGTAGATAAAAACGCTCATAACTTCCCCAATTTTCAACGGACCGTCGTGAAATTTTCAGCGAATATTTTTGAAAGGTTATATTATAAGAATCCGTCGAAAATGAAAAATCGACTTGTTCAAAAATTCCAACTAGGTGTAACCCCTTAAAGTTTCGAGTATGGTGCTGCTAGCGCTCGCCGAGCTGAATATTAGAAGCTGTAGCTCATATGGTCTTGAAGTTCGCATCGTTGGAATGCAACGAAAATCCCTTTTTTACATTTTTATTTCCTCATTTTTATTATTTCACAAAGTCTTACTTTGCGAATTGAAATTCTAGATGTCCAAATAAGCAATTAAAAAAATGGTTGATGGCTTTTCGTAACGAAGATTTGCCAAAAGAAAGTCGAGTAATTGAAAAATAATAATGTCCGTTCCATTCCAACGACGCAAACTTCAATCTCATTAGCTCATTCAATTTTAGAAATGCAGGGTGTCCCATTTTAATCTTACACCTGAATTTTCTCGAAAAATATTGCTCGGACGAACTATTGTGTGGAACAAAACTTCTAGGGATTGAAGGGGGACGTTTGAAAAAAAATTATTTGAGGAGCCAAAATTCAAAATGGCGGCGTTACAAAGGCTGACGTGTTTTTTTCAAACGGAAACATAACTTTTTTTATTGCCAAAAAATTTGTCAGCTGAAAACTAAAAACTTTAGTTGAAAAAATTGTTTGATAAAGTTCATAGTTTTCAAGTGAGAACATCATTTTCATGCCATCAACCATGCAACCTCCTACGTTTTGGCTAACGCAAATGCCGGTGGTAGGGACAATTAGACTAAATGTCTCACGGCAAGCCGCTCAATGTTGTATTTTCGAATGTATGACCACTTGAACAAAAAAAGAATCAAATTTTTTTGTTGAAAATTTTTGTTTTTTTTTTGTTTTCAAATTTGGACGATATTTCATGAGAAAATTTTGGAGCAAAATCGATGAAAAATAGTTTTTTTCCATTTTAATAGCGTTAGTGCCATTTTCCGGCCCACAAACGTGTTTCTTTAAATCCTTGACGAACTTTGATCACGATGGGTAGAAAAACACATACACACACACACACACACACACACACACACACACACACACACACACACACACACACACACACACACACACACACACACACACACACACACACACAAATCCTGGATACATCTGAAATAATTGAAAATGATGTTCTCACTTGAAAACTATGAACTTTATCAAAAAAAAATTTCAACAAAAGTTTTTAGTTTTCAGCTGACAAATTTTTTGGCAATAAAAAAAGTTATGTTTCCGTTTGAAAAAAACATGTCAGCCTTTGTAACGCCGCCATTTTGAATTTTGGCTCCTCAAATAATTTTTTTTCAAACGTCCCCCTTCAATCCCTAGAAGTTTTGTTCCACACAATATTTCGTCCGAGCAATATTTTTCGAGAAAATTCAGGTGTAAGGTTAAAATGGGACACCCTGTATTTCAATGAAATTTTCAGGCAATATAGCTGATACTATATAGGTGATCTTATCGAATATAGGTCATACTATCGAATGTACATTTTTTTGGAAAATGCAATTTTTTGACCCACCTTGGTAGATGTAGCCTGTGAAATCATGGTTGAAAAACGCAAGGACAGGACATATGTTGGATTCGTGGACCACTGTAATTCTGTAGCTCATCAAAAAGTTTCTCTTTTGACACTACAGTCAATGACCTACTTACGGGGCACGTGTGATCAGGTATATTGTCCAATCGAACTATAGAGTTAGGATGATCTGACGGACGCTCTCACAATGGACAAAAAACGTGGCACGCAATAATTCAGTACACCTATTGTTTATTCACTCTTGTCTTTGTATCTACTCCGTTTCCGACACACGGAGCTCTCTGCTCGGGGAATCAAATTTCCCTGGGCAATCTGTACACGGCTATCTCCATGAGAATAGCCCCTCATCGTCACACACGACAAAAGTTCCACGCTCGCCATACGAAGTCAAATTGTCCCTGCCAATTTCGAAACTATAACCGAATATGACATCAGTCCGCTCCCAACGAAAAATCGATGAATATTGAACATCGTGAAATACGCAACGAAAATCGTCGTGTGAAAAATGAAATGGCAACATATTTTTATTTTGATTACGAGCAAATAAATTTGCAAAAGGGAGATACCGTTCCACGTGTCGTCACGCAGGGTCAGTTTGACAAAAGGGCAATAACAAGCAGTGGGAAGTTTACACGGTTGCTCGATGTGTAATTGAGTTGAATTCGTTGCTAATTTATCGACCGATTACATCAATTGCTTTGGATAACCAAATGACCAGTTGCTCTCTCAACCAAATGACGAATGATGATCGATAAGCGTCAGTTATATTATTTGGCAAAGATGAAAACCCGAAACGAGTGACAGAGATCGTTGATGGCTAATAATGCTATAGCGGAATCAACACATGTCCCTATACTGATTTTTCCCCTCGTCCGTCTACTACAGTGTTCAAATGCAGCCACGATGTCCTTAACGAGTTATTCCTAATTGTAACAAGCGGAAACAACTCATTTTTGAGATTTATTTTTAAGAAAATCGTGATGATAATTTTGTACAAAAATGAGGTATATGAAAAGTACCACCTGAAGAACACTCTGTTATTTTGTTGTACAACAATATTTGATTTAATCGATTTATAGCCAATTCTGGGAAGCGCCTCTTGAAAACATTTTTTGCAGTGAGCAGTGCCCTTCTGAAACAGGTTATCTAATATCAAAAAATCAAACAGATTTTGATAGTTGATCTTATGATTAATCGAAACGCCAAATTCCAAAAAATAGCGCGTCTGTCAAGACTTGATTTTGGCTAAATAGGGAAATATTTCATTCATCAAATCAAAAGTCTTTTGAGGAGGAAATCCTTGTACAAAATACAATATTTTAACATTCCGAAAAAGCCCTAAAAGCGTCAGAAAGATCGCTGCAGTAGTTTCCAAGATATTTTGCTCGCCAACTTTGAAAACGTACTTTCAAGAAAAACGCGTTTAAAGTTTCGAACGACGCTCCGAGAATTCCAACTGACATGAAAATAAAAGTCCATAAATCTGTAAACTTTCATACGACCACCTTGAAATTTTCACGGACCATTTGTAACATGATGTGCTGTAAAAACATATTAGTTTTACAAAAAGTGATTCTTCGACGCTTACAACTAGGCATAGCCCCTTAACGGACATTGCCGTCACGCCGCAGGCATTCCAGTGTGCATAAAACTTTTCGATCGATGTATACTCGCAGCAGTTTTCTGCAATTTACCAAAACACAGTCCGACGTGATTCCTACCCAACGAGGGATTTCGACGTTGCCTAGTTCATTCGTAAGCCCTTCCCGGCCGAATCCACAAGTCGATAAAGCCGCGAGTCCACGAAAGTCCGAAGCTCCGCGGATAGCCGAGTTGACCGATGGACGCATTATTCAGCGGCCTCTTGACTCGTCGTAAGCAACCCCATACCGATCGAAGCAAGCTCGCGAAATTAGCCACTGAACACCCGCACCCACCCGAGTAGCTTTGCCTCTGAATTCAGGACGAACCAAGCCATCCTGCATCGAAGATAACCCCAAAGTGCCTTCATATAAGCAAGTTAGATCGATTGATAAGCGCCGAAAGCATCGGATCGATCATCGGTAAAGAAGGTCGGCCGGATGAGTGTGAAAATCGCAAGCACCAGCAGATGGCGGCTAGCAGCTTCAAAGCGTAACTCCACAGCCTTCATTGGCCTCCCTCTCCCTTTCTCGCGCTCCTTACCGAGCCTCTAGCGGACGCCGGTCGAACCAAGCGGGGATCCCTCTTTTTTCAAACCTCCGGGACGCCACACCCTGCCGCTGTAACAGTTGCCAAACTCCGCCGGGTGCAGCGCCATGCACGCCTGATCCGAAAGCCTCGTACGAGCGCGGCACCGGCTTATTCCGCCGAGCCGCCACACAGTCACGCGCGCCTAGTGGAAAAGGCACGAGTGGAACGAACGCTCGTGTGGCGGGCCGTGCGAAAGACGCCGATGGCGGAGGGGGGGGGGGAGGGTGGCTGAAGATCATATTCCTGCTTGCTTCTCCTCTCTGTCTCCTCGTCTATCTCCGTCAGTCCGGGTGGTGGTGTGGCAGCCGCGCGCTTTATCGGGCGGGTCTGCGTCGAAGCTTTTGACAAGAGGCTAACGTACGATCTCATCGGCCTCGAAATCAACCCTTCTTCGTTCGCGAAGCTACACGCTGGGTTGGAATTTTTCCCAAAGCGTACACGCGCGTGTTCATAATCGTAAACGCGGGAGGAAAAGCGCCTCGAGGAGAAAGCCTCGGTGACGTTACGCACTCTCGTTCCACTCACGCACGCCTCCACCCGCAAGGGGTCGTGACCCTCTCATTGACACGGTGCGACACGTCGCGGAAGCTCTCACAACTAATATTGATTATAAAACCGGTGTAGTGGCGTTTCGTTTCGGCGTTTTTAGTTATTTTTATACTATGTTCGGCTACGCTTTTCAACCCTCCCCCCCACCCTCCCTCGTGAGCCCTTCGCGCATTGGGCAAGCATCGACGCGACAGTGCACGCGCGATTCTCGGTGATGCTGTGCCAGACCTGTGGCGTTTGGGTGTAACTTCCTAAGCCGGCGTTCGAAGATCAGTGGAGAGAAAAAAAAAGGGAAACAGCGGAATGTGCGATTTTACTGGAAACTGTACTATTTTCGTTCTGTAGAATCGAACGGAACGATTTTTCGCGCTTTCATTGACGGACGCACAATGTTCGCGAATTCGGATGTCGTGTAGTTCGCTCGCTCGTAACGCTCGACGGTGAATCATGGTTTTGACGTTTGTGGATGCGTGGAAATTTGGTTTTTTTCCTCTGAGTACTCGATTGGGATAAGTGCCAGGAGAAATGTGAGTATACGCGGTGTATTTTTGTTGTTGTTTCGAAGACGCTTGCTGTTTTGTCTCGTTCGGTGAAGACGAACTTCCGGATATTTCTCGTCTGCTCGTTTATCGAACCGCGAGGCGAGTCTTGCGCTTTTTTGCCGGAGTACGCGAATCCGAAGGTAATCCTCGTGCTCCATTTTCTCGAAATTCCAGTGGGAAGCTTTTGGACCTCGTAGCTGTAACTACTGAGATACGATTTTTTGCACGGGGAATGCTCGTTTTTTAAATTTACTGTAATGGGGTTTTGAGAAATTGGGGATCGAGATTGTTGTGATGATTGTTGGGTACTTCTCGCGTTGGGGGGGATTATTTCATCGATAATATTGAATAGTATTGAAAAACCGAGGATACTGATTTTAAGGCCTTAGGCCACTCTAGAAGCCGAAAAAATAGGCTTTTTGGGGATTTTTTTTTTCAGAAAAACTACAAAATAAATCGAAATTATAAAAAAGGGTGTTTATCATACATATCAGTGACTGTAGACAATAATTTTTTAAGCGATTAATTTCAAAATGGCGGCTTTGCAGCGATTATTATCTGACGATTTTTTAGGCAAATTTTTAGAAAGTGAAAAATTTGCCTAAAAATCGTCAGATAATTGTTAATAACAAATGAACTATGCAATATAAAAAAAATCCTAGGTACTTCCATAGACAATGTCCTTTTCAAGATATATTCAAAATTTCAAGTGAATCGACTGAAAATCGTCTGAGTTATGTTTCCGGCCAACTTAAAAAATGCAGTTTTGAGATAAACGCTGCACGGCCATTTTGAAATTAATCGCTTCAAAAATATTATTGTATAAGTTACTGGTATTTATAATAAACACCCTTTTTTGTAATCTCGATTTATTTTGTAGTTTTCTGGAAAAAAAATCCCAAAAAATTTTTTCGGCCTCTAGAGTGGCCTAACCCCTAACCTAAGATATATTGAAAATTAACAGAATTTTCAGAATTTTCGGAATCGAAATTTGACATTCAAATGTGCTTGGAGAAAATTAGTCTTGCAGGGAGCAAGTTTATTTGGTTTTTTTTTGTTTGCGGTCGGAATTAAACGGTCAGTGCTCTGTGTAAGGCAGTTGGGTGTATTCTTTTTTTTTCACGTTTTATTTAAACGCAAATCCTTGTCTTGTATCGCATATAACGAGATGGCAACGGTATGTGAGATATCCGCTACGATGATTGTACTGCAGGCAGAAAGATCCCTACAGGAAGTGAAGAAATCCGAGACGAAAATCAAGCCCTTTTGTGGGTATTACTTTTTTGTCGAGCACAGAAACGACTCTAGCATTAATCGCCTTAAGAGTTCTGGGAAATCGTGCATGCACCCTAACAGCCTTGAGGAACGTAAAAAAAAGACCGTCGCCCGTTCTTTTACCTCGACATTGATCCCTCTCCGACTATCTTTTGGGCTGAGTAATTGTGAATTTCTGGTCGCAATTTCAACGACGAGAAAAAGAAAAGTTTCGCGATTAAACAAGTCGCACTGAACGGATTCAAGAATTGCGAGGATAAACTTTATTTTATATTTCGCCGACTGGTTATCATTTTATCGTGATTGAGAAATTTCGTCGTTAATACCGTCACTCGGAACTTTAGCATCATGATGCCAAATCCGACAGGGTTGATCGGAAATTCCATATATCGATCCAATGATTTGCTCCACTGGGTATAATTCTCAAACGTTGGCCTATTCGCAAAGCAGCCCTATTACGGTTACAGTAATTAAAGTAGCGATTTTGGCACAGTCGAGAGTAAAACCATCTCCCAAAAATATGAAGATTGACTATTGCTTTATTAGTAAATTGATCGAAAATAAAAAATATTTCAACCGTGAATTCATCATGGCACAGCAAACGAAAAAATGTCATTTTTTGTCATGCCTCCCGAACTGGCCCCGAGAAAATGTGATCGAAAAAATGAAACTTCAAAAATGAAATATGGTCTTTCAAGCAGAACAATTTTGGATTCAAGATACTCAACAAATGGTTCCAATAAACAAATTAGTAAACGAAATGTTCGCGATCGGGTGTACTCAGTATTTTGAGTGCGTCGAAAAAAAAACACACTGGGAAAATCTACGATTATCGTGTAGACGAATATTGGTAACAAATTACAAAATGAGCTGTGCATGCGAGTTTTTGGAAATAAATCGTGTCGAAATATTTAACGACTTTTGAACCTTCGCAGATCCTCCATATTGCTCTTATATTACCAACATTTATCTTTGTGGCATTTCTAGTTTCCGCCCCCATCGATCTACCTCAACTCCGCCGCTTTAACAATGAAAAAATATTCAAAATACTTCCAACCCCCTCAAAATAAAATTCTAACATTTTAGCCCCCCGATTCGCACTTTTTTTCTTCAATAAACTGAGTCACGTCTGATCTGTCATTTTGATGTTTGTTTTTAATAAAATCTAATTTTTTTCCAATTTATTTTTGATACAAGATTTGAGAAACAGTTTTCCGTCTGTCAAGGAATTTTTTTATTCCGTAATGAAAATACCCACAACTGTACCGCATACATATATAATAAAATCGAATTTTTTCGAATTTTTTTTATCAAAGATTTGAGAATTCTTTTTCGGTCTGATAAGGAATTTTTTTTTTTTCTGTAATTAAAATACCCACACCCATACTGTATACATATATTTGCGTGTGATTTTCTGCGGAAGGGGTGAATGCAGAAAGGCGAAAATGCTCTCGTATCCTCATCCGTCTAGAACGTGATACCCCGTCGTACGCCGTACTGCACACTCGTCTTTTAGATTGGTATTTGCGAGATTTTTTCGAGGACGGAACGATGAAAAGGAAATGTGCAAAGACCAACATATATACGCGCGCACGCTCGCACACACACACACACACACACACACACACACACACACACAGAGAGAGAGAGAGAGAGAGAACCACACACACAGAGAAACACACACACACACACACACACACACAGAAACACACACACACACGCACGCACGCACGCACGCACGCACACGCACACGCACACACACACGGGGCCTACAGGGGCGACTGTATATAGCACCAGGGCGGTCGTCGAATCCATTCTATTCCCTTGAAACCTTCCAGGACCCTTCATCACAAGCAAAGTCCAACCCTCTGGCTCTCCTACACGAGCGTCTCGCGCGCTTTTCTTTTTTCTTTTATTCCTCTCGGGAATGAACTTGCATCACTTGCGGTTCGGGCGCGGCTCGATTAGAATCCTCCCCTCTTCCATGGTAATTGCAACTGGAGCGGATACATGACAAGCAACGTCAAAACGGCCATTTTTTTGCAAGATCAAAGATTTTTGCGAAAAAATATTCGCAAATTCAAAAAGTTGGCCTGATTAATCGTAAATCAAATTGGTTGACAATTTTTGCATGCGAATGGAAAATGGAAAATCGTAGAAATATATGCGTAGCGCGCGAACTTGGAGTATTGATTGTAGGACTTTTTATCGAGAATGTACTCTTGGTCGAACGAAAAATACCATGGGGGTAAAAAATTCAGGCGCTTGCACGTAGGTTTCTATGATGTTATTCGCGGTTTTGAAAAATGAACGGAATAGCGCATACTGATAAATACTGAAATACATGAATATTTCAGTATTTCTCGTGTTCGTTCCTATGCCCTTATCCTTTCACTATTTTCCACCCCCTTAGGTACGCTCCCCCTGCTCAGCGTGCTGCCCACATCCACTCTTTCCTGATACACTACTGTATCGAATCCCCACGAGAGCACGGGGAAACTATGAAAAACCTGCAAGACGGAAGAGGTTATCGATAACTGAGTTTCATATGTGTTACCATGGGAGACCTGGTTAAACCGTCGTCCGCTGAACGGTCACCCATCCATGTACTGACCCAGAGTCTCCAACTCTGGTTGGCGAAGTAGCATTACACTATTCCTTCGTGTATATTCCTGTGAACTCTAACATTTTATATGGATGTTCGTGACCTCGTATTTCGGTATTTGGGACTATAAAATGTAAGGCAATATGTTTTTGTTTTGTTTTTGCGACGTTGTAGATTACACTTATGGTGTCTGGGGTTATAAAACGCAACTGTGTAGTATTTGTTGCGATTTCAGAATGTTGCCTATGTGTGACCGTGTGATAGTTTTGTAGAAAACCATCTAAGTCCTCATAAAATGCCATATTGACATTCGATTATTTTTCAAATCATTGTCACACGACGGCTATAAACCGTACTATGGGTTTTTAGTGCAAATTAGTAAACTAGATGGCGTTTGTTGGATTCCAATTTGCGTGTGCGTAAAGTTAGCGAAAATGAAAATATATATATATATAAAAACGACCAAAATTATTGTACTTGTAAAATGCGGCGTGACTTCGTGCTAGAACAAGCAAAACAACTGCTTCAAAGCACCCCATACTTCATAAAGCAATGTTACCACACAATGTAACATGTCTGGCACACCCCCTTCATTGCTTTACAACTAGACCCCTAATTACATTTTTCAAAAACTGAATAATAGGTGTTTTTTCATTCGTTAAAACCTACCATAAAGTCAACGGTTTTTCACTGTTATGTTGTTGAGGCATGAAGGGTTAAGGCGTTACCCCCACTTGTAGCGCAAAAAAAGGCCTTTTTCATGAATTTTTTTAAAGAAAACTACATAACTTTTTTAATCGATCAATATACCATCTTAAAGAACACATCTTTGAAGAACTTTCAGTAATTTTTTTATTGAAAAATATTACATTGTTTAGTGGCAAATGGCCGTCAATGAAATAATGTTTTTATATACACGGTTTGCGGTGACCAACATTGCGGCGAAGTGGATCATCTGAAAAAAAAATGCGGATGGATTTAGTCAAATATAAGTATAAACTAGTCTTTAATCGAAGGATTTTAAAAAATATTCATTTTTCACGAAATGGCGGAAATGGTTCGATTTTAACGAAAAAAACGGCTGTTTTGGCTATAAAACGGCCATTTTTTTCGAAAAAAAATCGAACGATTAAAGACGACATTTTTATGTATTAAATAAGCCTGCAAAATTTCAAGAAGATCGGTTCATTAGTGTTCGAGTAATCTTGGTCACCGACTTCAGATGTGCCATTTTGAGAAAAACGCGTTTAAAGTTTCAATTTCCGGTCGTTTGCACAACGGATTCTTCTCTTTCAACGCTCATATCTCAGTCAATTTAGTTCGGATCGACTTGACATTTTCAGGACATATTCTCAGATACTTATACTTCAAAAAAATGCAATAAAAAAGTCGATTTTTTCAAAATCGCAAGTTGGGGTAATCCCTTAATAACTCCACTGCTGGCCGAAAGCCCCCCGATAAAAAAGACCAATAATGAGCATGTGAAATTTCGTATATTTACAGTATACAAGCAATAAGGGAGAGGGGCGACTTTTAGCCAGCAGTGCATTTCGTATAGAAATATTCGGTGCTAAAAGTTAACAGCGCACGTTGCACACGTTTATTCATTCGATAGTTTTTATCGATAAATAATAATGCCAGAGATTACCGCATAGGACTTTTTTTGCTCCCAGTCGCAGTCGAACTTGGGGTCGGAGTGTGCAATGTTCAAATGCAACGAAAATTATTTTAAATTTCCTATTTTCATTATTGTCCAAAATCACATTTTGCAGATTTAGGCTATAGATCGCTAAATAAGAATTCTAAAAAATGTTTTTCTAATTTTCATAGCTCAAATCTGGCGAAGGAAATTTGGAAAATAAAGAAAAAAAATTGACTTTCGTTGCATTTTCGAACGGTGCAAACTTCAACGTCATAGCCGAACACTATTCGAGCTCTTGAAACGACAATATTTCGAGTCCATTCGTACTCTTGGTATTAAGATGAACGATTGTCAAATGCAATATATACGTCAGCAGCAACAAAACGGCGCGTCGACCGGCGCTTAAGAACGTTTGAAGAAAGCTTTGTATCCGACGGAATAAGTGGCGCGACAAAGAGCTGGCTGTGACAACTCCCTTTCTCTCTCTCTCTCTCTCTCTCTCTCTCTCTCTCTCTCTCTCTCTCTCTCTCTCTCTCTCGCTCTCGCTCTGGCTCTCAGTCAACGACTTATCGTTGTGCTTCCGGTATATACGACTTGAGAGCTCACACTTCGTCTTCATCGACGACACCCTAAGACCGCATTATCTCACCCTCGAAGAAAAACGTCTCCGTGTGCTTAAAGTATCCTACATATGTGGTCGTAACTCGCGACGCTGTTGGCTTATCACAGCCCTTGCGTTCTCCAATCTCGATCGATTGTCGTGTACAACGATTTTTCATCCCGATAGAAATAACAAAAACAAATGTAACTTCGATGTTCTTAGTGCCGAATAAATTTGAGCAATCTCGTTGCAACGATCAAAATAAAATAATGTTAACGATGAATGAATAAATCGTGCAAAATTACAATGACGAATACTGGACAATTTTAGAGCTGGCATGAATTTCTCACCAAAAGTTGTTTCGCAATTCATCGAGGCACATTCACGAAAGAAGAAATTCACGTCTGAAAGAAAATGCATAATCCCCCAATGTGCAAGCTGCGATTCAATAAAAAGTCACTTTTCTTTTCAACTTCGGCGTGTTGCAAGAGTCCAACGGGATAACTTAAACAGCCGTAATTTTTTTCCCTCGGCAGTAATCTCGTTGAATTTTTTAATTAGCCAAACTTCACCCGCTCTCGCTCGTTTCGTTAATTTTTCTCTTACGAAAGCAAAAGACTTCTTCGACGTGTTCTCACGGACATTCGGATGTTCGAAATCCGCATTAGTTATGGGGTTTGCTCGTCCAATTTGGAGCTCATTGTGCAAATTGAGATAACGACGAATGAGCTCTTAATGCACTGAAATTTAATTGAAAGGTGAGCGCGTTAAGTACTTTTTCTCGATCCTTTTTTTTTTGCTCTCGTCCGCCCGCGCGTACTTTTTTCAGGAGAGATATTTCAGTCCGTTCGCGTCCACATATTTCATGACCCTACTCTGGCTCGAAGCTACTTTATACACAATTCCTACTCGAATTTCGGTTCGACGTCGTAGGCGTGGCCGTCGCAGCGTCTAATGTCCTCTGCAATTGCATACATTTAAAAAAAAACGTCATTGTAAATTCCAAGGCCCTGTAAGTACGCACTGCAAAAAAAAAACGATCTATAAATTCAACAAAAAGTTAAGACCAAATGTGGTCTTCAATTAACCGGCTAATCAATCGATGTCAAATCAACTGATGAGTCTCACGTGATGTCGTACACTGTAAAAAATTTCTGTATTAAAATTAATATACAAGTGTAGGAAGTTTTTATGCGGATACCGCTTATGAAATTTCAGATACGATTTTGAAAATCCAAAACAGGTTATTTTAAAAATGAAAGTATAGTTCCGTAATATTAATATACTTGTGCGTTTGAAAAATAATGCACGTGTAAATAAATAATCACATCCAAGTATATTGAAATCAAGAACCATTTGCTGATATCAATATACAAGTGTATATTAAATTCAAGAACCACTTGTTAATATCAATATACGGGTGTGTATTAAAATTACTGATCCTAAGTATTAAATTTATTTCAGAAATTGATAATTGCAATACGTTTTTATGTAAAAATGATCAAAATTAAGACCACTCAATTTCATAACTGTATGATGCTTTCGTTCACCGCGTGTGTGGTAGTTATTTTTTTCTTTCTTTGTATTATGGGGGGCACCCTCTTCTCCTTTATTCCTTCCATAGTCCTCTCCCCCCCTCCCCCCTAGAGTATTGGCTCCATCCGCTCTTTCCTAATGCACTACTGTATCGCATTTGCACGAGGGCCCAAGGAAACTGCGGAAAACTTGGGCCGATACAGGCGGCCAATTTGGCTGGGTTTCAGTTGTATTCATTACCATCAGAAACTGAAACTGTTTCCCCCACCGCAGAGGTTGACGCGTAAAACCAGTGCACGGGCAAACGGTCACCGCTCCAAGTATTGACCGCGCCTCATGCTGCTTAACTTCGGTGACCGCCGAGCCCGCACACCGACCGCGCGCCCATCTCCGTCCACTGTACGCGTGTATTTGAAATTCATGTGATTATGAGATATCGTCCGGGTCAACAATTATGAAAATCATAAAATGTTTCTTCAATATTGATATACGAACACATTAAATTCAACTTACCTGTGATTGGTTTTTGACAAACAATTGTTAATCTCAGTGGCTTTTGTCTTGGTAATTTCTGAATCGAATCACAGTATTCATGTACTGGATGATATTATTCCGAGAAGTATATCATCGATATTCCTAAAGATTTGTCTTATATTTAACTCAGCGTCGATGAGAAATAATATCAGATAGGGGTACAATCACGATACTTTCCAATTCCAATTCAGTTGCACATGTATTATATTTTTCAGGCAGCCGTAAATAAATTTCAAACTTGTTTTGTATTTTCAATACTCTGTTTTTTATAGTTGATTTATTATACATCTGTAGTAATTTTCAATTGAAGACACGGGTTAATACAAAACATTTCCCACAAATTTACAAACTTGTCTTTGAAATTCCATGTTGCATCTATTAAATTATATATCCACATTAGAATTTCATGTTCGTGTTTTAAATTTACGGTACAAGTGTCTTAAATTTAATTTCATATACTGAGTTCGTAAAATTCAATTCCTTCTGTATCTTAAATGTATTGTAAATTTCATATCATTTTTTACAGTGTAATCAAGGTGATTTGAAAAACACACGATCAATTACTCGCAATTAACAAACTTAAGGTAATCCTATCGCTTCACACCAGTCATACCACTGATTATACTTGAGACTCGTACAATATATATTTTTAACATATGCAGAAAATACTTTATAATAACAACAATTTTCCATGTGTAAACTGTTTAATAAATGTTCACATTCAATTAGAAAAATGAAAAAGTAGTTATTCCACCGATTTGCGCTGTGTTTTTAGGTTTGATATTTGGCAACATTGGTTCTATCTCCGTCTCTTTTTACTCAACCAGGCGAGTTTAACCTCCATGCTTTTCAACGTCGATCTGTCAAAACAATGTCAGGTGCGGGAAATATAAAGCATCGTATTCGGGCCACGACTGGTAAAAAGCGTGGAAAATTTTTGTCGGCGAAATATGTCGATTAATAATGTAATATGTGTGGAAATTCGAACGAGTGATATGAGGCGAGGACTACAGTCTGCTGTTGCCTTGCTGTCGCGTCTCTTTATCGTAGCAAGTCGTAATAAATCCAATATCGGAAGTTCATATTAAACTTGATATTTCGTAAAAGTTGGGTCAACAAGCGTAATTTTTTCTGAGAGCATTGGATTATTACAAGTGTTAAGTATGTAAATCTGATTATTTTTAAGAATCTGACGGATTCCCACTATTATATACACTTTTGTAGTGACTGGAAATTGGGTTTTTGCATGTCGACTCGGAATTCCTTCACAAAAATTCGCAATTTTAATATTTTTTTCTCTGTCATTAAGTCGATAACCGACCCTGAAATTTTACAGAGGCGATTATTAATATATTTGGTGAACCGCGAGAAAAAAAAATTATGAAAATCCTGTCGACTGAAGCCTGGCGATAGGATACAAATTTCCTTTTTCTCCACTTTTAGGCGCTAAGTAGGATGTCGATATACCATTCTTGAATGCAACACGTATACCCGCACACACATACACCCTATTATGTATAGAGGCCTACACTGATGACCCCCATGGAAATTTATGTAAGTAAACTATATGCAGAAAATATATGCTACATATATATATATATATATATATATATATATATATATATATATATATATATATATATATATATATATCGGTCGCATATATAGGGACGAAAAATAGAATAATACGTATATATTCAGTATATATGCACCAAATATATGACGCATATATCCCCCATATATTTTCGATATATTTTTCTGATCAAAAAAATATATGCTACGTATAAACACTATATATCATGCATATATGAGGCATATACGACGCATATATTTTCGATATATTTTCAATCTATTTTTTTGTCAGAAAAATATATCAAAAATGTATGCATCATATATGACTCATATATGTGTCATTTATGCGCCATATATGACGCATACATTTTCGATACATATTTCTGACAAGAAATATATGTTGTGCATAAACACTATTACAGTTAAACGTAATGAAACTTAGAACTTCAACTTAAAAAAACTTAACTTACAGTTAAAGTACACTATTACAGATAAACACTATATACAGATATGCTACGCATATCTGTATATATGTGGCATATATGTACCATTTATGCAGTTTATGTATAGTATGTACGCAGTGTGTATGCAACATGTATGCTAAATATATATGGTATATATGGAGGGTAAATGCTACATATATCAGTTATATATGATACATTGATATACAGTAATACCACGCATATACATCTCATATATAAAAACGTTACGAAAATCAGAATTTGGCACATATATGCAACATATATTTTTCATATATGGCATAAATTTCACATATATTTCAATTATTAATCAAATAAATTTGCACTATATTTTTGCGTATATAAATTTCCATGGGGGGACATACAAGGCATCACAGCCTGTCTACTAAGTGCATAGAATATTGCATAAATCCGAAATAAATTAAAATACTCAATTGGGAGTTCTACCTCAATCTGACGGAATCTGACGGATTCCTACTATCATATACACTTTTGTAGCGACCGGAAATTGGGTTTTCGTATGTCGTCTCGGAATTTCTTCACAAAAATACGCAATTTCAATATTTTTTTCTCTGTAATTAGGTTGATTACCGACCCTGAAATTTTACAGCGACGATGATTAATATATTTAGAGAAGCTCAAAAAAAATTATGAAAATCCTATGGCTTGGAGCCTGGCGATAGGCTCACCTTAAACTGTGTTGCTTTTTCCCGTCTTATTTTTTCTCGTGTGTTGCTATCAAAGTGTGTCGTTGAGTCCAATGGGTGAAAATATGCGTCTTGTATGTTGATTCCACACGCTTTAAGCGTGTTCGAATAAGCGTGTTATTGATGGGGACAGCTACGAAGGTGTGTAATAATTAAAGGGGTTAGACCACCCTAGAGGCCGAAAAATAGGCTTTTTTCAGAAAAACTACAAAACAAATCAAGATTACATAACAGGGTGTTTATCATATCATATCAGTGACTGTATACAATAATTTTTTTGAAGCGATTAATTTCAAAATGGGTGCTGTGCAGCGTTTATCTCAAAACTGCATTTTTTAAGGCAAACTTTTCACTTCCCAAAAATTTGCCTAAAAATCGTCAGATAATTGTTAAGGGCGGGGTAAAGTATTTAAATTTTTTTTCATTTTTAAATGAATACATAATATATCAAGAATATTGTGTTAAAATTTCAAGTCGATCGGAGTAAAATTGACGAAGTTATGAGTATTTGAGCGTCTATTGCTCCATGCCGTTCTCTTCTCTTCTGCGTTTTTCAAACCGTTTTTCTGAGACTTGTCATATTTGAAGTCCGTGTGCACGATAACTCAAAATCTACTGGACCAATCGCTTTGAAATTTTGCACAGTACTTCTTCACATAATTCACCAGGTATTGTCGAGAGCTTTTTTGTTTTTTTAAAATAATTACTAATTTTTGCCTCCCAAGTGCTACGAAAAATCGAAAAATCGAAAAAAAAAATCCTCCCGTCATTACCTCGAGAAACATCTCCTTTAACAAATGCATTTTGATTTTTTTGTTTCAAATGATTCTGTTGCGAGTTATGGTGCACACCGCAAACCAACTTTTTTTCGAAGCGCCTCCGGGGTTTAATTTTCACTCGCTCAATTTTGAATATTTTGCAATGCAAATTTAGGAGCATGTTGTTCAAATGTTACTTCATTATATGTAAATTTTTCAATAAACGAACACTATTCGTTACGCAAAAAAAAAATCTCAAAAACATGCCTTTTTTCGCCGAATTAACTTTACCCCGCCGTTAATAACAAATGAACTATGCAATATAAAAAAAATCCCACGTACTTCCATAGACAATGTATTTTTCAAGATATATTTAACATTTCAAGTGAATCAGTTAAAAATTGTCTGAGTTATGTTTCCGGCCAACTTAAAAAATGCATTTTTGAGATAAACGCTGCACAGCCGCCATTTTTAAATTAATCGCTTCAAAAAAATTATTGTATACAGTCACTGATATGTATGATAAACACCCTTTTTTGTAATCTCGATTTATTGTGTAGTTTTTCTGAGAAAAGAAATCCCAAAAAGCCTATTTTTCGGCCTCTAGTGGCTTAAGGCCTTACGCGTAAAAATTGCACACTCACGTGCGTGATTTCAACGCTTTGCGTCTTACCAAATGCATGTGTGTAGTAGCAACATAGCAACGCATGTCTAGCCTTTATGTTGTTTTACTTCTACATACTTTGAACACACGTCAAACGAGCCTAGTTTTTGCAGTGCAATTACTCGGGGAGAAGATTTTTGTCCACTCTTACTTCCTTTCCGGATAATTAGAAAACCCTTACACATACTTTGGTCCAGCGAGAATGTATTTTTTTTTTTATGAATTATAATTAATCGAAACTAATTTTGCGAAACGTTTTTCGTTGGCTTTTTTCATTCGAGGAATATAATGATTTACTTGGGCCAAAGATAAACGTGGTATTTGCGCATGTATGCTGACGGTTTCATTGGCTCCCGATATATGGACCTACGTTTCCGTTCGTGCAGCGGTAGACTATTCGGAGGACGTGGGATATCGATTACTAAAACGGGCGAGAGAATACACACATACTCCTCTGTATCCGTGTAGTAGGAATATGCGTGTGTATAACACGGCGGGACCGAGAGACCCCGCTCTCTCGTCCCTTTTCGTCCCTTCCATCGCTTAGAGGAGCCCAATATTTCGCATCTGGCAACGTGTAAAATAACTTTTTTTCTCTCCCTACTCCAACGTTGCCTCCGCGTTGTCTTTCGATAGTCGATAATACTGTTGTTTATGCACAATCCATTTTATTGGAGACTCGGAAGTCGATAGCAAGTTTGTTTCGACGCACCTAATTTCCGGCCTCAAGATGACAGTGTGATAACCAAGCAACCGGAAGCGCTGAACAAATGCAGCCTTGGCGTTCAACTCCGGCTTTCTTGAAGGAACTGAAGTGATCGATGCGATCAAAGTTTAGGGATCGAGATCTTAATGTAACTTGCATCAAAGTTTTGCGATGTGCTACTCTTCGTGACAATGGCACACATTGCAAACTTTCATGTTATCGCAAAAAAATATTGGACTATCAGGTGAAGAAGATTATAAAGTTCCTCAATAATTTTCTACTGTGCATGAAACATTAGCACTGTTTTTTCCCCCTTAAGTCTTATTTTGTTAGTTCATGAGTTTTCATCGTGGAAAAAGTTATTACAATGCATGAAGCACTGGGAAGCTTCCAGCATATTTGGAAAAAACAACTAACGTTTCGTACCGTTCTAACTAACCGTTCGGGTTATGCCTAGTTGTAACAGTCCAAATCAACTCATTTTTGGGTTTTTTTTAATCGGAGATCGTGATGATAAATTTCTACAAAAATTGGGCATTTGAAAAAGTATTATCTGAAGAACGCTGGAATTTTTGTGTAAAAATAATTAATTATAATCGATGTACAGCCGAAAACGTCTTCTGCGTTGAGCAAAAGACGTTTTGTATCCCTTCTGAACCAGATTATCGAATATCAAAAATACAAACAGATTTCGTTAGTATATTAGTTTATCCTATCATGAATCGAAGGAATTTCCGAAAAATCAAATTTATAAAAAAAAAAGGCGCGTGTTCAAATCTCTTGCAAAGAAATTGGCATTTCTCGTTCATCAAATCGAAAATATACGTCGAAATAAAAATCCTTCAATCAGCTACCGTATTTTTACATGTAGAAAAAAAACCAGTCTATTTTGATCCGATCACCTTGAAATTGTCAGGGACCATTTATAAGATGATGTACTGTCAAAATATATTAGTTTTGAAAAAAGGGATTTTTCGACTTTTACAGCGAGGTATAAAAGTCAATTATTTCCATCGCCCGATTTGTTCGCCTCGAGCTATGAAATTCACTCGAACGATTATCGAAATCCTCCTCAGAGCTCCACAGCCCAATCTGGAAGTAAGATCAGAATAAAAATAAATAACGAAAACCCAAAGTTTCGTTGCATTCCAACGATGGAAGCTCAATGTCCAAGTACGAGCAGCTTCGTAAAAATAACATTTGTATCCAACATATACGTACGGAATCGTCAGAGGCTCAATCGATAAGCGTCGACATTACCAACGAGGATCATCAGACGATTCAACGAATCTACCTTGACTAAATATTGTCCAATGCTTCGTGATGGTTCTTCGTCGTTGGGGATTCGACACAGTGGCCAGTTCTTTACATCATGAACACACACTCGTGCATACACTGTGGGGCGTACCCCGGTCATTGTTCATGTGATACTGTCAGGCTTTTAAAGTGGGCACGCTGTTTGATGTCTGGACAATACTTTTGAAAGCACGTGCTGATCGCTCCCGAGAGCGGCTTGTTACAAAGATTAATACAGAGCCCAGTCCATATGCCACGTTTCTCGCAGTTTGCTATGACGTACAAATCAGTAGTCAGATACGTTCGACATGTACGACCGATCACCATATATAAGGTGTCTCAAAATGACTTGACTTTTTTTATTTATCAATCAACCGTATTATTTATTCGAAAAGTGGAATATTTTTTATTTGATATGAGGTACAAACATGGAGGTTATGTGTGGAACACAATATCCGATAAATGGCCACCTCGTCCCTGTATGCAAACGTTTACACTTTTGACGAAATTTTCCATGTTTTTCCAACTTTCCATGAAACTTCGTCTGCAATAACTATGCAGTAACAATGCAGCAAATAACAATTTTCTATGCGTTGCTCGATTGTGTAATTCTCCATGACTAAACATCAATACTTCCTGATGACAGTTGTCAATGATTAGTACTCCATGTTCGCCACAAAAAATGGCGCGAAATTTGACATGTTTAACACTATAAAAAAAAAGTTGTTTACACTTTGACAAAATGACACACTGAATTTCATCTTGCTTATAGTACATCTTTATAGATGCTGTACCATCTTAAGGGGTTACGTGGGTTACGAAGCCAAAAAAAGCGTAGTGTGTCTATTAAAAAAATATATAATATAGAAATTATTTTATTCGAAATATAAAGCACATAAAGGAGCCACATTTAAACAAAACTAAAAAAAAATTCATCCAAAAATTTGGGGAAGTCAGCCGGTGGGACCTCGTTTTCAAAGACCCCTAAAAAAAGTGTCCTCGTCGTGGTAAGGATAACTCCTGATAGCTTTATCTGAAATTAAAAAACCATTTTTTTTTCTGTTAGTATATAAGTATAGTTCGTGATTGAACGAAGGATTTGAAAAAAAAAAAAAATTTGAATTTTTGGCAGATTTGTATGCAAAATAGTCCAATCTTTAGTACAATGTACACTACGTATAGCCTCGTAAAATTAGTTTTAATCGAAAAAAAACCTTCGTTCAATCACTAGTCAATACTATTTTGCAGAAGTGTGCAAAATTTAAAAAATATCAGTGCATTCGTTTTTGAGAAATCGTGTCCACCGACTTCAAAAATAGTGTTTTGAGAAAAATGCGATTACCTGCGTCGCTCCCGGCCGGTCTTTCCCAACGGGAGGAATTCCCAAAGGCTCTCTCTCCTAGACTTTCACTCCGATTGACTTAAGGGGAGATATACACCTAAGAGCCGAAAAAAGGTCATTTTTGTGAATTTTTTCAGGGAAAACTATTTAAAATTTTGGATTTGGGTTTTAATTATCTAAAAGTATATACATTCAAAAATACGTTTAATTTTCTTTATTTAAATATATCAAAAATATACAAGGATATTGTATGATCCTTGGAGCGTCGTAAAAAAATCTGCGTATACGGTACCCGCTGGCGTTTCTTCAAAAATCATCTGAAAAAAAAAAACCAAAAAGACTATTAAATTAGATACTATGATTTTGAAAATATCGATTTATGACAAAATGGCGGACGTTTGAACATAAATAGTGATTTTTGGGCCAAAAATTAATTATTAATTTGCTTATAAAACAAAAACTAAGTAACGGAAAAAAAATCCTATGACAAGTACTAGATAATGGTGTATAGAATAACCAAAAAAAACCTCAAGGCAATCGGTTCATTGGTTTTCGAGAAATTTTGGGTACCGATTTAAAAAACGCGACTTTGAGGAAAAACGCGTTTGAACATTTGGGAATGAATAAATCATAAAATTTGTCAACTTACATGGAATCATCGATACCAGGCCCATAGTGTAGGTCTTCTACGGTCGACGGAATGTTCATAGCTTCTAAATCCTCGACCTCGACCGTCTAGGTGTATATCTCCCCTTAAAACTTTGGGAGAATATTCTAGACATATTGTACTAATAGATAATAGAATAATTAAAAAATGGATTTTTTACAATTTTCAAACCCACGTAACCCCTTAAGCTGCACGCTCGTAATTCCGGTAACGCCATCTGTTGGAAGACGGCGACAACTTATTCAACATCCTAACAGCCACGTCCAGTTCGCGCAAGAAATAAAAATTTGATTGGTTCAACTAAAATGTCCGTTGTTGAGGCGTGCAGGAAGCAGAGAACGAATGAAGGATCGTCGCCCTTTGAAAATCTCTCAATCAAGCCCTCCTAAGGGGGACGCTATTTCGTAGAGCAAACCAACACGCGTTGAATTGTAACGGCGTCGTTGCCGGATACGGGAACAATTGTCGTTGACGCCTTGTCAAATTTCTTTAATTCTATATATACCTATACAAATGCATATACAGACGTGTATGTTTGTATGTCCGCATCTACATACACACACCCATTTAAACCTTTTATTGACTTTTGACGTGTTCGTCTGTGTGACATTTATTTTCCCCTGCCTACTTCAACATGGTATGGCCCCGATGGACGTATACATCGTATAACGGTTGATCCGCACACCCCTTTATTGTGCTTTCATCCCTCGGAGATTTTTCTGGCAGGCGTCCATCTTTGCAGACACAGATGTATATGCGTATTTGACAAGAAACCCTTGGAGCTCAAGATTTCTCAGGGATGTTCCGCAAAGCTCCCTTTTTTCCACTCTTTTTCTGCTGAACCAAATCGACAGTCTCAATGCTATTTAAGCTTCCATACTTGGAATGCAACGAAATCTTTTGTTTCCGTATTGCCCAATTTTTTTGCACACTTAGGCTACGCATGTCACTGAAATATTTTTGAACATCTTTTTTAGAGATCAACAACCTCAAACTGCAAACGAAGAGTAATTAAAAATAAATATAAATAGTAAGATAGTAATTAAAATAGTAATTAAAATAGTAATTACAATAGTAAGATAGTAATTAAAAATAAATAAATCAACAAATAAAGAATTTTCGTTGCGTTCCAGGGATGCAAACTTCACCATCATCAGTCTCATGACGAAGTTATCGAGTAGGAAAGAGGATTTTTTTGCATATAAAAAATTGATGACTGATGCGATCCAGCTATGGTGAAAAGTACCTAACTCGTTAGTGGCATGTGAAAAGAAATAATATTCTAGGCGAATTGGTGGCTCCGTTTCTTAGTGCCTTCGAGCCCGCGTTTTTTTTCCCTCTTTCATTGGGAATCCATACATTACGAAAATCACATTTATATGTACATATATATTTGCGATACCTGTAGGATATATCGGGTAACAAAACGGAGAGATATGAGTAGGAATTCACTATTCGAATTTTCTGGCAACCGAGCCAACGGGGTGCGATGGTGCGAGTGAGGATTGAAAATCCGCGCCTGGATTTCACGGTCTCTGTACATGCGCACATTTTTCTCGCTCTTTTTTTTCCCTCATTCTCCTCCACAAGCTCCATTATCTCTCCGCTGTCTTTTCCTATCTTCCGGCGTATACTGAGTGCGCCAGACATTGATTTAAAACGGCGAATTATTAACGTCGCGACGCCTTTCACGCCGCTTTTCCAGTTCTCCCCCTCGATCTCTTCTCTGTCTCTCTTTCATTTACGCTTTCTCGCTCTTCCTCGCTTGTTTGCATTCAGCGAGAAAGAGAATAGATATATGTTAAATGAAGCTAATCGTTATATATATATATATATAAATCTTTTTTTGCCGGCCTCGCCTACAGCGTGAACAACCGCCCGTGTGCTGCGGACAATTTTTAGTACACTTCACAAAATATCTCAGGACTTTTAGTATACCGGAGATATTTTACTAATCGACTATTTGAGATTGTAATCGGGATTTCCATTGTTGGAAAAGAAAGTGCCACCGTTTCGTGCGCTTCATCACACTGGGATTTGATCAGGTTCGGTATGGTAGCTTTCTCGAATTTGAACAGAACACTTTTTATTTTTTAAGTGCCAAAGAATGTCTACGAGAACAATGGAACTTTTTGTTCAATTTTTGTTTCATACATATCTACATTTTGACACGTGAAAAAGTCTCAAACTCTTCTCACGAGTGTCGACAGCATCCGAAGGAGGAATGTCGTTCGCTGGAAGTCAAGTCATGTCTACTTATGAGTCTGGACTCCCAACTGCATCGAGGGCTAGCCAGTTGCATCCAAGAGAATTCTTGTTAAAGTTCCTACGTGCACAAACTTTTGCCATACGTGGGTTATATGCTTATTGTGTCACGTACAATTTCACACATATTACTGTACGAAGGATACTATATGAAAGAATGTGATCGGATTCGATCGTCATTGTTCCGGAACAGTCGTCGTTCGAGCTCGCCGAACAGCAAAAACAAAGAATTAGCGAGGGTTACCTCGTCATCACGTGAAGATACGTGTGAGCCTGCGTGCAGAATACTACGCGAAAAACTTTTGCAAACCTCCTTCTCGTTGCTGTCCCTTGAAATAGGTCTTGCGTGGGACGTAAAGGGCGCAGGAGAACTTACCAACTTTTTCAAAAAGCCACATACACACTTCAACTACGTTTGAAATCCGCGAAATCCTCGTGGTGCGGGAAACGAAAGGCAAATAAGGGTCCCTCGCATATAGGTTCGATAGTAGATTCGGTTAAGGCGGGAGCCTGAATTAGAGGGTCGAAAAAAACGTTCGGGAATTTTTTTAGAAGGGTAAAAAACACGTGAGCTCGGTAAACATTGAGGTATCTTTTCATGTATATTTGAAATATACGAAAGAAACGTTTTTAACGTGAAATAATAAATGAGTGCAGATTTATCAGCCTTGTCTGAAACAAAAAAACCAATAAAATTTTTAATTTTCATATATTTTCCTTGTGGGTGAATTAAGAAAAAGCTGAAAAAATCGTGAAATTATAACTTTTCTCAGGACTGGAAAAAAATGTGTTTATAAAAAACACTTGAACGTGCTACAAAAATTATTTAAAAATACTTTTTCATCGACTTTTTTAATTCACTTAGAAGAGATTTGCATACTGAAGAAAAAAAACTTTGGTTCGATTCAATAGGTCGTTTAGTTTTTTTTGCTATCACGCCCGCCAATTTGAGAAAATCGCGCTTCAAAGTATTCCATAGGAGGAAATATCATTATCAAATATCGATTGCTTCTCTGCTTTTGGCCTTGTATATTCGAAAATATTTACAATTGGCCTCTGTAACTTTATCAATTTATTCTTGGATGGTTTATCGATCGATTTAAGGAATAAAAAAAACGATTTTTTGGACCTTCTAATTCAGGCTCCGGCCTTAAGGGAGGTTTCTATTTTGTTCGGCCAAAAAATGTTCCATTTTTCACCAATTTTTTATCCGAAAAATATTAATAATAGAGTGTCGAAATTTGGTATGTCTACTAAGCGGTTTTTATTGAACATGATAATATCTTATAAAGTTTGACGAAACATGGTACTGGGAGTGGGAGGAGATGATATTCTTCGCTTGCGGAAGTCCTAAGTTCTGAAAAGGTGACCTGAAGCAAAAAAATCGAACAGATTCTTACTCTGTACAATATTGTGTATAAGTCGAACTAGAATCAAGAAGAAAAATTGAAAAATAAAAAAATCGTGGGCGTTCGAAGCGGAATTTTAGTTTTTTACCAATTTTTTATTCAGCTTTTCGTTCTTAAAATAAAAACGTTTTAATATTTTTGGATCATTCTAGTTCGACTTATGAAGACGTTTATTATACACGTGCCTGGCAAATTTCATAACCATTGCTCCTCTAGAGCGTGTAGGAGCACTTTCGCGCGAATATTTTTTTCGTATAAAAAATTGATGAAAAGTCGAACATTTTTTGGCCCAAAAAAATTGAAACCCCCCTTAAAGTTCGAAAAAATCAATTTGAGAAAAATGTCCTCGGTATCTTGTAAACTTTCCATGCACATGTCACTCTATCCTGCATCCAGCATCTTACGAAACTTCCAAATGAACGCTCAGTTCTCACAATTACATCCCATTAAGCTGCATTATCCGATTGAGTTCAGTGACGCGAGAAACCTTTTTCATTGGCCCATAACAATTACAGTGGCACATTCACTTCGACATATAGAGCGCAAGATTGTTCAAGATGAAATGAATGTGTCACGGCACAGAGACTTTTCGAACTGTGAAAAATGCGAATATTTCTACGGCGCTTGATTGTGATTATGGTAAACACGAGTAACATGATTTTTTTCGTGGGTACAGAAGGAAGAACATTTCATGCGGCATGACTCTATTCATTGTTTGGCAAGTTTTTCTCCTTGTTAGCCCCCATAGAGCAGTCGCTGCACACTTCTACGTTGATGAGGTTGAAGTGCCAGGCAAGCAGTGGAATAGTCGCGCTAACGAGGGAAATCATGTAAAATCTCCATAGACCATGAATTCGAGACGACGCAGGGAAAATACACGTATACAGGCATATACCACGATGTGAAGAACAAATCCAGATGAGAGAGAGAGAGAGAGAGAGAGAGAGAGAGAGAGAGAGAGAGAGATCGCGCGACGTAATTGCGAATCTTGTTGCTGTCGCTGGCAATTACTAATTGGGAATTCGGCGTGCAAGGTGGCTTCGATTGAGGCAAATAGTCGCCGATTTCGTGAAGCGAGTCGGTCTCCAAGCATACGGATGGTGATGTATGAGGCAACGGTTTCGAAGCCATTCCCGTGGGCTCTTGCTGGAGAAATAAATGGGAGCGGGTAGCAGCGAATGAGCATAATTAGCCAGGGTAGAGAAGTCAGTCAAACGTACTGAGAACTAGAGCAAATATGCCTGTAGCGTTCCTATATGAAATCTCATTTTACACGTATGCGAACTCATCTGGCGTAGAACAGATAGGCTTGGTTTTTATTTTGACACATATGACGAGGGAACCCGATTCTTTGTAATCTCGAGTAGAATCCCGTGATGTCAGTCATCGCCATTCCTAACGGAGCAAACGGCGCACTTTTATCAAATTTATATTCGCTTTTGCTAAAGTCGTATTCACTGTAAAAAAAAAACGACTCTTCGTCAAACTCTTCTCGCAGATACTCACCATTGATGACGATATCAGACCCAGCCGACATTTCGATCGCGAGCTATCGCAATTTTGCATTGCCAGACGTGCTGAATTTCGTCGAAAATATATCACGTATTTTCCACCGCGCAACGCAAACAGCATAGATCACTGAATTCGGCCCACTGGCATGTGTTCTCATGACCCACAAACGCACACATGCCGTTGACCACACAGTTGACATAGACTGATGACAACATTTTTCCATTCCTGCTGGAATATATCATGGAGTGCATGCGTATTTGGCATGGAAAGTTGACAAGAGATTTGTTTGAGATTTGTTCGTGATTTGTTTTTTATTTCGATTTCAGCTCGGAAGGACCGGGTTTACTCAACTTTGTGCCAATAAATTGGGGATTGTGATCGGTTTCGAATTATTTACGCAGGGAGCGTAGTGTCGCAGAGACTGAAATGCACCGATACACCTGGGGAAACCAGTTTTTGTGTGAACGATATTTCGCTGGGTGTGTTTTTGTTACATAGGCAGAGTTAATGATTTTCATATTATTTCGATCGCATCCCCAACGTCCCCGACCCTCTCAATTCACAAGACCGCTTGTAACGGGCAACATAACTATACGTTTAAGGTGCTACATCTATCTATAGGCCCGAAAAAAACGGCCAAATACCGATTTTTTGCTCGGGAAACGGTTGGTAAAAAAGAAACGCATTTTTTAAGGGGTCTTCTCACTTTAGACCCTAAAAAAGGCTATTTTTATGATTTTTTAAATAGGTTTATATTATAGATATTGATATAAGAGTTGTTACACTTAATAAATACTCTTCCGAAATATATTTTTAAAAAATTTAATGTTTTTGTGTAACCCAAACAAAGTTTAAACGCGTTTTTTCTCGAAACAACGTTTTTCGACGGCTTGTTGATAAAATCTTCGAAACTACTGAACTGATCTTTATGAAATTTTAACCACGTATTCTTTACAACTGTAGCTATAGCGCATATCAAGGATTTTTTTAAATTTTAATATTTACTAATTTTTTTGTGCCAAAAACGACGAAAAAACACTTTTTTTTTGTTTTTTCGAAATACGACCGCCATTTTGGTATTTTTGCATATATAAAAGGTCGTATGATATACGCTATAGCCATTAATATACTGAATCTAAAACCATTTGATTCTTTTCTTTCGGATGATCCATCTCCGAGATTTCATCAACAGCGCAGATCTACAATTGTTTTAGCATATTTTTTTAACTACCATTTCCGTCTATAAATAGTGACTTGAATAAAATAATTTTTTTAAATGCATTTCGAAAATGTTTTTATTAAGCGTAATAACTTTTATATCAATATCTATAATATGAACCTATCAAAAAAATTTATGAAAATAGCCTTTTTTAGCATTTAAAGTGAGAAGACCCCTTAATACGAAGGTACATATATTGAGAGCCTTTAAAAAAAAAATCACCGAAAAATACAGAAAAACATGGCCGCCGGCCGATGGATAAATTATTTTCGCGACGTTTGGCGGCCACTCTCCAGCTTAAACAGCCCTTCTGAAATGTTAAAACCAAAGGAAAAACCAATAAACACGAGTCGTTGAGGATCGTCGATTTTTAAAATCATTTTTAAAAGATGTTTCGGAACAATTGACGAAATGTTACCATTCGATTGAAATTTTATACAGTAAATTCTTTTCCATGTACTGAATGCACCCTCCAAATTTTAAATCGATCGTCTACACCGTTTCCATAAAATTTACAATTGAATAAACACTTTACAACGGAGATGCCTACGCTCATCACTGAATGGTAGTTTTACGCACGAAATAATATGAAAAACGGTTGAAAATGTTACAACATTAAAAACTGTCAAATCACTCGCAATGACAATTTCGTCATCAGTGTCACAATGTACTGATTGATTTGACAGTTTTTCATAACATTTAAACATTTTTTCACACTATTTCGTGCGTAAAACTGCTATTCAGCGATGAGCTTAGGTCAAACATTTTTTTTTTTTCAATTATGAATTGTATGGAAACGGTGTAGACGATCGATTTTCAATTTGGAGGGTGCATTCGGTATATGACAAAGAGTTTACTGTATAAATTTGAATCAAATGATAACATACCGTCAATTGTCCCAAAACTCCTTAACAACATGCCGACGTATTGAAACTCGACCATACAAAAACTACTAAAAAAAAAGTCTCAATTTTTACCTAACTATTCAAAAATGAAGATCGATTTTTAAAAAGTGAGTTCGTCTACGACCTTCAAATGTTTCTCATCGAATCTCGTGCAAATTTGCAAACAATCCATCAAATAGTTCTCGAGATGAAATCTAGCTAAAAGTTGTCACAACCGAATGAATATATTTTTGGAAAATACAATTTTTTGACCCACCTAGGTAGATGTAGTCGGTTAAAGCTATCAATTGTGCAACGTGAATATATATTTACCTTGCTAAACAATTCTCTCCACGACTCCCTACCTCGTAATCTTCCGCTACTTTGGCTGCTTTTGTCCCTGCCGCAATTGTCTGGGAGAATACGAATAGCAAGGTTGTCGGATGCGAGTTCAAGTATATCGTCACGGAGAATTATCTCGCCCGATTGTTTTTCCCGAACGATATGCATCCTTGTCGCAACTGAGCATCTCGACAAAGCTCGAATGGGAATTATTCACAAGCTCGCCTCATTCCAGCTTCGAAACGAGCGTAGACTTGCGCATACAGCTCGGCTGTATGTGCGTGTATGAGGGGCTCCCTCGGTAGTCTTCATCACGAACGCGGGCCCGCTCATCTAGTGCCCTCGCTTCGTTGTACGTTATGCAAACTCCACGGAGCCTCGGCTAATCAAGATTATTGAGTTATATTCGGTGTTCTGCAATCGTCTCCCTCGACGCCTAGCTTCACGTCTCGAACGACTGTTCCTTCACTCCGTGCGTCATCAAGCTGGGCGAATCGCCTCATACCGATATTCCGTTATCACAAATTGACGAACGATTTTACTGGGCGTATAACAAAAAATTATATTCCATGGCACACTTTCTAATTGCCATTTATATTTCTCAATGGGAGAAGGTTTGATTTGGGTAGAAAATCCATAAGTCGAATTACCATAACCGAATATCCATAAGTACGAATATCCATAAATCGAATATCCATTAGTGCCAATATCCATAAGTGAATATCCATAAGTCGAATATCCATAAGTACGAATATCCATAAGTGCCAGAAATGGCGGGAGGTAGAGGAAAAATGAGTATGGAGGGAACCCAAACAAGCCCAAACAAACTCATTTATGTCTACCTCCCGTTATTACCTACCTCATTTCTGGCATTCATTTCTGCTCTATAATTACTTATGGATATTCGACTTATGGCTATTTAACTTATGGATATTCGCCTTGTGGATATTCGACTTATGGCTATTTAACTTATGAATATTCGTACTTATGGATATTCGACTTATGGATATTTAACTTATGGATATTCGACTTATGTCTATTTAACTTATGGATATTCGACTTATCCATATATCCATAAGTATTCATACTTATGGATATTCGCACTTATGGATATTCGATTTATGGATATTTGACTTATGGATATTCATACTTATGGATATTCGCATTTATGGATATTCGAAGACAGTGGAAGGTTTGGGTTTCAACCCAACTATGGCTGGAACTTCAACTCTATCCCTATTTTTCATCCATGCCGGTTGAGTAACACATTCATGGGCAATATTACGATATCTGGGGCTCTAATTCTGCCCACGCACTCTTCATATTTGACCCAGAAGAAGACTTTTTTTAACAGTGGTAAAAGCCGAAATTCGACCCTTAAGGGGAAACGGGGGTTTTAAAGTTCATATGCCACAACATATTTTTGGTCATATTTCCGTGAAACTTGGTATAAATATACTCCCATACCTATAAATAATTAAACATGTATTTCAGCAACTTCCAAAATGTAACCCTTAAGGGGGTTAAACGGGAGTTTTAAGGTTTGTATGAAAAAAAACCTATTTTTTTACCAGATTTACTTGAAACTTACCAAATTTATTTTATATATAACATTATACGGTGTTTTCCTCGCTGTTCGGTGCGTGTAGACAGTAAGGTAGTACTTTTAACTCCTTAACTGTGTATCACACACGTATGTGAGCATTAAAAAAAACATCCAAACGAACCCAAACTTTAAAACCCCTGTTTCACCCCCTTAAGGGTCGAATTTCGAGTTTTACCATTCTTGAAAAGAGTCCTATTTTGGGTCAAATATGAAGGCCGCGTAGTCAGAATTAGGAGCCACAGATATCATAATATCCCCTATTCGTGCAACTTGGTATAATCAACGTATCGAAAACTTTCAGAAAATCTTTGTTTTTGCACAGACGTTGGTGACTGAGCATTCTTTATGCCTGTTGTTTCCAGTCTATACTAGACAAACGTAAAAACTTGTCGGAACGAAACGGCACTCTGACGTGCGCGCTCTCCAAACTACAATTTCACGTTAGCTGTACACATGTTGTAGCGCTTTCGTTGGAGTTTTAACTTCACGATTGGAAATGACTCTACCGTGTAGTTTTGCACTGAGTTTCCTCATTAGTGAATTAGCAACTTTCGGTATCTCAACTAAATTTAGCTAACTCGAGTACGTGCATGCTCATGACTCATGTCCATGCATATTTCGCCTGACACCACGATTCTAAAATTAGAGAACTTTACGATGCGTTTCGCGCGCGTACGACGGGCAACTCGACCACGCGAAGCACCTGTGCGTTACGCGAATATAATATGCTTTTTGCAGCAGTGCAATGCCATTGTTCTTTTAGGACGTCGGTTCGTCAAGTATAATTGTCTAGGGAAGCTTTCAGCTGTCCCAAACGGTCAATGACTTCTCGAAAGTTTTCTGTCCATTTCGTACGATTAATTGATCGGAACGCTCGGAGTGTCGTTCGAAACTTTGAGGTGGGAAATGCACTTTAGGAAATGCAAAATTAGATTATTTTCTTTTAGTGTGAAAAAAAACGGAAATTTCCGCAACTCTGACAATAATTTATTCATATTTTCATACATCTCTGGTAATTTTTTCAAGTTATTTCATGCATTAATTAAGGTGTGATCCGCCGCTGTGTCCCTTGGCGTGTCCTCATCGTCGTTGTCGATTTGCGGGAATTGTGCAGCTCGCAATTCGCATATAAAATAGTCCAACAAATTTTTATACATTCTTGAGATGTTTTTTTAAGAACATGAACATAAATTTAGGAACAAGAATTGAGAATTGAATGTTGGAACGTGTTTGAAAAAAAATGATCGATTTTTCGCATTTTTTCCCGGCGTTTTGCAATAATAAATATGTTTTGAACAATCTATCTTTCCAACTGTAGGTTCATGTTTTAATAAATTATATTATGTAAGGGTGTTCCAAATTTGAAGATTATCCAAGAATTAGTTTTTGAGTTATGATTCCCGCAAATTGAAAAAATGTCGTTACGAGAAAAACGTGATTGAAAGTTTTAGTATTTAAGTTATTAAGTTTTAGCAAATCGCTGCGCTACCTGTTCTCACTAAATCGTCTGTCACTTGGTCACTTTTCGATATTTTAACTTGAAATTTTTTTCACATTTTTTCGAATATGTACACTCTGAGGAAAAGCAAAATAAAATCGAATGTTTTGACCCGTCACAGTGGTTGCGGATCGAGCGTAGAGTCTTTATCATTTATACACATACCGTTAGAAGGAATCTGAAAATTGTTTTTAAATTTTCAGGGTGTATTCTTAAGATATTTTGCTATCGACTTATGAAATTTAAACAAAAATGATTTTTTGAAGCATTTACAGTGGTTGCCCGCCTTAAACGCCTTTTTCTGGCAAGTAAATTTTCGGAGTCGGCGAGCAAAGTATCTCGAAAACTACTGCATCGAAAAATTTCAGTTTCCCTCTACTGAATATGTAATTTATAACCCCGACTGACAATATCATTTATAACTCAATTAATGAGAAAATTGTAAACAGAAATTGTAAAACTCATTTTTGGAAAAGTCACTAAAGTAAATAATTACCTTAAATATTTTTACACAAAAAAATTACAGAGTGTTCTTCAGATGATACTTTTTCAAATACCCAATTTTTGTCGAAATTGATAATCACGATTTTCCAACAAAAAATCCCGAAAATAAGCTGTTCTCGACTGTAACAAATAGGCACAGTTAATATCCCAAAAAATTTCGTGATATCTATTAAATGAAGGCTTCCCCTACTACAATATTCATTTTCAATTGATCAGGATCGTTAAAATTTGTTCGATTTCAGAGTGGAGCCCACTTTCACCACTGCTCTAATATCTGTTGAAAATCAGCTATCTCCTGTTGTAAATACTTCGATCCTAATATACTTTGCTTCGATGTATAAAAATTCAAATAATCAACATTTGCCTCGTGGTAGTATGTCTTTCTGAAAACGTATTCACTGCTGTCTTTCAAAGTAATCGTCGTGACAAATGTGAAAATTCCTGAGCGAGAACATACGCGAAAAGAATTTTTTTAAATGCTGAGCGTATAAATAATTTCCGCTTGGCATTTTTCCGTACAATAATTGAACGAAAGAAATAATTAGTTGTCGCAAGAAGGGACCAATGTTGAAAATAATATGTGTGAATTTAGGAAGACCTATCAGCCAGTTAAATGCTCATTTGACTCAATTCTCATGGACAATAAGAGGGTTCCCGGGAAACCGTGTATTCCCAAGTAGATTGAATAATTGTCGTGTCAGACGCGATCCCTCGGCCGCGCACGTGCGACGACGCCCTCTGATCCGTTTCGCTATATGAGAACACACCCGCATACGAATGTATGTGTGCGTATATATACTCCCGCGGGCTTACTTCTGGCACAAAAATTGGAACGCGTGCAAGTTCTTCGTCTCTTGACCCGGACAGCGAGTCGCGAAAAAAAAAATCGAACCGCGTGCTCATGTACATCGTTGGGATCTTCTAATGCGAATGTCTCTACACAGGTCAGGATGTGCTTCGCCATTGAGGTCAATGACCACAGCCGCACGTGGCCATCGGGAAAGTTTCGTCTCGATTCCCGACACTGGAATGCAAACCAGAAATGATGTGCTATTATTTGTCAATTTGAATCTAAAGTAGGGACGCGAATGCCCATTCCTATCGAACGACGACGTTCGCTCGCAGATCTTTCTTTCCATTTTATTTGAAACGGTATTGAGGGGTGAAATCCCTTTAGACGCCGGAAAATGAGTCTTTTTCATTCATTTTTCAAACGTGATAAAATAATGGCAATATTTAAAAATGTTTACATTATCTAATTACAACTTCCAAGTGTTAACATTTTTTTCTTCTTTTTTTAAACAAAACAAAATGGCGGCGATATTCCTTTAGGCGTCTTTTGAAAAACCTTTCATGTTATAGCTCAAAAAGTTATTGATCGATGTGGCTGAAATATTGGGAGGTTTCTTACTGTAACATTATTGGAAGAATATACCTGAAAAAAATATTTAAAAAGTACAAAATTAAAAATTAAGTAGGTTTTGTAATGAAATTTTTATATTTTTGACTGTTTTCTCGACAATTTTCACCCCAAAAAAGGAATTTATTTACACGATAACCATGAATCTTTAGGTATATCCTTCTAATAATGTTATAATGAGAAACCTTCTAATATTTCAGCCAGATCGGTCAATAACTCTTTGAGGTGTAACATGAGAAGTTTTTCAAAAGACACCTAAAAAAATACCTTAAAACGCCGCCGCTTTGTTTTTGTTTTTATTTTTGTTTTTGTTTTTTTTTGTTTTTGTTTTTGTTTTTGTTTTTGTTTGTTTTTTTTTTTTTTTTTTTTTCAAGAAAAAAATTAACACTTGGAAGTTGTTATAAGATAATGTCAAAATTTAAAAATGATGCGATTATTTTGTCGTCTTTGAAAAAATTCATGAAACATGACTCATTTTCGGGCATCCAAATGGATTTCCTCCCTTAAGCTTCGGATGTTGTGAATGACGAATCAGAATTCATATTTGTTTGAGGGGTTATGCCTAGTTGTGAAAGTCGAAAGATCACTTTTTTCAAAACCAATATATTTTGACGGTATATCTTCTTGTGAATGTTGCCTGAAAATTTCAAGGTGATCGGATCAAAGTTGACAGATTTATAGGCTGTTATGTTGACGCCCGTTGGAATGCTCGGAGCGTCGATTCAAATTTTAAACGCTTTTTTCTCGAAAGCACGTTTTCAATGTTGGCGAGCTATATATCTCAAAAACTACTCGAAAAACTACTCGAAAAACTATCGATGTCTCGGATATTTTTTTTATTTTTCTAGATGTAAAAATATAGTATTTGATCAAAGAATTTTTTTTGCCGATGTATACTTTCGATTTGATGAACGAAAAATGCCCATTTGTTTTCACAAAAATCAAGACACGCACTTTGAACACGTGCAATTTTTTTAAATTCGGTATTTTAGACATTCCTCCGATTAACTTAGGATCAATTAATAGAATAGACTAATATACTAACGAAATCTGTTTGAATTTTCTATATTAGATAACCTGGTTCAGGAGCGCATTGCTCACCGCAAAATACGTTTTCGAGAGGTGCTTCCCGGACATCGGCTATAAATCAATTATAATTAAATATTTTGCACAAACAAATTATAGAGTGTTCTTCTGATGATACTTTTTCAAATGCATAATTTTTTGTAGAAATATATCATCACGATTTTCTAAAAAAAAAACCAGCCCCAAAAATGAGCTGTTTTCGACTGTTACAACTAGGCGTAACCTGTTTGAGCCATTTTCCGGCGATTATTCGTCGGGAAAATGACCAGCTGGTATTTTTGGTCTGATGGTATTGGAATAACAATCATTCCTTAATGATTGCGGGACTAAACGTGCTGGTTGTAGTAAGCGAGCTGTTCAAATGGGCTTGATTGACGGGCACCAAAGTATTTGAGTACGTAGTAGGCTACCAAATGCATGGAGGGTAATAGTTATTTCCGTAATTACTCGTTACCAGGCTACTACTTATTCCAGAAATAATTGATACTCTGCCTTGCTAAAAATGGCTGTGGTTACTCATCGTTGAAGTAACCGTTGGTTATTTATGAGTCAAAACCCGTTAGCCTGGAAATATGAATAGCTACGACTATACTGTTACCTGAACAATCAATAGCGTCCATTACCGAACACGTGACTGCTATTTGTAAAACCGTAACTACTTCTCGCCACTGTCACTCTCTTTTACTTTGGATGATACGCGGATGAAAATCCACAATTTTCCCAGGGGCAAGCCAATCATCTACAAATGTAATCTTGACGTAGTGATCAATGAGTAAATTGCGTTAGTTTTACTTTTTTTTCCGCACCGCCTGTTGCATCGGTACTTGTACTCGATTCAGCGAGTCTGGCGGTCTTGTTCGGGTGGCGTCGCTCGCCCGACTATTTCCGGCTTCTTCCGAGAAAAGATTATTCTCGTCGTCGACATTCTGCCAAATAGGCCGACCGATTTAATACCGCAGGCGCCGTGCCGCCTTTATTGCCCTCCACTCCAGCACGTGTGCGCAATATGCAAATACCTAAACACTGATTGACACACTTCCACAGCGCCTTTCGTTCGCGAGCACTCACCAAATGATCCGCCAGTGACTGGCCTTCGGGCCGACGATCATTCCGCGCGAGGGATATTCGAGGCAATTTCAAAACTGGCATAGACCGCTTCGTAAATGCCTACGACTAGCTGCTCGTCCAATCGAACACCGCAAAAGACAAACTCGCCCTGCTGTGATGATTTTTTTTCACAACGTTGTAGACATTGGGTGGCCACTGTCGTCGTTTCTTCTCTGCCATTCCCTTCTCGTGGTGATCACGAAGGAGAATGTTAAGGGACTATACGAGTGTGACACTTTAAAAAAATCGATTTTTTTTTGCCTTTTTCGACAGCTTATACTTTCAAGAATATGAGATGAGATTTTTATACTTTCAAGAATATGACATGAGATTTTTCATATTTGCTGACATTGTAACTCAAAGAGCAATTATCTGATTGACTTGAAATTTGAACTGAGTACTCTTGAATATATTTACTCTACAATGACGTAGGATATTTTTTATTGGATGAAAATTGACGATTTGGCATTGAAGAAAACGACCATTTTATAGGCAAGAAAACAGACTTTTTTTCATAACTACGCCATTTTGTTAGATTTTGATATTTTTCGAAAATCCTACGTCATTGTATAGGAAATACCTTCCAGTTTAACGACATTTTTTTTCCTTTTTCGGTTTCAGCTACTCAATCGGCCGGGATCATGTCAGCAGTTCAGGAACTTTTTTTTTGGCGCCTCCGAAGGCAGCGCATAAGTTGTTTGGGTCTCAATATTCTGCTATGAAAAAATTATGTTATATAGGTCAAATATAGCCAAATATATTCTTAATTTTCCGAAATATTCAATTGAGTACTTTTCTTCGAAAAAAATTCCCGAAAATCACCCAAATTTTTAGCGTTCACACTGGTATAGCCCCTTAACGAAACATCGAGATCGGCTCGCAAACTTCTCGAAGCAATCATCGGATTATATTGTACCATCGTAAGGTACTCCTCGGTTGTGCGGACTAAAGAATTTGGATAGACAAAAGAGTGAGCTCATTGGAGGAACATTTGGAAGATTTGAAGTGCTCTGAAACTTGAGGGTTTTCTATTGAATTCGGACAATGAGAGAGCGTGTAATGGCAGACAATTACGGGTAATTTGTCGCGGTTACAAATGTACGCTCGCACGGCGCAAGATTTTACCGTGGATTACGTAGGGACCTGTCGGAAACAAGGGCCTTAGTGAAACCGCGACGGTGGGTACGGAGTTTCGTGTTTAAATTATGAAAAGTCACATATAGATTGCTCAGTTTTGCGAGTTACTGTCGAGTAAAATTCGGACCAAACGGAAATTCTATTGAGAACATCTATATCCTAACTCGATTTCATTCTATACGTAATCACACATCCAACCCGGCACCGAAGAGACATGTACAAACATACGAGGAGAAAATTTCGACTCTGACAAGGTTATGGTAATTTGATTTAGAGCCGGGTGCAAATTCGAACGTAGACACAAAGACTAAAAACTAGAAGCTGATTGATAATCAATTATCCAGCCTGCGGTAGAGCAGCGTGTAATCTGGAACTCTGCTCAGAAATATACACCTGGTTCAGTAATTTTTAAGTATCAGCACAACGTGTAGATGACAAGTTTAAAAAAATACTCAACAATCAATCGACACCTGAGTCCACATGCGCGTGGAATTATTTTGCAGCAAGTGAAAAGAGGCGTTGAAAATGGATCGGAAGGTACATAGGTCAATACCGCGGTTGATGCAGTATCTTTCTGTCATACGAGGGTGGGGTGAAAAGTTTCCGGCCTGACCAAGAGATGGTGTGACTAGGTCTAGTTTTGAAGCGGCGTCCTACAGTACCATTCCTACCGAGCCTGTATGTACAGTTTCAGCCTAATCGCTACGTTAGTTTGCGTTTGAGAGCACATTGCGTGAGACGCTTCCGTTGTTTTCGTAAAAATGGAAAAATTGGAAAAACGTGCTGTCATCAAATACTTCCATTTGAAAGGTTTTACACCAAAACAAATAAAAGAAGAGATGGATTCAGCACTAGGAGACTCCTCCTCATCATATTCAACTATTAAGCAGTGGGTTTCTGAATTTAAAATGGGTCGTGTGAGCACCTCTGACGAACCTCGCTCAGGACGGCCCGTTGAAGTCACAACTTCAGAGATGATTGAAAAAATCCATAAAATAGTGTTGGAAGACCGCAGGTTGAAAGTGCATGAGATAGCTGAGACCTATAGGATGTCAGCTGAACGTGTGCGAAATATTTTGCACAACCATTTGAACATGGAAAAGCTGTGTGCAAGGTGGGTGCCGCGTTTGCTAACGCTCGACCCAAAACTGCTTCGAAAAACCATTTCTACCGACAATTTGGCGCTGTATAGGCGTAATCCAAACAAATTTTTGCGTCGATTCATAACTGTTGATGAGACATGGGTCCACCACTACACTCCTGAAAATAAAGAATAGTCGAAACAGTGGGTTGGAAAAGGGGAACCAACCCCAAAGAAGGCAAAAACAATTTTATCGGCAAACAAGGTTATGCCTACTGTTTTTTGGGATGCGAGAGGAATTATATACATTGATTACCTTGAAAAGGGTAAGACTATCACTGGTCAATACTATGCAGAGTTATTGCAACGTTTGAAGCACGAGGTGCAAATTAAACGACCTCATTTGGCGAAGAAAAAAGTTTTGTTTCATCACGATAACGCACCAGCGCATTCGTCGATTGTTGCCATGTCCAAAATCCACGAATTGAAGTTTGTATTGATGCCGCATCCTCCCTACTCTCCAGACTTAGCCCCCAGCGACTATTACCTGTTTCCTAACCTCAAAAAATGGCTTGGCGAAAAAAGATTTAAGTGCAACGAAGAAGTTATCGAAGCTGTAAATCAGTATTTTGAGGAGCTTGACGAATCTACGTTTAAAACTGGTATAACTAAATTAGAACACCGTTATGAGAAATGTATCAGTGTTGATGGAGATTATGTTGAAAAATAAAGCAAAAAAAAATTTTTAAACATCGTTTTTTTTGGTCAGGCCGGAAACTTTTCACCCCACCCTCGTATATGGTCTGTGATCGCGGATACATACATTGCGGTAAAACTTTTGAACTTTGCATCGTGTTGGAAGCTGCGTTATACGCTCGTGGCTCCAGCGCAGTACACGATCGATACCGACTTGGCAACGTAAAAATATAACTAAGCTGATACACTGAGAAAAAAACCAATTGAATAAAAAAAATATATTGGTTGATCCAAATAAATGTGCTCTTGCGGAGTGCCACCGATATATGAGATTGTTTCAATATTATAAAATATTGGAAAGTGTGATTGATTTTAATAACATATTGTTTTATTCGAAAAAGCTCTTCTGTTCTCTGAATATTTACATTATCCTTCGAATAAAATTATATTCTATTGAAATCATTCTATATACAATCCGTGGATGTATTGGATGAAATAACTAAGCGGTTGCTACATTTTTTATTTCGTACAAAAATTTAATCCATAGAATTAATTATTTCTTTACTACATCGAAATGAATATGCCACGAGACGTAAGTTTTTAAATTTGTTTTAAATTTTAAATAAAAAGTGAGCATTAGAATGATCATCCACGATAATAGTGGAGAGAATATCAGATATCCAATGGAATATCCATGGAGAGAATATCAGATATTCAAGTGATTAGAATAGATACTACACTTCGATCTTAGTCACAGGCAGAGAAGCGATACTGTTTAGAGTTTCCCCAGCGTTTAAGTAGATTTTCGGTTCGCGCTACACTTACGAGAAACGAGCACGCGTGCGGGCTCTAGCGGTTACGCCGAGAACTACGGGTTTCCTCACACCTATAATTTCGGTGGCGCTCAGCCATGATTTTGTTCAATTTTTCCAACCAAATGTGCAAGAAACACATTTTACTTTCGCATGATTTTTTATCCAATTCAGACATTAGCTTCATATTTTTCAATTAAAATGAAATATTAATATTTTAACGAATAATGTACTTAAAATCAATATCGAATATGGTGTAAACAATAAAATAACATATTTACTCAATAAAAATTTTATTTGAATCAAACGAGCGAAATTCAATTTTTCTTGTGTACTCGAATCAAAAATATTCATGTTATGAATTGAAACGCTTTTTTTGTTCGTTGCAGAAATTGCATTCAAAACTATATAATTTGTTCGCGATAATTTTTTAGATAGTTTCAATAATATATTGTTCTCGACTGACAGTATATCTTTTGAATGATTTTTTTTTGTTTCAATTTTATCATGTGATTGAAGATTGGAGCAATGATTTTTTTTCTCAGTGTAGTTGCTAATTGGTAGCTTGCAATTTCAAGCAATAGTTTTGATTTCCTTCGAGAGATGAATTATCTTTTTAGGCTTTGATCTGCTCGCTGGTAAACCAAGTACGTTCCGGTTAATAAGGGCCGAGTACTTCGGGAGTGGCAAACTGCGCATTTGAAACTGACTAGTTTAAATCTTTGTCCGTTGCTCGCAAGAAATTTTGTAACTATTGCATCGGCACTTTTCGATTGACTTCAAAACTTTTGCACTCGTGTCCACAATGAGGTTAACAGAGATCGATGTTGTTTTCGAAAACGCACTTCTTTTCGTCTTTTCTCCACCCCTATTCGATTTCCGATCCATTCAAGCAGTTGATACATCCCCTTAGGTGATTCATCTCTATCTTCCGAAGGCCAATTTATCATCTTTTTTTGCCCCCGTCCGTTGACGAGTCGCGAATCCTCGCGACGGTTGCCGTTAAAATATTTTCGTCTTAATTTCAGGTGGTTCCGGAAGGGCGGAGGGTGAGGGCGGCTCGAACGATCTTGCCGGGGGTCGGCGAGGAGGCGGCGGGAGCGGCGGAGTTTTGGGCGGCGGCCGGGGTTCCGGCACTTCCGGGAGCGGCGGCGGTGGTGCCGGGGGTCGCTCGAGGGACGAGCCACGACGTCACACCCTCAGCGGTGATCATCAGCCGTCCCTTCATCATCAACAGTTTAATACTCAGCAACTTCATCCCCTTCATCCCCATCATCTTCCACCGCCACACGGGCAGTACGGCACACCGCCGAATCGCCACACGACCATGGATCTCGAGGTGAATAGACCGCGTAACATGTAAATATATTTTGCTTGCTTTTCTTTCTTCAATTATCCCCTTTTGTCTTCAATTTTTTATTGTCCGCTTTTTGTCCTCGTGTATTTTGGTTGAACGACTGAACTGTCCATCTGTTTTTCTACCTTGGGCTAAAGGGGTTGGATCGATGAAAATTCCTTTATAGCCGATTGCCTTACAAAAGTGGAAAAACTCGTTTTCACACAAATCTATTTCGTCCAGGCACAACGTAGTGCCTTTGGTACATTCGCTTATCCACGAACGTTTCGGAGCTGAGGAAAGCCGGCTTGACAGTAGGTAGGGGAAGTCGGGGCAAGATGATAACGCTAAGGTCATGTTCAAATAAAACAATATGTACATGAGTTTGTCAACTTTAATTATTTCTTTAACTAATCAACATTTACTAATCGTTTAATTTTGGAAGCAAAAAATCAGTCTTCATGATTTGTACCATACAATATATGTTTTTAATTAAATCTTTATTTCTCCCATCTTACGCCGTATGCGGGACAAGATGAGACAGCGCTGGGATAATGATGGGACACGAATTATTGGCATATTTCGCATATAAAAGTGGTTTCATTCTCAATATCATCAATTTGATAAGCCAATCGTCTATGTTCTGTAGGATTAGTCCGAGCATTTGTAAGTTCTTTCTCTTCCCCTGGTAGAAACACCAGTTGAAGGGACCAAATGCTTTACTAGTTCCATTTCACCCTTTCTAACGTAAATAGTGGTACGTTGTAAAATATTCGAGGTTTGCGATAGCTTGTATTCATCTTGCCCCATTAGACGGTTAACGAATTAACAAAAAATCACGCAATAAACTTGAAATTTTTTTACAAACCGTTCTTATTATGTTAAGGCCTTACCCCCACTTGCAGCGCAAAAAAGGCCTTTTTCATGAATTTTTTTAAAGAAAACTACAAAACTTTTTTAATCGATCAATATACCATCTTAAAGAACACATCTTGAAGAACTTTCAGTAATTTTTTTATTGAAAAATATTACATTGTTTAGTGGCAAATGGCCGTCAATGAAATAATGTTTTTATATACACGGTTTGCGGTGACCAACATTGCGGCGAAGTGGATCATCTGAAAAAAAAATGCGGATGGATTTAGTCAAATATAAGTATAAACTAGTCTTTCATCGAAGGATTTTAAAAAATATTCATTTTTCACGAAATGGCGGACAGTCAAAGTTAATGGTTCGATTTTAACGAAAAAAAATCGAACGATTAAAGACTACATTTTTATGTATTAAATAAGCCTGCAAAATTTCAAGAAGATCGGTTCATTAGTGTTCGAGTAATCGTCGTCATCGACTTCAGAAATGCCATTTTGAGAAAAACGCGTTTAAAGTTTCAATTAGCCGGTCGTTTACACAACGGATTCTTCTCTTTCAACGCTCATATCTCAGTCAATTTTGTTCGGATCGACTTGAAATTTTCAGGACATATTCTCAGATACTTATAATTCAAAAAATGCAATAAAAAAATTCGATTTTTTCAAAATCGCAAGTGGGGGTAACCCCTTAATAATTTGTACTTTCATTGTGTTTGCCTACCTGTCTCTAATCAATATCAGCAACTCAAATAAACTGAAACGATGTTAAACTGTACCAAAAATGACATCGTTTTGTCAAAAAACCGATGTTGTGTTCTCACTCGAGACGCGTGCTTCCGCCACAGTTGATACTTTCACACTCATTCACCTCACCGCCAGCCCTCCGAACTCCAACGGGAGCACTGTGCTCGCACACACTGTTTAGTGGCTAGGCTCATGATTCATCTTACCCCGCGCATTCGCCTTGGTCGAGTTCCCCTACCACTTGAGGATCGCCTTACACGTGTTGCAGCTAGGTACGATGAAGTACACTCCACAAGATGGATATGTGTCGCATTTTTGGGTTTCCTCGTTCACGTGTTGTCCCCAATGAGACGGAGATTAGTAGGAAGCCATACATAGTTCCATTTTTCTGCAATCTGTAGGTTTACGTGCCGTTTTGAGCTTACAGCTGACTCCATAATTCCGTCATATTATCCAATCTCGAATCAGCAGGTTCGGCAGTTTTATCTGCTCGCTCATGCTCGGCAATTCATCTGCAAGATGGAATCTAGGTTCACGAATAGTTCGTATCAGTCGGAAAGTTGAAAGATCTGCAGGAAGTCCATTTCTCGTTGCGCTTCGAAGGGAAAAAAATAATACCACACTTTGTGCTGTTTTTCCTACTCGTCTTTTCCCCTTGGTTCGTCTTTAGACGTTTTTGTATTCCTTTGTAGATGTTCTGCTGCCGCAGTTTTTACAAAGCTGGTGTACTTTTGAATGGCAGGGATGAAGCGACTAGACGGATATCACTGATAGTAAAGATCTCTAAGAAAAACCGATTTCCAATTGAGGCGCACTTGCGGAAAGACTCCCCGGCAAAACGTCGACATTCCACGTCTATTGTACGACTTCCGCCTCTTCGACGCGGGGAGACATTTAAAGAGATTGCCTCTGACCCCATTGTCGATGTTTCCTTCCTTAATCTTGCCGCTGGTAAAAGTTCTGTCAGCAGACCAAGGATCACTTGGTCCTTGCATGTACATCCCGTTCTCTTTGTATCTTTTATTCAACGACGGACTAATTCGTTTCAATCGTCCCGTACGCGATATGAAGTCTCGCCGAAGACGATAACATCGTAGAATCCTGAGACCCTGAACTTTTCGTCCCCTCACGTTGAACTCGTGTTGAAACGTTTTTCTTATTTCTTGGTGGTCGTTTCAGCATAAAAGAACAATTTCCCCTTCACTCTAATATTTCCGAGCTCCCTTTTCGACTCGCTCGAATTTGCCTAAACCTTTCGAGGCCACAAAATGCAATTTTTTGCTCAACTCAACTTTTTTGATCGCTCAAAACAGTATACCATAGAAATCGATTAAAGGCCTTAGGCCACTCTAGAGGCCGAAAAATAGGCTTTTTGGGGATTTTTTTTCAGAAAAACTACAAAATAAATCGAGATTACAAAAAAGGGTGTTTATCGTACATATCAGTGACTGTATGCAATAATTTTTTTCAAGCGATTAATTTCAAAATGGCGGCTGTGCAGCGTTTATCTCAAAACTCCATTTTTCAAGTTGGTCGGAAAGATAACTCACAAGGAACATCCCTCAGGTGTCCGCCTCGGATTTTGTCGAAACTCATATATGTGATAGAGCATCGAAAACTTTGAGACACGTATTTTTTTTATCGGCGGAAAAACGGATTTAAGGGGGAAACCGCCCCTCAAAGAAAGGCGTGTCGAGGGGTGATTTTGCAGTTTCACCCAGAAGCAATCCACCGATCTGAATGAAACAAAAACGATGAAAACGATGAAAAAATTCTTCTAATAAAAAGCGATGAAAAATCCACTATGAAAATATTAAGAAAAAATTAAATTAGGGGGTAAACCACCCGTCAATTTGCCTTTTTTCACCCCACACTTAAGAGGGCTGTATGGAAATTAATAAAACAGGTATCATTTTGAAGGGCAATTAAAATTAAAGTTGACGGGTTTTTGCGTTTTGGCGGCATAGCAAATTTAAGGGGGTAAACCACCCCTAACATAAATTTATTTATCATGGTCGTTTTTTCTGTGCTTAAAGTATATCCGTTGCTTTTAAATATTTCTATAAGCTACAATTTAATGTTTTATCATATTTCAAAATTATTACATTCGTCTTAAGGGGTAAGGGGTAAGAGGGGTCTAAGGGGTAAGGGGACCCCTCTGACGAGAAACATCATTGAAGTATCTGCTTTCGATTTCGTTGAAACTCATATATATGGTAAAGCATTGCAAACTATTAAACATGTTTTCTTTGTATCGGCGGAAAAACGGTGTTAGGGGATGAAACCACCCCTCGAAGTTTCTCCCACAAGCAGTCCACCGATCTGAATGAAACAAAATCGAAAATTCCTCTAATATTAAGCGATGAAAGATCCACTATAAGAGTGTTGATTAGAAATATAATTAAGGGGTAAACCACCCCTCCATTTGCCGTTTTTCACCCTACGCTTAAGAGGGTTGTATGGAAATTCATAAAACAGGTATCATTTTGAAGGGGAATCAAAATTCAAGTTGACGCGTTTTTGCGTTTCAGCGGGACATCAAATTTTATGGGGTAAACCACCCCTAACATAAATTTGTTCATTTCCATTCATTTAAAAAACCTGAGGGATGTTCCTTGTCAGACAATTTTCAACCGATTCACTTGAAATGTTGAATATATCTTAAAAAATACATTGTCTATGGACGTACGTAGGATTTTTTTGGTTATATTGCATAGTTAATTTGTTATTAACAATTATCTGACGATTTTTAGGCAAATTTTTCACTTTTCAAAAATGTTTCGAAATTACAAGGTTCGTCAAGATTATGCCAGTAAAAGTCTACACAGTTGACTGTAAATAATGTAAAACGTATGACATTGTCTCGACAAATTAAAAAAATGACATAAAACCACTTCTTGGTAAATTCAAAAATCTTGAAATAATTCGTCGATTTATTGTAATTTTTGAAACTTTTAAAACTTCCATAGCCGAATTATTTTGACGATGTTCAGATTTTCGGAGTTTTGGTTTTTCGGGTAAAATTCTTTCGGAGTTTTGATCTTTCAGGTTAGTATTCTTTCGGAGTTTTGAGCGTTCTGATTATTCAAAGTTCGGAATTTCAACCCGGCCCCGCACTTTCGTCACTTTTTCACCCCCGATATCCTCACTTCACGTCTTTGTCGACGATGCGATCGATAATTTCTCCTGCAAACACACACACGCATATGTACATGTGTATAATATAGAGACACAAGTGTACGTATTACCGATAATCGAGTGTCTCTCGTATTTGGCGCACCGCTGTCAGCGAGGGTGAAAAGCTCGATGGGCACATGGGCTCTTTGATCGGCTAACGCGTCGTACGTCGTTAGCCGAGATAGTCCCATGTAAAACTCGCAGGGACATCGTCGCCCCTCGGTCGATTTTTTTGTTGCCTTTTTTTCGAACTTCCGTTTATCCCGAACATTCGTTACCGCTTTTATCTCACCGACGAGAGAGGCTTTTAGGAGAACTCACAAAGTGTAAAAATCGCAGAGATCGCCAACTTTTTTGTTGCCTATACTTTTTCCCTGTACAGTGGTCGCCACTGTCACGGTTCGCATCGTTATCGTATCGAATTACAAACACCGAGTTTCGACGGAAACATTCGATTTCCGGTACGATGTTTGCGTTGGTCGACGAATGGAGTGTCTCGTGTTTTTTCCACCTTCGATTTCGCAGTGAGATGTGAATTCACACGATTTGAGTTGCGATCGGTGGGTCCTTTTTGGAAAAGAATATTTATTATGGAGGGAGGACGTTCTGCCCTTATGCATAAAGATGCCGTTGAAGTTTGCATCGTTGGAATGCAACCATTTTTTTCGCTTTTTGTTATTCCTTTATTTTCATTATTATTAAAAGCTTTTTCTGCAAATTAAGAACGTAAACCTCCTTACGTATAAGGATACGTAAAAACGATTTCGTGATTTTCGGGAATTTTTTTGGAAGGAAAGTACTCAATTAAATGTTTCGGAAAATTAAGAATATATTTCGCTATATTTGACCTAGATTACATAATTGTTTCATAGAAAAATATTGAGATTCAAGCGACTTATGCGCTGCCTTCGTAGGCGCCAAAAGAAAAGTTCCTCCACTGCTGACATGATTCCGGCCGATTGAGTAGCTGAAACCGAAAAAGGAAAAAATGTCGTTAAACTGGAAGGTATTTCCTGTACAATGACGTAGGATTTTCGAAAAATATCAAAATCTAACAAAATGGCGTAGTTATGAAAAAAGTCTGTTTTCTTGCCTATAAAATGGTCGTTTTTTTCAATGCCAAATCGTCAATTTCCATCCAATCAAAAATATCTTACGTTATTGTAGAGTAAATATATTCAAGAGTACTCAGTTCAAATTTCAAGTCAATCAGATAATTGCTCTTTGAGTTACAATGTCAGCAAATTTGAAAAATCTCATTTCGAGAAAAACGCATTTAAAGATTTAACTATCGATTTTTGCAAGATAACATTGTATAGATGATAATGATATTCTTGAAAGTATAAACTGTCGAAAAAGGCCAAAAAAATGGATTTTTCGAAAGTGTCACACTGGTATAGCCCCTTAAACGACCTGAAAAATGTAGACCAATCAAACCAAATGAATTTTCGTTGCATTTCAACGTTGCAATCTTCAACGTCATGCATAAAGGTAATTGGGAAAAATGCAATACCACTCGATAAAGGTGAAATCGTTGTTTGATTTCTCGTACAGAAATTTTTATAGGGATCTAATTGGATCCCATACTAGTCTCTACTTCCTGATAGGGATTCAATCAGTCATCACAGTAAAGCCCTACACTAAAATGTCGCGCTCATACGTTAGATTCTCATCGGGATTCCCCATTGGAATCCGCTGTACGAATCCAATCCGAATCCTAAAGAATTCTCACATTATCGGACAAAATCCGATACGATTCTTGACGGATTCCATGGCATTCTTCACGTTGAGTTTTCCAAACAAAATATATGAGCATACAAAATATGTGGATCTTAAAAAAGTATAAACCGAATCTTAAAAAAGTACATCTGAAAAATCGATTTGCATTACATGACTAAAAATCCACTGTAATTATCCTTTGTTATTTATTTCACTGCAAGTTGACACAATATCATCGCACATGTACACGCTTATGAAGCGTGCATGTTATGTTTTGACGCGTCGAGATTTTTCTCGTGAGTTTTCACATATTTTCGATTCAGAGTTCATCGGGGAACAGTGCAGAATCCAATTGGATCCCAATGAGGACTCGCTATGTGATGTATCCCTAACAAATCCCTCTACAGATGTGGGTGCATCTTGGGACCCCCCAACAAATTTGTGCACGGGATCACGAAGGGATATTTTTTGGGAGATCCAACAAATTCCGACTGAAGATTAAAAATTAAAAATTTTCAATCGCTATCAATCGGGAGATAGCGCGCAACTCACTTAGATACCAATGTAGTCCACATTCGTGTGGCGTCGCTATTAAGGGGAGGCACCTGAGTAAAGGACGACAGAAACAGGTAAACTTCGGGAATTTTTATCTCAAAAACTAAAATTTCGATTGGATCCGGGTTTTTTTAAATTGGAAAATATGTACATTGAGGTATGTTTAGGAATTTTGGAAAATAAATTCGTTGACTGGAAGCGATTTAAAGGCGATTATCTCGAAACATAGTTCTCAAAGTCGTCGCCAGATGTATCTCGAAAACGGCTTGTCCGATTTTGTCAAAATTTGGATACAATATTCTTCGATACTTTTTCTCGTTCGCCCCGTACGGGTTTTCCATTTGATTGAACCATTGCTTTTTTATGCAATGTGTATGCAATCCAAAATCTTGGGAAATTGCGAACGAAAAACGAATGTTAAATTAAAACGGTCGCAATTCCGTCAAAAATGAAAATTTCAAAAAAATCCTACGTGACGAACGAGAAAAACTATCGAAGAATATTGTATCCAAATTTGGACAAAATCGGACAAGCCGTTTTCGAGATACATCTGGCAGCGACTTTGAAAACTATGTTCCGAGACAATCGCGTTTGAATCGCTTCCAGTCAACAAATTTATTTTCAAAAATTCCTAAACATACCTCAATATACATATTTTCCAATAAAAAAAACCCGCATCCAATCGAAACATTAGTTTTTGAGATAAAAATTCCCAAAGTTTACCTGTTTTTCTCGCCGTTTATTCAGGTACTTCCCCTTGAATCCCTATAGGGATGTGGTACGATCTGGGACATTCCTAACAGATTTCACCCCATCTGCTTTATCGATTGGTATTGCATTTGGACACTCCGCAGCGTCGTGGGAATTTTTTTCCACGCAGTATAAATATTAATGAAAAAATATCGAAGCACAATAAGTGAACTGTTTGATAGTCAACATCGATGCAATCTTACCAAAGTCAATTATGTAAACGTCACATTGCTCTCGTCCATTCCATGTGTAAATATCTTGATATCGATTGCTCTTTGTTTTTTTTTCGTGAATATCGCTGTGAATACCACATCAGCTTCGTACGTGACATGAAAACTAGTAGGGGATGGGTCCATGCCCCGTCGCGAATGCCATTGCCCAGGGTATCATGCTTTTGTCGATTAATTGGACGTGCTGGAGTATATCGGGGCGTTATCTGCTCGTTTGGGGGTTATAATTGGATACGATATATCCGGCGCTTGCGGTTTTCGCGTTACGCATACGCCGCGTTCGTTTTAACGCCACACCATCGGGCCTACCATCCGATAGCTGATAATTAAATCGCAATGACACCTGCGACTTGATGTGGAATTTTCGGACGGTTTCGATGAGCGGACCGCCAAACGCATTCGGACATTCCATAACACTCGTCGATATGTCCGATAAATTAACGCAAACCAAACAGAACAAACTCGATCATTTATTTTCTATTCGCGCCTCCGGCGGTGGGAGAGGGGTGGGGGCGGTGAGGGCCAACTAAATTTTCGATGAACGATCACAATAGCGTTTTCATGGAAATGATTATCGTGATGATGCTGATTATGAACGGTGACAGCGTCAATTGAAATGACCCGCAATAACCAATCACGCAAATTACGAAAGCTCGATAACTCGTAAAGGACTCGTAAAGGAGAATTTGATGGAAGTATTATTACGGCAATCAAAAAATTAAGGCGTTATAGATTTAAAGTATTACAGTAAAAAAAACAGCTTGGATTTATCGATTTGAAGAATTTGGCGCGTCAAATATTTTACACTTTTTTTATGCCATCTTTGTTTCATATATGTGTGATTTTTTTAGTTTTTCTTTGCTTACCTGCCTATATACTCTTTGAGGGGCTATGCCAGTGTGAACGTTGAAAATTTGGATGATTTTCGGGAATTCTTTTGGAGGAAAAGTACTCAATTAAATGTTTCGGAAAATTAAGATTATGTTTGGCTATATTTGAGTTATATTACATAATTTTTTCATAGAAAAATATTGAGATCCAAGCGACTTATGCGCTGCCTTCGGAGGCGCAAAAAAAAAGTTTCTCCACTGCTGACATGATTCCGGCCGATTGAGTGGTTGAAAGCGAAAAAGGAAAAAATGTAATTAATCTGGAAGGTATTTCCTGTACAATGACGTAGGATTTTCGAAAAATATCAAAATCTAACAAAATGGCGTAGTTATGAAAAAAAGTCTGTTTTCTTGCCTATAAAATGGTCGTTTTTTTCAATGCCAAATCGTCAATTGCCAAATCGCCAAAATCCAATCAAAAATATCCTACGTCATTGGAGAGTAAATATACTCAAGAGTACTCAGTTCAAATTTCAAGTCAATCGGATAATTGCTCTTTGAGTTAGAATGTCAGCAAATTTGAAAAATCTCATTTCGCGAAAAACGCGTTTAAAGATTTAACTATCGATTTTTGCAAGATAAAATGATATTAATATAAATGATGATGATATTCTTGAAAGTATGAACTGTCGAAGAAGGCAAAAAAAATCGATTTTTTTAAAGTGTCACACTGGTATAGCCCCTTAAATATACATTATTTTGTGTGCGATTTTATGGAATTTTGCTTAGTTCCCAATTCTCAGATCGAAAAACTGTCGATTTTATTTTTATAGTTTAAGAATAAATGTTCAATGTTAATGTCAGTGTATCCCGAGACGTCATTTTTTTTATTCGAGCATGTATCCCCAGTTGGAAATAGGTTCATTCGCGTTTGAAGCTAACTAAAAAAATACCTGAAGCTTTTTGATTTTTTTGTATATTTTGAATTAAACGAGTTCAGACGTATTCAGGAAAACATTTTGGGAATTCCATTATATCAAATTTATAATAATTTCTGCTGTACTTCGAAACAAAGTAGAATCCATAATTTTTTATAAAAACTGAAAAGAATGTCTTTTTAAATCTTGTTGCTTATTTAAACTTTCGACGTTTCAGACTAGCAATCTCCAAAATTCACGTTGAGTATCTTTGGTTATAAATATATTTCTGTTCTTTTTATTTATATGGTATATCAATGTTGACCCACGTAAATTTTATCCGTTGTAATTTTGCTGCTGAATGATTTTTTTATTATATATGTTATTCAAGCCCTAGTGCAAGTTCAATCGTCCAATGCAAAAAAAGAGGGAAGTCGAAAAATCTTTGCACCTCAACTCTTTTTACCGAGTATTATCCCGAACCAATTACTTATAAGCTTCCGATATGGTAGTCAAATATTTTCCAATAATTATAAACGTTTCTGAAAAACCTAATTCAGAATGCAATTTCGAAAGCAGCAACCCCTTTTTCAAATAACCCTTTGAGTGCATTTCCCAATAAATAATCAACCCCACTTACTCAAGCCTAATTTCACCACGTTTTATCTGAGTGTCTCTAATGTTTGTCTGTGTTTTTTTCCGTGTTTCTTTCCCGTTAAACAGATGGGGACCAAGTCTCGCCAGAGAAAGGTAATTTATAATTCCTTCTGTACTTGTATTTCCGTTCCGTTATAAATGATTCGTTTGTATGCACGGTGCATGATCCGGAGATAAACGTTGCCTCTACATATAACTCATGCAAAAGCCCCGTTTGTTAATTTACTTTTACCTCGGCAAATTTTAAGGCGGGATACACGTATACAACGATAAAAAAAATCGAATTCTTTTTTTTTCTTTAAACGATATAACTATATATGTAGAATATTTTCCCAAAGTTTCAAAGCGAAATTGGAAAAACTTCAAACGTTACAGTCCGTCAACGCTGTGCCTTACCGCTCGGATTCGGAGCGGGCGTGAACTTTAAACGCATTTTTCTCAAAACTGCATTATCGAAATTGGCGTGCAGGATTACTCAAAAACTATTAAGCCGATTGAGTTGAAACTTGGTAGAAATATTGATAATATTCCTTCTACTTGACGAGAATTGTTTTTGAAAAATTGGAAAAAAACGACTTTTTTAATCCACATTTTACAGAAATGTTGCGTGGAATGTTGATTTTTTTTTGTAAATGCGTGCCATTTTCTCAAATTTGTATTTTGTCCATTTTAATTACCGTCATAGAGAAACTATACATGTTCTAGCTGAAAAAATGTTTGAAGTTTTTTCATGCTTTTCATTATGGTCGTGCCATTGTACGTAATAACAAGAAAGGAACTTAAATCCGAGAAATTTCGAAATGAAATATAGATAAATATTACCGATTATTCAAAAGGGCACTGCTTACGCCCTCACAAAGTACGGCCCTTCGCGAAAGGGATAACTTAAGAAATTCTCGACCGGAGAAATGAAGGTAATCAAAAAGTATTGAGAAGCATAGCCCCGAATATAACGTGTTCCAAATTATCAGACTTTGTACACCTTGGTGGGCCTAAATTTGGACTGAGATAAGTTCAAAACCCTTATTTCTTCAGTCGAGAATGACAAACTAAATATCAGAGAGAAATATCCTAACGAAAATATTGTAAATCTCGCAGTCGCCTCTTCCGAGGGGATATCCACCCCCCTCTTCGACGATGCTCTTCGATGATGACCCGGGCATCATGTCCGAGGTTGAGACTTCGAGCACTGGATTTCGAAGGGGTGGCAAGCAAAGAAGCAGCCTACCCGTCGTCCGAACACCGAGTAAAACTTTGGAGCGACCACTAGGTAAAGCACATTCCGTAATCCGTATAATTAAATGTGTGAAATTGCGGCTTAAAATGCATATCCCCGCTCAAATCCCTCTACATTTAACCCATGTGGCAGTATTTTTTTTATTTTAAAATTCTTTTTATTGCAGAACATTGTAATAGCCTGTTCCATTATTTATTATCAGCCGTATTCGAATTACAGAGCGGCTATTTACGTTAAAAAAATGATACCTATGAATAATAATTAAATAAAAAATACGAATAGTTTCCAATTACGAACTTTCGATTTAATTTAAATCTCACACTGACTTGGAATTGGCATAACGGAAAAATTGACAAATTGACGTCAAAGTTCAATGATAAAATAACTTCTAAATAATATAAAAATTACATTCTTGCGTCTATATTTAAAGAACAATTTGCACGATTCAGTGAGAATAAATTCACGAGTACTTTAATTTTCACGAGTCGAGCTTGGTTCTTTCGAATTTCAAAAGTTGAACGCGCAAACCATAGCTGAGCCACTGCCGTCGAAAAACCACGCCTTAACGATCCAATGAAGCAATGCGAGAACGAGTGAGTTTTACCTGACAAAACAATGAATTTCTGTGGGCGACTCCCTAGGTCAGGTGTTCCTGCAGTACAGGAACGAGACGAAGAGGGCACTCCTGCCAAACGAAATAACGAGCATCGACACCGTCAAGGCTCTCTTCGTCAGAAGCTTTTCCAAACAGCTAACCATGGAGTATCTCGACAGTCCCCATGTCAAAGTATACATACACGACAGCAACAAAAATATGTTCTACGAACTCGAGGATCTCAGGTGAGTCGTGTCGTCGAATTTTCAATGTTTTCCTACCAAATTCTTGATCGAGCGAGCATGCAAAAACGTCCCCATAAAAAAACGCGTGCAACAGGCATCAGGGAAAATTGGCAGTTTATTTTATATTCGATTGTAGAAGGAAAACGTTTTACCTAGTTGTAACAGTCGAAAACAGCTCATTTTTGATTTTTTTTTACACAAAATCGTAATGACAAATTTCTACAAAAATTAGGTATTTTAAGAAGTATCATGGGAAGGGCACTCTGTAATTTTGTTGCGTGAGAATATTTAATTATAATCGATTTATAGCCCTGTCCGGGAAGCACCTCGAAAACATTTTTGGCGGGTAGCAATGGATGGGAGTCGAAATATCGATGGATCAATATTCGGATGGGCTGAAATATCGAATTAAAAAATGTCGAATGTTTGAATATAGATAGATCAATGTTCGGAGGGTTTATATAGTCGTAAATAAAAATTCCGAATATGAATATCTCGAAGTTGAAATATAGCGAAAAACAAAAACCGATTTAAAAAATATTGAGAGACATAATATTGAATTGCTTATATAAATAACACTAAATAATTCGAGAAGACGAATCTTCGAATTGTAAATATAGCAACGGTTCAAAAAACAGAAAGCATTAAATCGAACGGCCAAAAAGTCGAGCGGTTAAAATAGCGAAGGGTCAAAATGTCGAACGGCTCGGATGGCGAAAATTTGTGATCGAGGCAGATAGCGTTAGCGGTCGGCCGGGACGAAATCCATACCATGTTCGCCATTTTGGCATTCGCCATTTCGGACCATCGATATTTTGCGTCTCGATATATTGCTTTTCGCTATAGGCGGTATTACGAATATTTGATACTCGCTTTTTTCTGTTTCGGAGATATGGATGTTATAGATTGTTCCAATCTATATTTGTATGTCTCAAATTGCAGACGATCTGAATATACGTTTTCAGATAAATGAGCTCTCGAATAAATGATGCTTTGCTTTATGGTCATTCGATTTTTTCTTCGATCGAAACATAACATTTCGAATAATTAAACCTTCGTTATTTTGAGAGTTCATAATTCTGTCGTTTCGAAATATTTGTCGATCTATATTTGGTCCTTCGATATTTGGATCCCCACCCGATTTTGCGTCAATTTTGAAATTTGTCTAGACAATGTTACACGTGCTACATCATTTACAGTCAACTGTGTAGACTTTCGCTGGCACGATCTTGATATGAGGGCCGGGTTGAAATTCCGCACTTCAAATGAGCCGACGCTTTAAAATTCCTAACTTTAATGTTCCGAAACTACAATGTTCGTCAAGATTATGCCAGCGAAAGTCTACACAGTTGACTGTGAATAACGTAGAACGTATAACATTGCCTGCACAAATTACAAAATTGAAGTTAAATCACTTATTAATAAAAAAAAAAAATCTTGAAATAATTCGTCGAATCATTGAAAATTTTAAAACTTCCATAGCCGAATTATTTTGACGGTGTTCAGATTTTCGGAGTTTTGGTCTTTCGGAGTTTTGATCTTTCGGGGTAGTATTTCAGCCCTAATTATTCGAAATTTTATCCGTCGACCGATCACGAAATCGAATAACTATTACACCAAAGGATTACTTATTCGAGAGCTCATTTAATCGAGAACATGTATTCTATTCAGATAGTCTGCATTTTGAGCCTAACAAATACAGATTCGAACAATCTACAAAATTCATATTTCCGAAATTGAAAGAAGTGAGTATCTGATATTGGTTATACCATCTATAGCAAAAAGCCATATATCGAGAATGCAAACTTTGAATGTGTAGATCATAGATACGAAAATGATCGATGGTCCGAAATAGCGAATACCTAAATAGCGAACATGGGATGACTGCCTTGCCCGACTGCACACCAGCGCCAACTGCCAGCTTCACTCTGAAGCGCAAGTGACATATTGCTCGATCATAAGTTTTCGCTATCCGGACCGTTCGCTTTTCGACATATCGCTATTTTTACTGATCGACTTTTTGGCCCTTCGCTTTAATCAATTCGAAATTGTAAACCATCATAATATTCGCAATTCGATAATTTGTCGTCTCTAATTGTTCGGAGTATTTATACCGGTGTTTAATCGGTGTATTCTGTTACATCTTATATTTATTTTTGCTATAAATCAACTTCGAGATATTTGTATTCACAATTTTTATTAATTATTTTACAGACTTTCGTAAGATTGATCTATCTATATTGGAACGTTCGTCATAAATGAATTCGTAATTTCGTTCCTTCTGAATATTATTCGATCGTTTTCCGACACCCACTCGAAAAAATTGGCATTTTTCGTTCACCAAATCAAAAGTATACACCGGAAAAAAATCCGTGGATCAATTACAATATTTTTACATCTAGGAGGAGCCCTAAAAATGTCTAAAAAGGGCATTCCGAGAAAAAAGCGTTTGAAGCTTCGAACGACGCTCCGAGCGTTCCGACCGGCGTCAACATAACAGCCTATAAATCTGTCAATCTTGATCCGATCACCTCGAAATTTTCGGGGAACATTAAGGGGTCTTCTCACTTTATACGCTAAAAAAAGGCTATTTTTATGAATTCGTTTAATAGGCTTATATTATCGATATTGATATAAAAGTTCTTACACTTAATAAATACATTTTCGAAAAACATTTTAAAAAATTATTTATTTACTCAAGTGACTATAGACAAAAATGGTAGTTAAAAAAATTGTAGGTCTGCGCTGTGGGTGAAATCTCGGAGATGGATCATCCGAAACAAAAAAAATCAAGCGGCTTTAGATTCAATGTGTTAATGGCTATAGCGCATATCATAACATTTTTCATATATGCAAAAATAACAAAATGGCGGACTTTTTTCGAAAAAACATTTTTTTTCACCATTTTTGGCCAAAAAATTAGTAAATATCAAAATTTAAAAAAATCCTTTATCAACAAGACGTCGAAAAACGTTGTTTCGAGAAAAACGCGTTTAAAGTTCGTTTGGGTTACATAAATACATAAAAACTTTTTTTTTGTATTTCGAAAGTGTACTCATTAAGTGTAAAAACTTTTATATCAATATCTATAATATAAACCTATCAAAAAAAATCGTGAAAATAGCCTTTTTAGCGTCTCAAGTGAGAAGACCCCTTAATAAGATGATATACTGTCAAAATATATTGGTTTTGAAAATATTGATTTTTCGACTTTTACAACTAGGCATAACCCCTTAATTCGACATTAAACTCTCACCAGCAAAAAACATGAAAAAAGTGCGAAAGCGTTTATTTTCCGAAACCAGAGCTTAAAAAAAAGCTTCAGCCCTTCGATGATAAATCGAATCATATCGACTCCAGTCTCGATTGCACAGGCCCTACGCTATCATAATATAAGTAAGAAAAAATTACCATATCCCGAAAAATAGACGTCAATTTTGTTCCCGGCGTCGTGAATGAATGATTAATTTATTTACATTCGACGTCATTATCAGGGCTGCCATCAACCCTCCAATTTATCTGGATCAACGCCTCCATTTAATGAACATCCTTTATAAACTTCTCGAAAATGTATTTACCAAAAAAATCCATCATTCTGCACCCTAGGCAATAATTTTTCTTCGTCCAATCGATGTAAATATGCACACAGTAGCGAGTGTTTAAAAATAACGATAAACGGACGGGAAAATATTCACAGAATATTAATTCAAGTCTCGGGCTTGTTTTTTCGTCAAGGTCTCATCTTCGAGACATCAGGGATCGGAGCGTCTTGCGTCTGTTCGAGAGCACAGACGGTGTGGCCGGAATGCCTGGCCCGATGGGTGTACCCGTTGGCGGGGCTGGCCTTCCGCCGCACTGGGAGGATCAAAGTTACTTCAGCGAGCCCGAGTTCGATAGCGAATTTCAACATCAGCACATTCACAAGAGCAAGGTAAGTGTGCGAAACTTTTCCTCTCGGGAATCTCCTTCAAACTGGGCTGACAGAATAAATTAATCGCTCAAACTTCGCCCCCCCCCCCCCCTGGTGGAGACAGGCTCCAAAAGAATAATCAAGCATCACGTGCCACGTGCAAATTTATCGAAATGCTGAAAAAACCGGCCGAGTGCGAGTTGGGCCTCGCTCTATTAGGGTTCCGTACATATAATCAATTAAGTTTTTTTTTAACTAGATATTTAATTAGGTCATGCTTTTTTTCTGTCTTCGTTCTTAGGTAGTATTGAACTGAAACCATATGGGCTGATGACAGCTAAAGAAAACTTTGTATACCCCTGCTGTAAGCTAATAATGAAAATATATAAAATTATTGTTACTTAACGGGTTACCCCCACTTGCAGCGCAAAACAAGGCCTTTTTCATGAATTTTTTTAAAGAAAACTACAAAACTTTTTTAATCGATCAATATACCATCTTAAAGAACACATCTTGAAGAACTTTCAGTAATTTTTTTATTGAAAAATATTACTTTGTTTAGTGGCAAATGGCCGTCAATGAAATAATGTTTTTATATACACGGTCTGCGGTGACCAACATTGCGGCGAAGTGGATCATCTGAAACAAAAAATGCGGATGGATTTAGTCAAATATAAGTATAAACTAGTCTTTAATCGAAGGATTTAAAAAAATATTCATTTTTCACAAAATGGCGGACAGTCAAAGTTAATGGTTCGATTTTAACGAAAAAAAACGGCCGTTTTTTGGCTATGAAACGGCCATTTTTTTCGAAAAAAAAATCGAACGATTAAAGACTACATTTTTATGTATTAAATAAGCCTGCAAAATTTCAAGAAGATCGGTTCATTAGTGTTCGAGTAATCATGGTCACCGACTTCACAAATGCCATTTTGAGAAAAACGCGTTTAAAGTTTCAATTTCAGGTCGTTTACACAACGGATTCTTCTCTTTCAACGCTCATGTCTCAGTCAATTTTGTTCGAATCGACTTGAAATTTTCAGAACATATTCTCAGATACTTATACTTAAAAAAAATCGATTTTTTTTAAATTGTAAGTGGGGATAACCCCTTAAGGCATTTTACGCAGTTGCAAGGCCAAGAAAGTCGTTTTTTCGCGATTTTTTTCTGGGAAAGGATTTCATTTGGGCAAAACGAAAAGTATTAGGTAGTGCAGTGGCGTCATTTAGCTTCGGATTGGCATATTTTATTTTCAAAAATATTCATTGACATTGCTCCTGTAAGAAGTCTCCTGGAGGTCCCCGAAAAAAAGGTATCCGGCGGTGAGCAAAGTATCTCCGGTTTGGATTATCTAAAATGAAAAAACCAAAAAGATTCTTTCAGGGGACAGACGAATCCAGGTATTGATCGAAGGAATAGTCGAAATTTTAATTTATGACAAAATGTTGGCTCCGGAAAGAAACGATTTTGATTTTCGACCGAATTTTTTTCGTTAAATCGTTGAAAAAAAAATAGAAATAATTATCGGAAATCTTATTCCTTCGATCAATACCTGAAGAATATATCTGACAAGGTTGTGTTGATATTGCAGACCGATCGGTTGAGCCGTTTTTGAGAAATCGTGCTCACCGACTTTGAAAACACCGTTTTGAGAAAAACGCGTTTGAAGTTTCTCGGACGCTCGGAGACGCGCTCCGAGCGTCCTTACAAGTGTGTGTTGTTCCGAGAATATTCGCTGGATCGATTTGAAATTTTCAAGGATTATACTCACATATTTGTACATTCCGAAAATGCAATAGAAAAAATCGATTTTTTGAAATTTTTAACTGCGAATAACCCGTAAAATATTTACAATACCAAATTATCTATTTTTGGAGTCGGTACCAGCGAATTTCCAATATTGTCACATTTTTCGCTGAAAAAGAGGAGGCGAAGAAAAATGAATGAAATATACGATCTACAGACTTTTTTAAATGTACATTCTCGTTTCTTTCGTGACGACAATCTCTCCTTCTTGGCTGGCACCGACTCCAAAAATAAGTCATTTGGCATTGTAAATGTGTAAATAACAATAATTTTATATATTTTCATTATAAATTTATTGTATTATATACACAATAAATTATTATGGATACTACATTATGAAACGGCGTTTTCAGTATTTGTTGTTTAAATGCAGTATATGTTGCATAATATAAAGAAATTTCACATTCCTAACTAGTTTAGTTTTTGAGATAGACCCCGTAACAAAAATGGTCTAAAACTGACAACTTTGACGGCCCCCGATTTCTTTATTTTTGAAGATAAAAAAGAATTTAAAAAAACATATTTTTACTCCACTAAATGAGCTTTGGACAATGACACCCCATACGTCAGGGTAAGAATTTTCTTCTCCTCGTTTTTCAATTATGGGAAAATGAAAAATAATTTAATTTAATTGCTAATTCAATATTGGGCGTCGGGTCGTCGACGGACAGACGGACAGACAGCAGAGCGACAGCAATATCGCTCCGTTGTGCCCTTTGAGCACGGAACCCTAAAATTGGAGCAATCGGCTGTGTCGATAAACGGTTTTTCCCCACTTGACGTATGTCACCCGAAACTGCAAATAAAATTCGACAAAAGCACGGAGGTTCACGGGATGAGGGAATGGGGAAGAGGCTTTCGATATTTATTATTCATACACAGTGTAAAAAATAGCGTATCATACGACGAGTTTATTCAATTGCAATGAATATTCATAAATTTCACGAAATATTTGCACCACCGGGAAACGAATTGTATATTTTATTTCGCAGAGCACAAGTATATATTTAGCGTTGAAGTTGCGAAAAAATCGATGGTATTCTAACAAGGAACATCCCTCAGGTGACAAGGGATGTGACATCGCTTCGATTTTGTTGAAATTTGGATATGTTATAAAGCACCGAAAAGTAAGCGATACGTATTTTTTTTTATCGGCGGAAAAACGATTTTAAGGGGTCAAACGAACCCTCGAAAATAGGGGTGTTTTTCGTTTTTCGTCAATAACGTTATCGTTCTAGTTTCCAATCTATAGTGCACAAAAAAAATAAACATTGTTGCAATTTGAAATTTTTTTAATATCTCGTACCGTTGAAATGTTATCGACGAAAAACGAAAAACATCCCTATTTTTGAGGGTGCGTTTCAGCCCTTAAAATCGTTTTTCCGCCGATAAAAAGAAAATACGTATCGCTTACTTTTCGGTGCTTTATAACATATCCAAATTTCACCAAAATCGAAGGGTGTCACCTGAGGGATGTTCCTCGTAAGATACTTTACTTGTCAAGTTGATAAACAACTTTTCGTAAAACCGTCGAATTTCATTCATGGCACTTCAACAATACACTTTAATTTTCTTCCAATTATTGAAATGCAATTAACGAATATAATATATTTGATTTGTAGATTACGAATCTGAGCGCTACGATATATTTATATATATGCATGTATGTATGTGTATAAAAATAATAAAAAGGAATCTTAGCTATCGTACGTGTAATAATACCTTGAGAAGGAAACACGCTTATACGTTATCCTTAGGTGAATATGATCAAGAGAATTTTGTACAGTAGGATTCTGGACCCTGTCCAAAAATTTGATTCGCCATCGAGCCAGGGTCGCGCAACATCGCGCTATTTCATCAACGCGTTATCAGCTTAGTCGTGAATTATTGTGAATATTGATGACTTCGATCCATTGACGATTATTCGAATTATCGGTAACGGTGATCGAGTGTTATCCATTATTGGCGATAATGGTTCATCGATTGATGACGAGAGAGCCATTCCCTTTGATTTACCGTGTGTTATTTTCTAAACGTCTGATGAGATGTGCCACTGATCCACTGTCGATCATTCCGGTAACGAATAATGGGCCTGTTTTGTTTGATCCATTATTTCACAAATACACTATCGACAAAATTTGAGGGAACATCATTTCCGAAATTTTTAGGTGATTTTCAAATTGCTCTATCTTTGCGTAAAATTATCGTAGGAGAAAATTAAAAAGGCATTTTGAAGCTTGAAATCTCTACTTTTGGAATTCTGCATTTTTTACGATATCTCATATCGATTTTTTTCCCTTAAAGGGCATACTTTCAGCTTTCCGGAACTGCCCTTCAGCTTTCTGTACGATGATACGTTCATGAGATATTGATTATCAAAGTAAGAAACGTCACTTTGGCTTTGATGGCCCAAAACTGTGCGAAGAATCATCGTACAGACCTCTTTCAAAGCTCAAATTAAACGGGAAGAAACAAGGAAAAGAGGTTTGCTTGCGTCGTCGGTACAAAAAAAATTCCCCGTCTGTAGACCTTTTTGAAAAATACAAAAAAAATCGAATATTTTTCCTTCGCGACTTTTCTTTTGATTCGTTAGTAACGAAGGGTAAGACAGAATTTGGAAGAGAAGGCTCGAAAACTAGACATTTTACGCTTCAAAATGCTTTTTTTTAACATTCTCTTACGGTAATTTTTTCGCGGAGTTAAAGCAATTTAAAAAGAACCTAAAAATTACGAATTTTTTTGTAACTCTAATTTTTGTCGGTAGTGTAGATAAAAATGCATCCTCATTTCTGTGATCCATTATTTGACAATAGATAAAAATGCGTCCGCATTATTTGACAATTGGCAATGAAGATTACTTCGTTATCGCTTCATTATTGCCTTGACAATAAAAACCGCGTCTTTCATTTTCTCCCATAAATAAATCATAAGCTGCAACCCTGTTATTATATTAACCCTAGAATGGTAACCTCATTTTTCGCCTTCTAAAGGCACACTGGGGCACAAATGTACCCCACTCGTTGGGCCCGATTATCAGGGTTATAAATAGTGAATAAAATGTTTGGAAGCACATGATTCTTCGTCTTTTATCCAAGAAGGCGCTGGTACCATTTAAAAAATGCGAAAAATTCGAAAAGTGTGTCAAAGTTTGATCCGAAGGGAAAACAAAATTTGTAATTGATAAAATCGTGTACTTTTAGAAAATTCGTGGGACACGAATGTACCCCAGCGTGCCATTCCAGGGTTAATTTTAATTTCGTTCCCATAACAGAATCACGCGTTGCAGCTCTGTTATTATTAAATTAAACTTTCTTTCTCCATCGATGCGTCACGCGTTGCAACCCTGCCTCGAGTGATATTTTTTCTTCGTTCTTCGTCAATAACGACAAAGAAACGTCATTCGGCAAAGCGAGAATGACGAGCTGCGCGATAGTCGAGCGAGCCGGAAAATTGTAGAAAAATAATATTAAGCATCGTATAAAACATATTACAAGTAGTTGAATACAAAAAAAAAACGATGGAATGCCTCGATTGAGCATCACGTCCTGAAAAATGGCAAAAGTCGATCATCACAATGGACTGGACGTCAACTGTTAAAAAAAAACCTTCCTTCGACGCAAACGACCCGATATCCCCTCCGCTACGTGAAGTATTTAGCCAATATCTCGTAGTGCGCGAACTCTTCGAATCACGAGACCGGTAGGATACCTCACACAAAATCGCTCCGTAATTATTGGAAAGTAAGCAAGTGATGCGAATACTGGAAATATCTACTTCGAATAATATCTCGAGAAAAAGTCGTTCTGGGATCCTCGCGATCTTTGTACAACCCCCCCCCCCCCTCCCCCGATGTTCAATTGCGATAAATCTTCGATAAAACGCGAATCAAGTTTTCCAGCAAAAAAAAACCCGATAGTACGACGAAAAAAAGAGAAAAAATAATCCGTGAGCAGTCTCGAATTGTTTTTTTGTTTCACTCATGGATGAAGAATCGTGATGAAAAAAAATATCTACGTTTGAAAAAGTTCCCAATCGGGCATTTACGAGGCACGTAAAAGAAAAAAAAATCAAACGAAATATCTCGATTTTAATCTCGCTTACCGAGACGAAAGTTCCGAGTTCTCACGTTCTTCTCGTTTCGTCGAAAGCGCGCAAATTTTTTTTTTTTCTTTTTTTCGTTCCATTTTGCAATAATACTGGCAATTTTTGTTTTTTTTCGTCGTGTTATTTTCGGATTGCGTCGATTTATCGAGTGCGATATAGCGATAGCTGAGAGATTGGCGAACACGGGCGTGGGCGGGTATTGGCAATTTTCGATTGTTCGTGATCGATTAAAACGCTTTGCACGAGGGTACCGCTGGCAAATAAAGTGCCCCGGAATAAAGCTTTTTCGGGACGCTACGCCAGCCAATTACGAGGGCTTTCGCGAACGGTTCGATCGCGCAACCGTCGCAAATGTCCATCACGAGTTTCACCTCGCCTTCGGCCGGCTCGCGCTCGTCGGCCTTCGACGTTTGCTTCGTCAATTGTTCGCCGAAACTCGCGAGGCCGCTGAAGTAATCGTTATTGAGGGTCTGCGTCGCGAGGAAGGAGTCGTCGATCAAGGAACCGTCTCCCAATTGTACCAAGCCACGTTTCTTCTTCTCGGATTCACGCTTGGCGATCGTCTTCTCGTTTCTCTCGCCCGATTCCTCCCGAGGGACGAACGATACCTTTGAAAAAGACGAACAACGGAGTGACGATCATTTAGAATTGCGGAATTCGAGACTGGACGGTGCACAACGTTTTTTCCAGTACAAACAAAACAGTGAACAATTGTTGGGTAAGGTTCCGAACCACCACCACCCCCCCCCCCCTGCATCAAGATTTGCGAAATATCAGACTCTGCTTACAAAGATCATCATTCAAGTGTCCGGCTTCGATTTTATTCACACTCATACATGTGATAAAGGATTGAAAACTATTAGACACGTATGTTTATTATCGGCAGAAAAACGTTTTAAATGGGGGTAAGCTCCCCTTAAGAAAGGCGTGGCACCCCTTAATTTAATTGTGTGAAATACTTCTATAGAGGATTTTTCATCACTCTACAGTACAGTCGTGCTGTATATTGGAATCGGAAAAAATTAGAAGAAGGCTAGTTTTTTGACAGGTGATTTTGTAGGTGCCACGGGTGCTAAAACCAAGTTTGCCTAAAAATCGGGGGGTACGGTTTTTTTTAGGGGATGGGGGTGGATTAATGCTAAACTACAACCCCCACGAGGACGGCGCTGAGAGACAAAATGTTCAGAAAAATCCGGGTTTTATTTTTGTCCATAGCGCCGAAGTCGTGGAAGTTCATTTTGGGGGTGAAAAAGTGGCGTGAAATTTTGAAAAATCAGTTTTCATTCGATAACTCTTTAGGACAAATTCATACAATTTTGGTCAAATGGAAACGTTGTAGCCATTGAAAAGACGCGCCGATCGAGTATTCGATCAACCCTCTCCAATAATATGTTCACCCCCAAAAGAATTGTTGAAGAATTAACAAAAAAATTGTTTATTGAATAACTCAAAAACAATCGATTTTTCGGGGATGGATCAAATGTACGAAATGTAAAGAATAATTTTCTCTATATTTTCGGTCCTATGCACAACTTTTGAATTTTGCTTTTTCGAACCCCTCTCAGAGGTTGAAAATTCAAAATGAAATTCTGGGAAAACTATTGACCGAAACTAAAGAGATACGAGTTTGGCGCTGTGGACAAAAATGTAGCCGAGGGTTCAAGCTACAAATTCTTCCACGGCGGCGAATTCGTGCCGTCAATAGTTTTCCCAGAATTTCATTTTGAATGTTCAGCCCCCGAGAGGGGTTGGAAAATCAAAATTCAAGGGTGGTCCATAGCAACGAAAATATGGAGAAAATTATTCTCTACATTTCGTACATTTGAACCATACTCGAAAAACCGACTGTTTTTTAGTTATTCAATAAACTATTTTTTTTTGTTTTTTAACCATTTTTTGGGGGTGAAGATATTATCGGAGAGTGATGATCGAATACTCGATCGACGCGTCTTTTCAAAGGCTACAACGTTCCCATTTAAACAAAAAACGTACGATTTTTTTCTAAAGAGTTATTTTATTAAAACCGATTTTTCAAAATTTCACCTCACTTTTTCACCCTCAAAATGAACTTCCACAACTTCGGCGCTGTGGACAAAACTAAAGTCCGGATTTTTCTGAACATTTTGTCTCACGGCGCCGACCTCGTAGGGGTTGTAGTTTGGCATTAATCCACCCCCATCTCCTTTCATGCCCTAAAAAAGAACCCTACACCCCGATTTTTAGGCAAACTTAGATTTAGCACCCGCGGCACCTACAAAATCACCTGTCAAAAAACTAGCCTTCTTCTAGTTTTCTCCGATTCCGGGTTTTTTCAGCGACAGCACAACTGTACTATTAGAAGAATTTTTGTTTTTCTTTAACTCAGATCGGTGGACTGCTTGTGGGTGAAACTGCAAAATCAACCCTCGACACGCATTTCTTTGAGGGGTGCTTCCCCCCTCCCCTTGAAACCGATTTCCCGCCTGTGAAAAAAAGTACGTGACTAACGGTTTTCAAGCTCTATCTATACATATAAAAGAACATGTCCTGACTGATTCATCAACGCCGAGCCAAAACCGCTGAAACTTATTGCATGAAAGGCCATAGCCGGGTAAGTAGGGAAACATCGCCCCCGCATTTTCTCCAGCGAAATTAGGAGTATATTCTGAGGTATAAAAAAAAACAAATTTTCTGAAAATATCATCCCTGTCAACGCAATGGTTTTGAAAAAATGAATTTTTTTTTAAATAAAAAATAACTAAAAATTCCGGAAACGCTTCAGTGAATCGATTCGATTTTTTTTGGTACTTGTTACGATCAAACTTGTTACGAAATAAAATTATAGAACATCTTGCGAAAGATTAAGGTTAAAAAAAATAATGTTCCTTGTTTTATTTTTTTTACTATAATCCACTACGGGTACAATAACGAAATTTTTTTCATATAATCGTTGGGCACCTTATTAGATTATATATTTTTTTCAAAATGATCGGTTTGGTACGCCCCAGTGAAAAAAAAAGAAACAGACTTTATTGATATATTTTAGTTATATATCTATATAATTAAAATATATCAATCAAGTGTGTTTCTTTTTTTTTTCACTGTGGCGTACCAAACCGATCATTTTGAAAAAAAATATATAATCTAATAAGGTGCCCAAAGATTATATGACAAAAATTTCGCTATGTACCCCAAGTGCATTATAGTAAAAAATGATAAAACAAGGAACATTATTTTTTTCAAACGTTAATCTTTTGCAAGATGTTCTATAATTTTATTTCATAACACGTTTGATTGGAACATGTACCAAAAAAAAAATCAAATCGATCCACTGTACCGTTTCCGTAAAAAAAAAAAATTTTATTTAAAAAAAAATTCATTTTTCTAAAACCATTGCGTTGACGGGCATGAAATTTTCAGAAAATTTGTTTTTTTTTTATACCACAGAATATACTCCAAATTTCGCTGGGAAAAATGCCGGGGCAATTTTTCCCTACTTATCCGGCTATGGCCTTTGGCACTTGCTTTTGCGACGTAAACATCTACTAAAAATGGATTTCTCGAATATTCAACGCTCAAAGGGAGAAAAGAGCTGGCAAAGTTTATATGTAAAATAAAAAAAATTGGTCGGAAGATTTACTTGAAACTTAGTATTAAAGCTCTTCAACACAATTAATAAAACACGTATTTTAGCGCTTTCCGAAATTCAACCCTTAAACGAAAGGCGGCGGCAAAGTTTGTACGGAAAATTAAAAAATCGGGTTAAATTTACTGGAAACTTTGTATTACTGCTCCTAGCCATAATTAATGAAATTTCAGCGTTTTTGGAAATGCAATCCTCAAGGAGAAAAGGGGGTAGCAAAGTTTGTATGGTAAAAGGAATATCTGTTCAGATTTACTTGAAACTTAGTATTAATCCTCTTCAACGCAATTCTACGTGTTGCTTAAGGTAGTACGAGCGAGCAATCTTGATTTCTATAGATTTTTATCAAATTTTAACCAGACATTGTTCATATCATTATGCATGTTTGAGTGAAATTTCAGGACAGTCGAATATTAAGATTGGGAGATAATGGGTTTTAAAATTGCAACTTTTAACACTGCAGGGTCTGCATTGAAATTTAGGCAGAATAATTTTCCGTAATAAATATTTGTCCCCTATAATAAGAAGACATATGGCAACACTGCATCGCTCCACGTGTCCAAAGACGTGACTTTGCGCGGCATATTTAAAATAATACTGCAACACAAATTTTTATTTGGAAGTAATTTTTCATCGAACAAAGTTTTCAATTAGTTATGAATGAACCAACACTTTTATTTGTCAATGAAGATAACATAAACAATGTAAAATATTAATATTTATGATGCAAATATTTTTTATGACAACATTTTTAAGTCTAGGAACACGATAATTATTTTTTTCTCGAAATATTGAACAATACTGTTCTGCGCTGTTGCCTGTCTTCTTATTATAGGGGACAAATATTTATTACGGAAAATTATTCTGTCTTAATTTCAATGCAGACCCCGCAGTGTTAAAAGTTTCAACTTTAAAACCCATTATCTCCCAATCTAAATAGTCGACTGTTCTGGAATTTCACTCAAACATGCATAATGATATGAACAATGTCTGGTTGAAATTTGAACAAAATCTATAGGCATCAAGATTGCGCGCTCGTACTACCTCAGTGAAACATTTCAGGAGCACATTTTGTTAAGGTAGTCCTATCGCCAAGCTTCAATCCATAGGATTTTCATAATTTTTTTTCGAGCTTCACTCAAAATATTCATAATCGTCTCTGCAAAATTTCTGGGTCGTTCATCGACCTAATTACAGAGAAACGAAATATCAAAATTGCGTATTTTTGTGAAGGAGTTCCGAGACGACATACAAAAACCCAATTTCCGGTCGCTACAAAAGTGTATATAATAGTGGGAATCCGATTCTTAAAAATAATCAGATTTACATACTTAACGCTTGTAGTAATCCAGTGCGTTCAGAAAAAAATTACGCTTATTGACCTAATTTTTATGTAATATCAAGTTTAATTTGAACTTCCGGTATTGGATTTATTACCACTTGCTACGACAAAGAGACGTGACAGCAAGGCAACAGCTGACTGTAGTCCTAAACTCATCTCACTCATTCGAATTTCCATGCATATTTCATTTTTAACCGACATATTTCGCCGACACAAATTTTCCACGCTTTTTACCAGTCGTGGCCCGAATACAGTTGAGTAAAAAGAAACGGAGATAGAACCAATATTGCCAAATGTCAAACCTAGAAATACTGCGCGAATCGTTGGAATAACTATTTTTTTCATTCTAATTAAATGTCAACATTAGTTAAACAGTTTACACATGGAAAATTTAGTTATTACAATTTTTTTGCATATGTTAAAAATATAATGTGGTATGACAAGTGCGAAGCGATAGGACTACCTTAAGAAGCATTGAAGACAAGTCTACGTGAGCGAAGCCGCGGGCGGAAAGCTAGTCATTTATATGAATTTCGATAAAGTCAAAGGCGGGCACTTGAGTAATGTTTCTTGTTAGTAATGTTCTACTGTAGGATCAAAGCTTGGCATTTTACATATTTTTAAGGGCGGGGTAAAGTATTTAAATTTCTTTTTCTCATTTTTTTAAAATTTTTTAAATGAATGCATAGTATATCAAGAATATTGTGTTAAAATTTCAAGTCGATCGGAGTAAAATTGACGAAGTTATGAGTATTTGAGCGTCTATTGCTCCATGCCGTTCTCTTCTCTTCTGCATTTTTCAAACCGTTTTTCTGAGACTTGTCATATTTGAAGTCCGTGTGCACGATAACTCAAAATCTACTGGACCAATCGCTTTGAAATTTTGCACAGTACTTCTTCACATAATTCACCAGGTATTGTCGAGAGCTTTTTTGTTTTTTTTAAAATAATTACTAATTTTTCAACAACAAATTAGCCGATTTTTTTAGCGAAAATCGGGTTTTTGGCTCCCAAGTGCTACGAAAAATCGAAAAATCGAAAAAAAAATCCTCCCGTCATTACCTCGAGAAACATCTCCTTTAACAAATGCATTTTGATTTTTTTGTTTCAAATGATTCTGTTGCGAGTTATGGTGCACACCGCAAACCAACTTTTTTTCGAGGCGCCTCCGGGGTTTAATTTTCACTCGCTCAATTTTGAATATTTTGCAATGCAAATTTAGGAGAATGTTGTTCAAATGTTACTTTATTATATGTAAATTTTTCAATAAACGAACACTATTCGTTACGCCAAAAAAAATCTTAAAAACATGCCTTTTTTCGCCGAATTAACTTTACCCCGCCGTTAACGAAACCTTCCAGCCTCATGCCTTCTATTGATTCAATCTTCAATTTATTCCGCTATATTCCAAAGGATCAAATTTTCAGCCCATTCCTCCAACTGCCCTTTACTCCGTCTTTCCACGTATCGACGTACCTTTATGTCAGACGCGGTTTCCCTCTTGACGATTTCCTTCTTGGACTCGAAGCTGATGACTTCCGAGGGCTCTGCCCCGTCAATCAAGGGAGTTGAACCTTCGTGGTTCTTCTCCCTCTTGAAGAGACTGTGATATTGTCCGTTCGTGAAACTGTAGCCGTCAGCAATGCCGGGCAAGCCGGTTGGGGCCTCGGCCGAATCAGGCACGCCATTCCCGAAGAACTGGGTTGGCCGATAGGTGCTCATGAATGCCGGAATTACCGAGGATTGGGGCTGCGCAGGTGATGGCGCCGGCTGGAAAGCGTCCGGATTTATCGGTGGAAAGTCCACGGGCGGTAGTCGCGGTGGAGGCAAACTGGGGTGTCGAAGCGTCACGCCGTTCCGCACTAGCTGAATATCAGCTCCGGGATTTATTTTCACCTGCAGGCGACACGTACGATCAATTATACAATTTCGAAGAATCACCAGTCCCGGGAAATAAATAATCCGGATTTGGACAATGATAATCAACGGTTGTAAATGGAAAACGGATGATGTCGGAAATGATCATGATCCATATTTACGATAAAAATCGATATTCGTTACAGAACCTAATGGAACTCACGAGCTCGTGCGAAATGAAGGATTGTCGATGACAAGTGGTAAACTGGGTCATGTGGATTAAAATCGACAGAATGAAACACCGATGAGAAAATGTCAATTTGATGCTCACAAATAATAACGAACGATTTAGAAGACAATTAACTCATTTTTCCATTCTGAACAATATAGTTTGGACTCCAAAAGGAATCACTTTCTCATTGAAAGCTCAAAATCTCAACCGCGAATCAAGAAGAAACGTTTGGAAAGAAAGGGATCAAAATAGGAATTGAAAAAAATACGATTAAGGCCAACAGTTTACTGATCATGTGAGATAAAAAATTGAAAAGGTATCCAAAGATATAATAATTTCTGTGCTACTTACGAATCGATATTGACATTGATTAAAAAAATTAACACTTATTCTCACTCGATGATTGATCTGTCCGCCAGTGATGAATGGATTCCTGGGCAATGGAGGTCCCGTTACAGGTGCAGGAGTCGTTGTTCTCGGCCTGTTGTTCGAAGTATCGTGCTCGTAGTGATGAGCGTGATGGTGCTTATGATCCTTGTGAGCTTTTCCCGCGCTCAGAGCAACGTTGTACAATTGTACCATAGTCAGCTCGCCGAGTAAACCACCCGAGCCTTCGAACAAAGTTTTCATCATAGCGAATGGGGCTTTCGAGGGTAAATTCGAAGAAAAACAAAAATATGTTGTCCCTCATAACCAACCTGGAGGTGCCCCTTCGCCCTCGAGAAAACCACCGCCGAGCTGTCTCTGCTCCTGTCCAGAAATTGCAATTCCTCCACCCTTGATCACGTGACCCACGAGCTAATTGTACAGGTGAAAAAAAATGAGCAAACAAATTCTACCGAAGAGTTTGGTTTCAGCGATATCTTCGAAAAGTCGTTCAAAGATCATTCCAAACTAAAGCTACATAAAATGCAATCGATAAAACTTAATTAAAAAAAAAAATAATTACATTTTTTTATCCTTATTGTTGTCTGTTAAATTTAATGATTTTGATTTGTTAACATTTTTTCGAATTTTGTATCAATCGTCGATGGAAACGAGTATACATCGAGCAAATACGAGGGTGGGGTGAAAAGTTTTCGGCCTGACCAAGAGATGGTGCCACTAGGTCTAGTTTTGGAGCGGCGTCCTACAGTACCATTCCTACCGAGCTTGTATGTACAGTTTCAGCCCAATCGCTACGTTAGTTTGTGTTTGAGAGCACATTGCCCGAGACGCTTCCGTTGTTTTCGTAAAAATGGAAAAATTGGAAAAACGTGCTGTCATCAAATACTTCCATTTGAAAGGTTTTACACGAAAACAAATAAAAGAAGAGATGGATTCAGCACTAGGAGACTCCTCCCCATCATATTCAACTATTGAGCAGTGGGTTTCTGAATTTAAAATGGGTCGTGTGAGCACCTCTGACGAGCCTCGCTCAGGACGGCCCGTTGAAGTCACAACTTCAGAGATGATTGAAAAAATCCATAAAATAGTGTTGGAAGATCGCAGGTTGAAAGTGCATGAGATAGCTGAGACCTGTAGGATGTCAGCTGAACGTGTGCGAAATATTTTGCACAGCCATTTGAACATGGAAAAGCTGTGTGCAAGGTGGGTGCCGCGTTTGCTAACGCTCGACCAAAAACTGCTTCGAAAAACCATTTCTACCGACAATTTGGCGCTGTATAGGCGTAATCCAAACGAATTTTTGCGTCGATTCATAACTGTTGATGAGACATGGGTCCACCACTACACTCCTGAAAATAAAGAACAGTCAAAACAGTGGGGTGGAAAAGGGGAACCAACCCCAAAGAAGGCAAAAACAATTTTATCGGCAAACAAGGTTAATGCTACTGTTTTTTGGGATGCGATAGGAATTATATACATTGATTATCTTGAAAAGGGTAAGACTATCACTGGTCAATACTACGCAGAGTTATTGCAACGTTTGAAGCACGAAGTGCAAATTAAACGACCTCATTTGGCGAAGAAAAAAGTTTTGTTTCATCACGATAACGCACCAGCGCATTCGTCGATTGTTGCCATGTCCAAAATCCACAAATTGAAGTTTGAATTGATACCGCATCCTCCCTACTCTCCAGACTTAGCCCCCAGCGACTATTACCTGTTTCCTAACCTCAAAAAATGGCTTGGCGGAAAAAGATTTAAGAGCAATGAAGAAGTTATCGAAGCTGTAAATCAGTATTTTGAGGAGCTTGACGAATCTACGTTTAAAACTGGTATAACTAAATTAGAACACCGTTATGAGAAATGTATCAGTGTTGATGGAGACTATGTTGAAAAATGAAGCAAAAAAAAATTTTAAACATCGTTTTTCTTGGTCAGGCCGGAAACTTTTCACCCCACCCTCGTATGCTTCAAATATAACTTTAAGATCGCTTGGTTCATCCTAGCTACTCTTATACTGAAGAAATCCGAAAAAAATGGAATTTCGTGAACACTAGCTTCATCTACGAGAAAGCGAAAGCACATTTCTTTTCGAACTCGCAATTGCGTCTCTCCCACTCGGTAATCATTTTCTGGTACAGAACATGCGAAAGAACGGCGAAAAAAAGTGAGCAAGATCGCATTTGGGCGCCCGTCAAACGGAAACTGTACCACACGATCGCAGGAAGATTGCGACAATGGAAAATCTAAAAATATCTGTATCGCTTGCTCTTACGTGTATTAACCCGTCGTTGACACACTTATATTTAGCCACGATTTTTACACATCGAGGCAATTTGACCCGGATAGTACTTCGTCCACTTGACATTAAGGCCGGAAACCAGTTTAGGAGTACGTTTTTTTTAGTCGTTTTTATGATTTTTCTTTACAAGGAATGAATGAATAGATTTTATTCCAAGTTTGCAAATATTTTATACATATTTTCAAACAAATACTTAAATTTTTTCGTAGCATTGCCTCTGAAAATATGGAACATATAACCTGCCATCAAAGATCACCAGGAGGACTGTTTGTGTACACTCTGGAGGCCGCAGTTTTTATCGGAAATCAATACGGTTTGAAGATTACTTTAGGGACATATTTTCCTCCTATATGAACCTAACCATGATCGAAAAAATCGAAAATTGCACTTTTTAAAGGTGTTCAATCAAAAGGGTATAATTTTTGCCATTATTTTATAATATTTTGGCTACAAAAAATATACTTTAAGCAATGATATTACCTTAAATTTACGTTCATATAGAGCGTAATTATATTCAAAAACTAACTATCACTTTATCAAATTGTAGGTTACACATTTTTTGAGCCACAGTGTAAAAAAATTGAACAAAAGTCGATTCGAGAAAAACGCGTTTGAAGAGAATTACCGAAAGAAAAAAATTGAAGGCAGTAATGAAGTATTTATACTGCTTACCGGTTTATCAGCGATTAGTTTTACCAACAATTTATGGAATTAAAAAAGTCGATTTTTTGAGTCATCTAAACTGGTATCCCTTAAAAATCTTTCGGTCGGTTTTTATGGAAAAAAATCAGGCATACACTTTAAATATTTCTTAATACGTCTGCATAATAAAAATTCGCAATGATATTGAATGGTCTGAAAAAATTATTAAACATGTTCAGTATTGGAAATGTGTGCATTTTACTGAAAATTCATCCGGGTTAAAGTGACCAAGTGTGTTAACGTATGGTTAATGAGAAAGCCCATGCAGAAGTATAAATAATTCCGTGACTGTACGAAATATCGTAGTACAGAGATGTGTTGCATTTTTGCTCCTGGATATCACGTAATGAGCTAACTCACGGATGTACAAAGTCACGCGGTGAAAAATGTACTTTCCCCGGAAATTCAGTCTTAGATTGTCGTAGAGATTCTTGCTGGCAATCTCGCTGATAAAATCTTCGTCGAACGTATGTCGGAGCCTCATTGATTGGAGCTTTCCAAAATATGGGACTTTATGACGTTTCTAGCAATAGTAAATCACCCGTTCGGGTTTTCGTAGTCAAGGGTTCGGATGCAATCAACTTTTTGTACCTTCAATGACTCACACAATTTGGGCGTCATCTAAATGAGAAATCTCACAATTGGGAAGTATGGGTGCGTAATTTAGTCAGGATTATTGAAAGTGACTCAAAAATACAATTGTGTTTTGCAATGGATCATTGACTCTTTTGGAGCATGATCCTCCAACATGCTAAAAGTAACCTGGTAGGATTAGAACGCAATGGTTAAACGATATAACTATCTTTTTTGGAAATTTTGTTTGTCTGTTTTTCCAGGCAAGGTTCGCCTGGAAAGGGCTGCAAAATTTTACTGATCGTTTGATATGTTAAAATAAACGTTTGCGAAATTTCTCCACACTTGATTTTATCTTGATCCGTCAAGTAGAACCTGGGAAAATGCAATTTTGTTTGAAAAAGAACAGCTTTCATTGTAATTTGACACAATCGTCGATGTTTTTTTCTTTTGATTATGTGCTTGTGATTGTGTATTGAACTATAAAGAGGAAGGGTTTTTTTCCTGATTAAGCCGAGTTTCCTTTTTGAAGCCTTATATACCTTCGGGTGGTCGGAAAATAAGGCTTTTTACGAGAATTTTATTTAAAAATACTAATAAAGCAATCGAAATGAGATTGGAAGGGTTTATTCTACATATCTGTAGGTAGTCAAATAATTTTATTTTCTTCGAAAATACTAAATGGCGGTCTAGTGGCTAGCAGAAGGAAAACGTCTTTTTTAGGCCCCCGACGGGCGGACTCGCTGGGGACACACATGAGCACCCAGACCAAAAATTAATTATTTTTTTCGCAATTTATATGAGTTTTGCTAGCAGAGTACAAACGATTACTGCAAAATATTGATTTTTGCAAATTTCGCACCATTTTGAAAAAAAAGTTGCATTTTTGATTTGAAAAACGGCCTTAATTTGTTCGTAAAAATCGTAATTGTTGATCAATCGTAAAAATCGCGTGTACTTCGCTAAAAAAATCATTTAAGAAGCTACAATTGAAATTTGAAGACAATGGGTTGAAAATTGTAGAAGCTACGAGTCCGCCCGATTTTGAAAACATGGTTTCAAGAAAAACGCGTGTAAAATTTCAAACCCATTTTTTCCGAACCATTTCATTCTCGAGATGTTTATACAATATTTAAGCCAATCAAAAAAAAAAAACTATAATTTTTTTCACCGGTAATGAGGTCTTAATATACAGAAAAACATATCATGAAAAAGTATCAATCGAAAATTCATTTTACACATACATAAACCAAAAGAATTTTGTTCAAACACGTTTTTGCCTTAGAAAAATATATATTCGAGTGTGGAGAAGGAAAAAAAATCATAATTGTCTGATCGTTTTGTTGTTAGGCAAATGATACGTTGATCGTTAAGCGACTTAATTTTTTATTCATTGATGCACTTACTCTGTTGTGAAAACCACGACCAACCCGTTCATCATTAACCCAGATCTGCCATTCGCCGGTACGGCCGTTCCAGCTCTGACAAGAATGATACCACTTGTTCAATCTCAACGGATAGTTCAATCTGTAGATATTGTGGCCGTCTATGTTCAGCATGTAGTAAGAGCTTCTTGCAGTATTTGCGATCCACGACAATATTCCTCTCGGCTGACTACCGACTGAAATTATTCATCAGTTAATATTCTCGCTTCCGCCATATATCTGCGGCATCGATCCACCGGAATAAATCGCATCTAACGATCATGCACGAACGACTCATTGACGACTCTTATTTCATCCGATCAGTTAGACGAGACACAATTCCGAATAAAAAAAAGAATAGTATATGGATTCGAACGTCCATGTGAATTCCAAACTACTCATATTAACGCAGCGCATAAATATCAGTAAAATAGAAAAACGCGAATTTTACAGTGACCGGACATGCCCATTCACTCTTCGGTTGTTGCAAGCTTTATTTTTCATTTTCTTAATTCGAAGTCTCTTCAGTCTTTGAATGAAAAAAACAGCACTAAATCTAGCGATTTCAGTTTCATTTTTCTCGTGCAAAAAAATGGTGTTTATATGATAATCGACTCAATGAAATCAGCGTATAGCAAAAGTGGATGTGCTGGTTATACTAGCAAAGGAATGTAGCAGAAGACGTAGCAGAATCAACTGAATATAATGCACGCGGAGAAGACTATTGTACATTAATAAAATAATGATTGTAAGGCGGGATATACATTTACAACGATAAAAAATCTTTTTTTTCTCTTTAAACGATAGAACTATATATGTATGTTGAAATATTGATTTTTTCTGTAAAAGCATGCCATTCTCTTTACTTTGCATTTTCTTCATTTAAATTGCCGTCAAACAAAAACTATACACATTCTAGCTGAAAGAATTTTAAAAAAATTTCCAAATCAAAGTTTACGTGAAGCTAGACGCACTCTGCTACAGCTCCGCCATTTTCACGATAAATGAATTTGAAAAAATTCTTTTGTATACTCAAATATACTATTAAAGTACACCTACAATTTGATAAATGTAGAATACTTCTTTCTTAGTTTAAAAAATCCCTCAAAATTTCTTTATTTTTTCGCGTCTAAATGTATATTCCGCCTTAAGCTTTTTTCTGAAGAATATTTCGTGAACTCGCAGACTATCAACAGGAAAAATTATAATATCAATAAAGTCACTATTTCAAGTATATTTCCAAAGGGTCTTTCATTAAACCTACAGAAGACTCCATCATCATGACATCGAAGTTTCGAAAACTGTAGGAACAACTTAGCAACAAACTTTAGAGATAATCGTCACAGCAAGCTTGAGAAATAACTCAGAAGAGTGAGAGAATAAAACCTGATGAGATACTTTTAAGGAAATTTCTTGGAATTTACTATGAACACTCGGAGCAAAAAATAGTGGACTAAAACTAACTATAGTTTACGGGCACATCAATCATGGCATGGCCAACACACCCATACTCGATTGCTATGCCAATAGACTATATTTAGTTTACGATCTTTTATCATAGGTGTTTGTATTGTAATTATATGGACCCTCAACATGGGAATATATATATATATATATATATATATATATATATATATATATATATATATATATAATCCTCGGCTATTTAACAAAGAAATTATTTAAAATATCGATTAGCTGCTCAACTATATATTTCTGTTTGCAATTAAAATTCCGGAATAAATTCCGGAGAATAAAACCTGATGAGAAACTTTTAAAGATATTTCTTGGAATTTACTATGAACACTCGGAGCAAAAAATAGTGCACTAAAACTAACTATAGTTTACGGGCACATCAATCATGGCATGGCTAACACACCCATACTCGATTGCTATGCCAATAAACTATATTTAGTTTACGATCTTTTATCATAGGTGTTTGTATTGTAATTATATGGACTCTCAACATGGGAATTATATATATATATATATATATATATATATATATATATATATATATATATATATATAATCCTCGGCTATTTAATAAAGAAATTACTTAAAATATCCATTAGTTGCCCAACTATATTTTTCTGTTTGCAATTAAAATTCCGGCCCGTGTTGATCAAATAGAGAGAAAAAGTTAGCAAAACAAACGTACATATATTCCGCGTGACTTTCTATGGTAAGCGTAAGATAGTGACGAGACGCCGCGCCCGATATCCTTTCTAAATATGGAGTCGCAAAACAGTCACGTGCGTCTAGCAAGATGAATAATAACAAGTGCAAGAAGTACGTGCGTATCTTTCGCGATATCGAGATATATCCTTAGAAAGTCGATTGGCATAAAACCAATAGAAATACAGTTATTACGAGCGGTAGTCTCGACTGGGACGCCTTTTCGAAGGTTCTTTTTTCCGTTTTGAATAACTTTTAAGATAGACCCAACCAAAAGGTGAAAGAGAAGAAAAAGTGGCAATGGTATGAGATGATTTACCTGCGTAAGAAAATAGAGGATGATCGTTGGTGTGGTTCGTAAATTTGTGCCACATGCAGAGTGTGAATTCGTTGAGATCCGGAAGATCGATCTTGTAGTGAATATACTGAAACATTGAATTAAAAAAAGAGATCAACGATTTATTTCCTCACGACTTGTATGAATCTCTGCGGAATTCAATCAAAGACGAATGAATGAGAGCAAGTTTTTATCAAATAGTTGAACTGACGGCTTAAGGGGGGACATTCCTATGGACGTCCTAAAATGAGGCATTTTGAAATTTTAACATTATCTTATTGCAACTTTCAAGTGTTAATTTTCTTTTTTTTTAAACAAAACGAAATGGCGGCGTTATAAGCTATTCCTTTAGGCGTCTTTTGAAAAACTGCTCATGTTATAGCTCAAAAAATTATTGATCGATCTGGCTGAAATTTTGGGAGGATTCTCACTATAACATTATTGGAAGGATACCTATGAAAATGTTTACAAGTATAAAATTGAAAATTAAGTAGGCTTTGCAATCAAATTTTCATATTTTCGACCATTTTCTCGACAATTTTCTAGATAAAAGAAAAAAATGTTAACACTTGAAAGTTGTAATAAGATAATGTCAAAATTTTAAATGGTGCAATTATTTTATCACCTTTAAAAAAATTCATGAAAAATGACCCATTTACGGGCGTCTAAAGGGATTTCCCCCCTTAAGGGATGACACCACTGTGGCTTGCCGAAAAAGGGTAGTTTTTCTTCCTATTTTTTTTGCTTACTAGATTATTTATTTGGAAATTGGAATAAAAGGTATATTATTAAGCATACATTGAACGTATTTCGTGTAAATTTATTTTAATAAAAATACAAATTAACGCTGGATAAAAAATGTGGTCCAACGGCCGGGTCGATAACGTCACACTGGTTGTTCTGAAAAATATAAATTTTTTTTCTTTATAATCTATACAAATGTAGTCCTTGTGGCCAGTAGCCATTTTTTCGAGAAAAAATAAACACAAAATGGCGAGTGTTAAAAAAAACACTGTACTTTTGGCAACATTTTTCCTTATATACAGAGGCTTAAAAAATACTAAATTAGAAAAAATTATACTCAATTATGAAGCAAAAATTAATTAGGCTTAAAAAATACTAAATTAGGAAAAAACGGCTACTTACAACGATAGCTACTGTAATGACGAAAAGTTTGGTTGCCAAACATTGAAAATCTGACAATTTTAGCTAGGGTTATTTACAATGTTTCACTTGGTCAATTTTTTGTTTGGTCAATAACTTGGTCAACTTTCAATACTTTAACTTGTATATTTTTCCATATATTCTTGAATATGTATACTTGTAAAAAACACTAAAAAGTCGATTTTTTAACCCGTCAGTGTTTGTCCCGCCTTAAAGAACGATCTGAAATAGGAAACATGTAGAAAATTATTTTAAAGTTGCGCAAAACTTTCGTCGTGACCATTGAAAATTGCATCTGTATCGACGTGGGCAAGAAAAATAGTCAAGTTTTTGGCTCCGCAATGAAAATCTCTATCGCGAAACATTGTATCATCTCTTCCAGCATTGCCATAGGTATGCTTGACCGTAAAAAATATTGCCTGCTTCAGCGTCGTTGACTCCTCGACACCCAATAATCACTAATGAACTGAGCGAGGCTGGGCTGAAAATAATCACAAAATTCGTGAATATTCTCGAACCAGTTATCGCTGCGGTCTTCTACGTTTCAAGCGAACACACATGCACACTAGTCTAACGGGACGATCCAGAGCGGAAAGTGACTCTTTCACTCGATTCGCGAGATAAACGTAGGAAGATCCCTATTACGAGGATGAGTCAGCATTTGCGCGATTGCAGTTGTATCGGCGACAATGGTACAAGTGCCAAGAGGAAAAAGCGGTTGTAGCACGACGAGGCAAGAGTGAAGAAGCACCAAACCGGAAACAGTCTCCGGCTATATTTCTCTCTCCCTCGTACAGGCGTCAACGTCGCGGTAATCAGTGAAAGTTCCTTCTCTGCAATGCAGCCTATTACCATACGTACTGTACCTATATACGTCGCAAGAAAGTATGTTGTAGTATCGTAAATAAGGTGTATACGGGATCGAAAGACGCGCCTTCGAGAGAGGGCTTCTCGCAGAGTGAGAGATCCATGAGAAATCGCTTCCACTCTAGAACTGACCATTTCTCTCTTCCCTTGAAGCCTCCCACGGAGAAACCATGACATGCAGGTAAAAACTGAGCCCCACTAATTCGACGTAGACGACGAACGTTGGAGCAAAAACGACCCATGCGATGGGGGTACCAAATATTGGGATGTTGGATAAGTTCTCGCTGTCATCATTCCTGATCATTCCTGATGCTTCCAAATGTTTCGAAATTGCTGTGCGATCAATTCCTAATGATTCTGCAAGTTCAGCTAGCGTCTGACATGAGTCTTCATCAAATAATGCCTCCAATTCGACACATCAAAATCATTATTTTTAAGGGGTTGTACCAGTGTGAAGGCTGAAAATTTGGGTGATTTTCGGGAATTTTTTGGAATATAAGTACTCAATTAAATATTTCGGAAAATTAAGAATATATTTGGCTACGTTTGACCTATATTACATGATTTCTTCATAGAAAAATATTGAGATCCAAGCGACCTATGCGCTGCCTTCGGAGGCGCCAAAAAAAAGTTCCACCACTAATGACATGATTTCGGCCGATTGAGTAGCTGAAACCGTAAAAGGAAAAAATGTCTTTATACTGGAAGGTATTTCCTGTACAATGACGTAGGATTTTCGAAAAATATCAAAATCTAACAAAATGGCGTAGTTGTGAAAAAAGTCTGGTTTCTTCCCTATAAAATGGTCGTTGTTTTCAATGCCAAATCGTCAATTTTCATCCAATCGAAAATATCCTACGTCATTGTAGAGTAAATATATTCAAGAGTACTCAGTTCAATTTCAAGGCAATCGGATAATTGCTCTTTGAGTTACAATGTTAGCCAATTTGAAAAATCTCATTTCATATTCTTGTAAGTATAAATCTTGAAAGTATAAAAATCTCATCTCATATTCTTGAAAGTATCATATAAACTGTCGCAAAAGGCAAAAAAATCGATTTTTTTAAGTCACACCGATACAGCCCCTCAAAGTATCTAAACAAATATCTGCATATTGTTTTCGACAGAGCATGCTCGCCGTAATCAACAAGAATTCTATCTGCTTCAGCTGCAGATTTTTTTGAATGAACTAGCGCAGTAAAGTCCCCCGCTAATTCTCTCTTTTGGCACGAGATTTGACATGTTTAACACTATGAAAAAAAAAAGTTGGTTACACTTCGGCGAAATGACATACACTGAATTTCAAGCTTGCTCATAGTTCTTCTTTATAGATGCGTTATCATCTTAAACTACACGCACCCAATTCTGGTAACGCCATCTGCCGGAAAACAGCGATAACTTATTTAACGTCCTAACAAGTACAGGGGCGAAGGGGTAGACGGTAATTCCTTTTTTTTTGAAGCCTGTTGCATGTGCGAGTCACTGTAAATTCATAATTTATGAAAAGCTGTCTTGCGACGAAGGCGGACACTTGCTCTACTTTGAAGACATGACAGACTTGGGACAGTAATAAATAAGTTAATTGCTGGTCGTGTTACCGACCGCAGCATCCCATATGACCGCGAGCTAATGCAGCACCCTCTTTTTTGCCGGTCAAACGCGTTTTCTTGATTCTATGCTGACCAAGTGGTTGGCTACGAGGAGAGAAAGCGATTGCAGAACGTCGTATGGGAATCTTCCACGTTTGCATTCTCAGATTGCAAAGCCACGTGGAAGCGCGCTTTAGAAGCTTTGGGTGAATTTCCTCGGAGATAACCAACAATGAGTAGAAGTTGTAATATTTTGAGATTTTATACAGAGTTACGGCAAGATTCACAACTTGCTGCGTTGAACTTCCTATCCCCTGTTAAACATTTTTTTCGCCGTTGGTAAATTTTCTAGCTTTGGGGCTTCGGCACCATTGGGGACCTATTCAGTTTTTGCATTTCCGCTCTCCCGCGCGTTTCTCGCCGCGTCCTGACTGGCGCCCTCAATTTTCACGGGTGAACTCGTCTAATAGATGCGATTCGAGGCATGACGATTGACATAGTAAGATTGGTTGATAGTAATTAATAGTATATAGAAAATAGTAATAGTAAATAGTAATAGTAAACAGTAATAGTAAATAGTAATAGTAATAGTAATAGTAATAGTAAATAGTAATAGTAACGTAATAGTAAATTGACATAGTAAGATTGGTTAAATAATCACGTAGCCTTGGCTGGGGCGTTCATTCAAGGCATAATTATATCTATGTCGATCACCGAAAAATGAGACGATTTTAGATTTTTTCTGATAATACTAAAAGACCAATGGAAATGTGTTTCGGAGGGTTTTTTTCTGAATATGTAGACGTATACCAAAAATATTAAAATAAATACTCGCTCACCGAAAAATGAGACGATTTTAGATTTTTAGAATAAATATTTAGTTAGTTTATTTTAATATTTTTTGGTATACGTCTACATATTTAGAATAAACCCTCCGAACCACATTTCCATTGGTTTGCTAGCTAGCAAACCAATTTTTCGGAGGGTTTCGGAGGGTTCGGAGGGTTTATTCTAAATATGTAGACGTATACCAAAAAATATTAAAATAAACTAACTAAATATTTATTCTACAAATCTAAAATCGTCTCATTTTTCGGTGAGCGAGTATTTATTTTAATATTTTTTGGTATACGTCTACATATTTAGAAAAAACCTTAGTTTTTGTTTGCTAGCTAGATTGGTTTGCTAGCTAGCAAACCAATGGAAATGTGGTTCGGAGGGTTTATTCTAAATATGTAGACGTATACCAAAAAATATTTAAATAAATACAAAATAGCGGCTCAGTCGTAGCTACACTAACAATGAGAGCGTTTGTTCAGACGCTCTGCGGGAGGGCGCAAAACTTTTGTGAATTAGCACATAGGACAAAAAGATAATAATTTCATCATTGGCTTTAGTTTTTCTAGACGTACAAGTACACACGCTTTTAAAAATATGTTTTTTTTTTCGCAAAATCGCATCGTTTGAATACATTTTTTTCTTTCGCTAAAAGATCGGACTTCAATTGTTTACCAAAACGAATATTGTTGATAAATCTTTAAAATCTTGTGGACTTATAGAATCTATTTAAGAAGCTACAGTTAAAATGTCAAGTCATTCGGATGAAAACTACCCACATCGTGCGTCCTCCAGATTTTAAAATTATGGTTTCGAGAAAAACGCGTCCAAAGTTTCAAAAGCCATTTATGAGGTATCGTCTACACTACGGAATTGAAGCTTTCCTTTGAATTCTGCGTGTACCCACGGAAGCATTGTGATAGTTGGTCTTCAATTGTTAGGTTGTTGTATATTTTTTGTACGACTAGACTTTACGACTCGAAATAGCTACTTTCACCGTCTACGCTGTCTTCTGCGTTTCGGGGCGCTTCGAAAAATGAGCTCTGAAAATAAGAAATACAAATGTTCGCGTATAATTCATTTTGGTTGATATTCTTGTGATGTTGATACATCATTTAAGCCAATGAAAAATAAACTGTCGAAATTTTTGTTTTCCTCGGCTGTAACACCTTAAGGAGTTTCGTGACAATTGACGATTTGTTACCATTTGATTCAAATTTATGCAGTAAATTCTTTGTCATATACCGAATGCACCTTCCAAATTTTACGTCGATCGTCTACACCGTTTCCTCAAAATTATGACGTTGAAGTTTGCATCGTTCGAGTACAACGAAAATTAATTTTTCGATCCATTTAGACTGTCCAAATCGCACAAACGTTTCCGTGTATTCTTGTTAGAAATTTACGACCTTAATTTGCGAATTAAGAGGGTCGTCGGATAATGATAAAAAAATAAAATAAAAAAAGAATAAGAAAAAAGGATCGTTGCGTTCCAACGATGCAAATTTCAATGTCGTATTAAATGTACAATTGAAGAAAGACCTTTTAACATACGGAGATGCCTACGCTCATCGCTGAATGGCAGTTTTACGCATGAAATAGTTTAGGAAAAATGTTTAAAATGTTGTGAAAAACTGTCAAATCATGGAGTACATTATGACAATTTCCGCTTCCTTTACATTGTGACAATTAGGCACCTCCCTATGTTGACAAGTGATTCTTCAATTGTCAATTTTATAGAAACGGTGCAGACGATCGATGAAAAAATGAAGGGTGCATTCAGTATACGACAAAGAATTTACTGTGTAAATTTGAAGCAAAAGGTAGCCCTCGTTAATTGTCCCTAAACTCCTTAATGCCATTAAAAAAATTCCGCCACCTTTTCATTAAGCCGAATTTAACCAAATTTATTAAGGGGGCCTCGATCATCCCATTTTGTCAAATTTATCAATGAAATAAATCATCCGATTTAATAAAAATCCTCGGCAAAATTCACTTTAATATAAACACAGAAACACGCGAACTCTTACTCGGGCAGTAGTACAGGGCATACAAGTGTATATGTAAGAGGAGCGAATAAGATGAACCTTACAGGTTGTTGTGTCATCACCGGCCCAGTAATCTTGAGCATTCATGTAGGAGCGTGTGAACAACTTTGAATGCTTAACTCCGAGATATAAAAGAACGGGTCTAGCTATTTCCGAGCTCACACACAGCTCATTACATCACGTAATGGACTCTTTTTGCACGATTCACTCGCAGAACCAAGATCCTGCCCGATATCCATATTAGATGGTGGAATTGTAACGTGTGCCAATGGACTTACAGCATCCTAACTCGGTACACGTTTCATTGAGCGATTCTGCAATAGTGACTGTAAAGGAACTTCCTTATCAATTGGTTTATCCCTGCCTGTGGCTTCGCTGCATCAGCCATTCATCGTCACGTTTTCGATGTTTTTCCACAACCTCATCTCTTCGTCATACATTTTTTTTTCATGATTCAGCCTCTGGAACTTGACACGCTTTGACTGTTCTGATGAAAAATATTTAAATATAAAAAAATTTAATATACGTTTTTTTCAAAACAGACTAAAAAGTATAAAATAATTTTTCCTAGCCCCATATAGATTTATAACCCCATACAGATTCCTAACCCCGTACAGATTGTCCTCAAAATTTGTGATTGTAAATTATTAATGGCTATGGAAATGCTTGTAAGATTTAATACGAAAAACGTGGGGCTTATTGCATGCGCCCTACGTTTTTGGTTTTAAAGCTCACCAGTATTTCCATAGCTATTAAAAATTGACAGTCATCATTTTTCAGGACAATCTGTATGAGGTTAGGAATCTGTATGGGGCTATGAGAAATTGGTTTATACTTTTCAGTCCGTTTTAAAAATATGGTATATTTAAAAAAAATATTGTGATAATTTTATTTGTTTCTCTTTCACTAAACTATATTTTATTTCTTTTTCTCTCTCTCTCTCTCTCTCTCTCTCTCTCTCTCTTACATACTTAATTCAATCTGAAACCTATTGCAAACTGTTAAATATTGTATATATTTTTTTTAAATGTATTTTTATTTATCTTGTTTGTCGGTTTGTTTGTTTGTCATCCAGTTCTGACCTTCTGAGTCTGGAAGTCAGTTTAAAAGCGATTGCAAATTTTGTACCGAACAGACAAACGAACAGCCAAACAAAAAATCGAGTTAATCAAAACGTGGTAAAATGGAATTTCGTAGAACAATTCGTCGGTTGCGTAGGAAATTTGGACAATTTGTGGAAAATTAAGCAAACGTGCTCGAGCACTGTCGAACAACGTATTCTTTGTGCACGAAAGTCCGAGGTGTACGCAACGATTGTGAAATTGGATGAGCCGTCATTACGCGGAAGTGTGAAGTCTCGTACACGCCCCAAACGCTTCGTAACCTTTTTTTCTGCACGCACTGGAAATACCACAACTCCGCAAATCCCACTAACGTATTCCGAGTGCATCGTACACGATGCAATATTTTCACGTACGTTTCAAACATTCCGAGTAGAAACTTAACGGGCTCTTTCCTGATCCTCCTAATTTGGTTCATTATGTTTTTTTATACAGGCCGTTAACATACTAAATTAAAAAAGAAAACCTTTCGCGGCTTTATTTGCGATGATGAAAATTCATTTCATTTCTTCCCATCGAAGAAATTGCCTCTATAATTGACAGCTTTCCCCGATACCATGAAGCAATTTTCAATCCTGTACGACATGAAAGTAATTATCCGAGTCGCTCTTCGAAATATGCATTTTTCCAAAATAGAGATTAATTTTAGAGGGCAGCGTTTTAATTGAATGTAAAACGCAAATAAAATGTATGCGTAAAAACGCGAAAAAAGTAAAATGTTATGATTTCTAAAATATCGTCATATTGATAACATTTTTATGATAATATTTTAAATAATAATTGCCGATAACATTTTTAATAATAATGAATGATAAAATTTTTAATAATTCTCTTTTCAAGAAAGTCAAAGAGTTCTCAACGTTTATTGAAGGAAGCATGAATTATGTGAAAATCGCAGAACGATACTGATTGGATTTGTTAATTTGTAACACATTGTTGGAAAAATACACCGCAGCAAATTATCTTAGGTGAAAAAAACCTGCCTACTCGGCGTAGACACATGCATATAGTACGCAATGGATCCGACTAAATTGTGTTTCCTTTATTGTTCGTGGAATAATAATGAGCACTAAAGACATGCCCAAATGCGGGATATTACATTTTCACGGAGGTAAGCGAGTAGCAATTTCATACATCGATCGCCAGCGAACAAAAAGCTGTGCCCAACCGGTTGTCGAGAGTAAAGTGACGCGAGTTACGCCCATTTACTTCGAATCATTGGAGATACGCGATAAAACACGAAGCACGTGATTTCAAGGGAGAAAAAAATTGTGCTCCAAATTTGTACCGAATTCTCGCGACAGTGTAGATTTTCCATAACATATTTTCCTAATTAGTAGTAACAGAAGAATTCTTCATCTATTTTCGACAGTATTATTGAAAATATAAATAAAAGAACATGAACAAGAGAATTATGCTTCGACTAATCAAATGAATTAAATTTGATAATTCCAACCGAACCTGTCAAAAAATCGAGCCACCGGATTGCAAAATGTGCTCGAGGTGATAGTAAATTCACAACGATAAAAAAATGCATAGATAATAAAAACCAATAGAAGATTATTTCTATTATTCATATATCTTTGTTAATTTAGAAAAAAAGAAACAAATTCCTACTCCAGTGCGAATTTTAATTATTTATATATCACAATTCTTACAAATCAACAATTTCCCTGCGCCACTGTGTGAGTTAGCATAAATATATGGGTTAACGTAACATGAAAAAAATGTAACCCGTAATGGGTTACGTATTTTCATACGCACATTATCTCTCCATTTGCGCAATTCGAAAAGTAAGTCAATGGCAGCCATCCTTTATCCGCTGGCATACGAGCCAAAAAGGAAAAGTTGAAACAAAACGTTTTCTACAGGGAGACACGCTGGAACGTACGAATTTTCCCTCCACGTTTTTTGCCTTTTTCCGCTTTATATCTATGAGACGGGTTTGCAACTGTATCACGCACGTTCGCAGGTTTGCGTAATTGCGAACAACTTGAACGCTTTCCTTGGCATCTCATTATCTACGGTTACGTGCAACCGTGATGGCTCGATACGTGTGTACGTGTGTCTGTGTATTGTTTTATAATATTTAGTCTTGTGAACACTGCATAATACCGGAGAGCGAGAGAGTATAGGAGAGAGAGGAAGAGACGCATAACACCTCTCCCCGGAAGGAATTAGTAGCTGTTCCTCCTTTCACATATAAAAAATTACGATGGATTAATCTATAAAACGACTACTATCATGGTAGGAATGAGCTCATTTGATACAAGCTCACACTCATCAGTTTTTTGCTTTAGCTAATGAGGAAGAAAATATTGAATATGTATAAATTTAAATACACCACTTTTTTAACTCTTTAACTAGAGGGAAGTACCGAAAGTAAATAAATATTATATATATATATATATTTATGCTGTTGACATTTGCATCGTTGGAACGCAACGAATATTCTTCTTTACATTTTTTTTTACATATTTTTATTTATATTGAATATTTTTTTAAATAGATTTATTGTAGATTACTAAATAAATATCTTAAAAAATGGTTAAAGGAATTTTGTAAGTAAAATTTGCGAAGAAAAATAATGGAATTCAGAAATATTAATTTTTGTTGCATTCTAACGATGCAAACTTCAATCTCACATATATTTATATTTGCGGGGTATTTCCAGCAACAAGGCCGCGAATAAGAATAACAAAAAATTTCCTCGTTTTTATCATCTCTTTTCCATGATTCCAAATATAATTAGGATTTTTCAACATTTTAGTTATACTACAGAAAGTCAATTGTGAAAAAAAATTGGCTTGAATAATCTAGGCTTATGTTCACTTTAATATTCAACCGTTATTTTCGTATAGTATTATTGTGTTTTATTCGAAACTGCATAACAAAGGATTTTGTATAAAAACTATTTTTTGTCAGGATGTCGATTTCGTTTTAATTCCTGCAATTTCCGTAAATTCTTCTAAGGAACAACAGGTATTAAAAGATCGTCGAAAGTATCGCCAAGTCTTTATATCGATGATGACAATATCCATATTTTTGTTGATAATCTAAAACTGGAATGCTGCGATTTGAAGGTTGTGCGAGTTATCACGAAAGACCCCACATACATATTCTTTACTCCTGATACTTATAAATTATGGTCCTGTGAGCTTTCAATTTCCGCGATTTTTATATCTTTTACGACGATGTTGTAGTTTGCATCGTTTGAATGGAACGAAAATGATGTTATTTCTTTTACTGCAATTTCCATTGGCAAATCTTAGCTACGAAAACCGCTCAATTTTTTTTCAAATTCACTTATCCAGAGACCTATAATCTAAATTTGCAAAAAAAAAATGAAACAATGAAAAGGAGTAAATAAATTGTTTTAGTAAATTTTCGTTGCATTCCAATGATGCAACCTTCAATGCTGCCTTCAATCCAATGCTTCAAGAGCATCATTTGCGGGTACTGCAGGTGATATTGGAAAGTTTCCGAATACCGCTCGCAATACTTCGTTAATCTGATCTCCGGGATGCCTTTCAACAAATACAGCTCGTTGCCCAACTTCCTTTCGTTTGCACTATGCGAAAAAAAAAGTACACGTGAAATACCCAACGTGTACGCAAACGATCGCGAACCGATTCTCGCAGACTGCGACAGAAAATTACGTGTCTGCATGCGAGAATAGTTTTTTTTTTCTCGACGAAAGTCGTGCCATTTTTTATGGTCATTTAATTCAAGTAATATTCCAGAAAATAAATTAATCATTCAGCAAATATAAATAATGCGTCTTGCGGAGCTTTTTACGATGCTGTGTGTCGCGATTTCAAAAGAAAGGAGAAAACAACACGTGGGGCCGGGTTGCTTGCGCGTGGTTACCCGGTACACACGGACAGGCTCGCACACACGTGCGTTGAACTTTGCGGAGGAAAGTGAAATTTATTCGCCGTTTCGTGGCTCTCGTGCATTTCCCGTCACATGGCACCATAAAAGCATAGTCGAAAGGAAGCGTATATATACGTGTGACGGGACTAGAAGTTTGTTGGAATCAGGTTTGCCGCAATTTGTGTTCTTCGGGTTTTCTCCAGCTTGCTTGCATGTTTCCATCTGAATCGAGAGCCCACAATTTGGAAGTTTGATTGCCAGGGATTATAACGGGCGTAAGATAGGATCACGATGGTGCTGATGCTAATTCGGTGGTTCTGTATTTTCAACGCAATGAAAAGTTGCGTAATTCGCGCTGCGAAAAAAACGGTAATTCTTTGGATAAGTGACTTTCCCGAAAAATGAGCCTAAAATTATTTTTTTGCTATTTTCTTATTTATTGGGTTATAAATGATGATATTCAGTCGAGGGAAGACAAAATTCACCCCTCCCCTCCCCCATAAAAAACAAATCCGAACAAACCCAATGTAGCCGTCGAAATGTTAAAAAATGCGGGGCCGGGTTGAAATTCCGAACTTTGAATAATCAGAACGCTCAAAACTCCGAAGGAATACTACCCCGAAAGATCAAAACTTCGAAAGAATTTTACCCGGAAGACCAAGACTCCGAAAATGTGAACGGGGCCGGCTTGAAATTCCGAACTTTAAATGATCACAGAATGCTCAAAGCTCCGAAAGAATACTACCCCGGATTTTATACGAAAGACCAAAACTCCCAAAATCTGAACACCGTCCAAATGATTGGCTATGAAGGTTTTAAAAGTTTCAAAATTTTCAATAAATCGACGAATTATTTCGAGAATTTTTTTAAATTCAGATGTGATTTTGCGTCAATTTTGAAATTTGTCTAGACAATGTTATATATAATTATACGTTGTACTGGCAACTTTCGCTGGCACGATATTGGCGAACCTTGTAATTTCGGAACATTAAAATTAGGAATTTTAAACCGTCGGCGCATTCAAAGTTCGGAATTTCTAACCGGCCCCCATGACGACCGGCCCGGCGACAAATTTCAAAATTGACGCAAAATCAATTCTTTATAAAAAAAAAAATACTTGAAATAATTCGCCGATTTATTAAAAAATTTGAAGCTTCCATAGCCGAATTATTTTAACGGTGTTCAGATTTTCGGCGTGTTGGTCTTTCGTGGAAAATTCTTTCGTAGTTTTGATCTTTCGGGGTAGCATTCTTTCGGAGTTTTGAGCGTTCTGATCATTCAAAGTTGGGAGTTTCAAGCCGGCCCCAAAAATGACCTATTTTATCACGTGCTTCCGCGAAATTCACCCCCCAGCCTCGTACGAAGTTATGGGGTTTCGAACTTCACGGAAACACGTGATAAAATAGGGCATTTTTTAACATTTCGATGCCTATATTGGGTTTGGTTGAGTTTTTCAAAAACTCGACATTATCTTTCACGATTTCTCGCTCGCAAAAAAAATTGTTAACGGCGGGGTAAAGTTAATTCGGCGAAAAAAAGGGTGGTTTTAAGATTTTTTTTTTGGCGTAACGAATAGTGTTCGTTTATTGAAAAATTTACATATAATAAAGTAACATTTGAACAACATTCTCCTAAATTTGCATTGCAAAATATTCAAAATTGAGCGAGTGAAAATTATACCCCGGAGGCGCCTCGAAAAAAAGTTGGTTTGCGGTGTGCACCAATGCAAAATTTCAAAGCGATTGGTCCACTAGATTTTGAGTTATCGTGCACACGGACTTCAAATATGACAAGTCTCAGAAAAACGGTTTGAAAAACGCAGAAGAGAAGAGAACGGCATGGAGCAATAGATGCTCAAATACTCATAACTTCGTCAATTTTACTCCGATCGACTTGAAATTTTAACACAATATCCTTGATATATTATGCATTCATTTAAAAAAAAATTTTAAAACGAAAAAATTTTTTTTAATACTTTACCCCGCCCTTAATGAAAAATATCAGCTTCTCTCGACTGCATATCATCATTTATAACCCAATACATGAGAAAATAGCAACAACAAAATTTAGGCTCATTTTTCGAAAAAGTCACTTATCTAAAGAATTACCAAAAAAACTAGCGCACTGGATTTTTCGTAAATTCCTATTTTATCATATCGCGACATGCCGAAATTTCATTCTGCTAAATCGAATTTCTGCACACTCAAATTTAGGCGAATTCGGACCCGGATTAGAACCCTGCAATCGCTAATAAAAATCTCGATTTGTGCAAGCTGTTTTTTCTTCTCGATTTTGTAATATGAATTCCGCAACCCCTTAAATTCGGTAATCTGTATGTCCAATTTTATTGTTAATTGAATCGAAACGCGATATCGGCTGCGGGATTTCTTTTTACGCTCCCATTTTTTCGATTCCACGAATTTTCCAAATTCAAGCTTAATTTTGCGCTCTCTTCGTTGTGCAATATCAAATGTGAATGTCGGAATCGAAATCGTACGTTCTATAAGTGCCGACGACGAGTACTGAAAAAAAATCGTAGCAAATACAGTAAATTCCTCTTTGCATGATGATCGCATGTGCCTCGTGGGAAATAAACGTTCGAGAATTGCGCTCCAATAATGGTTACGTATATTTTTGCACCGTTAAAATCTTCGTGGGTTCCCGAAGAGCTGCCCAGAATTGATTGGTTCCCGCAAAATTATAAAAGCAATGAGATACAAGCACTTCCGGATGGCCAAAAGGCATCTGTACAGTCACGATCTACTTTTCGCTTTTATTACGTCCGCACGTCCACCGACGCGTGTCGACGAATTTTACGACCCGAATCAAGTTTCACTCGTGTCTTAGACGATCTCCCTCCCATTCACTGGGGCTGGCGTGTCAAACGATTGCGATTAGATGGAAGAAGAACGCCTGGTGCATGAGTCCGCGAAGTTCCTTTCTTGTCTTCTTTTTTTCGTTGGTAATTTTTGAACTAACGTTATCATATTTTCGAAATGACCAGAAAAAGTTCTGCAACTTTTCGCTATTTTCTACGGTTATAAACAATCATAAATACTGATAGCGGTAAATATTTACATGTGGGGCTCTAGATAGAAAAGGGGTTTAGAAATTGTGTACTAATGTATTTCAGGGCACTTTTTTCATAATATTTAAGTCGATAGAAGACAATTTCAACCCTTATTTCATAACCCAAACAAACCCAAATAAACGTATTTAAAAAATCGAATATTTTCCGAAAATATATATTTTTTTCTCTTAATAAAATACCCTTACCACATCATTAAAGAAAAACATATTTTCACACTGCAGGAAAGCCCCGAAGTTGTGAAACAAAATTTAGAGCCGATTAGGGCTGGAGCCCTCCTTGTAAATATTTACCCTGATAGCTATTGCGATTTGTGATTCAACTGCTTTATACTGCCGGTAATCTAAATTTTGCAGCAGTATTGCCCAGCATACGCATCCATTGAGTTTACATAGTTTCGATGTAGCGTGACGAAAAAACAAGAGTAAAGTTCAAGGAGAATGGAGCGCTAGCCATAATCCAAGGTTAAATTGAATAAAAAATACATGTTATTGTTTAGACTATACTGAGTCTTTACGAATTTTTTGAACTTTTTCCACCACCAAACACCAGAGATAAAAAGTAGTTTAGTGTATGTCATTTAACGTGCGATTAGATGGGCAAGACTTTCACACTAAAGGTTATGTAATTTTTTTTGTTATTTAGCACGAAGATAAACCATTTCTAACAACGTAGATATAAGCAGGCCTAATTATAAATTACTCAAAATTTCATTGTGAATTGTATGAAACATTCGTTGTCGTAGTTTTTTTCATAATAATCTTCGATAACGTTATACTTTTTCAAGTTGGTAGTAACACAAAAGTTTTTCTACTTTACGTAATAAAAATATTGAAAGGCATAATTTTGCCCTTTAATGATATATTTTTTTAAATAGCATATACAGAATGAATCTGTACCTCGCATACATTTTTTTGAGGTTCGTTGAAAAAAAAAATAATAAACCGTCATTTGACTCAACTGAAGGGCTCCAACCTCCTTAAGGTTGTTGCTAAATCATTTTTGAAGGGTGGCTGGAGAAACAAAGTTCCTATACTAGTACACTGTGTGACGTCACCAATGCCAATTTGTGTAGCAAAATATTAATCATGTGTATAAATGAATATCACGAAAATTTTCAAGAGAACGGTAGATAATTGTAATTATTATTTACATATATGTTAATTTGAAGAAGTTGGAATTATGAAAAAATTAATTTTCCATCTTTAAAAGTCCTTTCAAAATAGACACGAGTTTTGTCAACGTCTCACGGTGATCTCGTAATTCAAGGCTGTTAAGTTGATTGCAGTGACTGTCGCAGGTCACAGCTGTGTTAGACGCATTTTGTGGCGATCGGCGTTTTGAGAGGTTATGTCAGAGCAAAAGGAGGCAACAAATGATTCAGAAAAAAATATTAGTGTGCCGCAAAGTTTCCGATGGAAAAGACGATTTGTCAGTGCCCGTGCCCACAAGCATCGTACTATGTGCACAGAAAATCGAAAAAAGAGAATACATCATAATAAATTGATGAATAACTTCCTCTCACTCGCATTCGCCTTTGACGTATTTGACATAGGCGTGCTAGGTCTTCGATTGGTTCTGCTATTCCCATAGTGTCGACGTTGCCACATTTCGATACATACTCGTACGTCTCAACAAGCCTTACTTTTTCGTAAACTGATCGCATACTTTTCATACATTTTCATTAATTAGATTGGTAACCTATCTTTTTTTTCGGTAATATTGTTCTGTACACTATCCTGCACACAATATTCGTTTTTTGGGTCACGTTCTTCACATATGCGGAAGCTGTACGTGGGAAACTGAAATGGTAAATTTAGTTATTAACTGAATTAGTTAATTCATTAGTTAAATAAATATATTAAATAAATTAGTTATTAACAAATGATTGTTCTTTTTTCTGTCGAAAATTGATTTTTTACTTCAAATGCTTGCCAAGTACACAAAAAATAATATTTTCAAAATCCCCTACGTATTTCTCTAGCTACACTCATGTAAACTAATAGATTTTTTTTTTCAGTTTCGAATTCGCTTTACTTAGGTTGCGTGCCCCAGAGCGTTTCACATTCAACATGCCTCGCAAGAATGATTCCAATGTCACCATTTCGTATAATTTTTAATATAATTTTTTTTTGCTCACTTCAAGATATGACTAATAACATCCTTGAATATTATTATCCTCTTACTTGTCCTTCTGCCCCAAGAAAATGGTGAAAAATCACTTAATTTTAGACGTCTACGGTGGTGTAAGCCCTTATTATTTATTCACCTCAATATTTTTAAGCAACAACCTTGATATACCAATGTGTGAAAGTAACGCGAGCATTCCACCTTACCCACAGCCTATTCGAAGATTTATCCGGCTGGATATAATGACGAGAATGAGATTTCACCGTATAAATGTATCTGAAAGCGACCAAGAGTGCTTCTACCTTTGTGGGTTTATGCGCATTGCTTTTTTTTTCTTCGTACGATCTTCCGAGTCCATTGAAAATTACACACCGTCCACGGTTGCACCGCGATTCCATTAGCGCGCATACTTGCAGTTGCAGCTGACGTGCACGGATTGTACGGACGTGCATATATAAATATTTACACGCGTTATTCATATGGGGCACTCAATCCTGCAGTCTTTAAACTCGTCAGTTATTCCGGAACTTTTTGACGCCCGAACTGTTTTACAAGTATCGCAAAATCATAAGCGTAAGTGCAGGCTGTAAGCATAGCACTTCTGTACGTGGTGCAACTCACAGGACGAACTTTTATCCTCGTACGATGGTACCTTGCTTACGCGAAGCGCTTCGCTTGTAGCCACCTGGCGGATTGTTGGCGAAATACATTTAGGTAAAGTCTTCCCGGCCAGAGCATTGATATTTCTCCACATGCCGACAAAGCGTTCAAAAACCACGAATCACCCGCTTTACATTTTTTACCTGCTTTACAACCCCGACTGGATATAATGTTCACACACTTGCAAAACTTACGCGAATTCCTTGGCTGTATATCGAAGCCTAGAGGTAGAGCGACGGAGCACTAAAACTCACGTGAGAGGTGCCGTGTGATTAAAATCGGTGTAAACTCACCGACGTTAATTGTATGTCTGTGCATAGTTTTAAACGGTTTTTGTACACGTACAATTCATTTTGCGCTCATGTATATTCGTTCGAATGGTATTATGCTGGATGCAATTTATTGGGGCAATTTAAGTTTTCTCCTGCTTTCATCAATCCTTTCGAAACTGCATTACATGTCGATAGATCAGGGAGTCATTAGACGATATACTCCATACTACAAAGCATGACTCCTTCTCAGAAACGACCACGTCGATTATTCATTTTTATTGTTTATACTGTATATGTTTAAAAAAACGACAATACCTTGGAGGAATGTAGCTCCGATTACTTTTACTTCACGTTATCTTCCACTCGAGGTTGCAAGATTCGTTTCAATGCCAAGAGAAAATCCTCACGTTTACTCGTGAGTGGAAAACGCAGGATGGCTCGTTAAATTCCTATTTAAATAGCTCCAGACTCACCTCGAAATACAATTGTTGGTTCATCGCGACTTTGTAGAGAGCGCATTGATCCTCGTCCCGTTGGGAGTGAATTTGTTGATGAACCAACGGTGAATCTTCGATATTGTAAGAGGCCAGTGCGTCGCCGTAAACCGCTTCTTCGTGAAGTATGCTCGTGCTCAAGTGTGCCGGCACGACAGGTCTCCAGGACGATGATATGCCCAGACTCGCAGGAAAAACTATGCACAGTAGGAAGAACGTCGTTTCGTCTTTTCGCCCCATTCTCGTTTTTTGTTAGTTTCTGCAAAAAAAAACATTTCGATTTTATTTTTCACAGGCGTAAAAAGTTTCATATCGAATCGGGCTGGTACTTTGGTCGCCATCGTAATTTACGTGTACTTCAAGTCTGCCTATTAGTATCGAAAAAAAGTTGCTGATAAAGTTCCACCGTAGGAAAGAATTATTGAAACGGAAATTTATCGGATTTTACGCGGTGTTTAGCGGTGCTTGAGAGGCGGTAACTCAGTAGTGATATAATATTATTGTGCTTGAGCGAGCTCCAGTGAGTGCGCAAGAGAATGAATAGTTTTAACAATCCGGCCAGGCTCTCCTCTCTCTCTCTCTCTCTCTCTCTCTCTCTCTCTCTCTCTCTCTCTCTCCCTGTGCTTCTCTTTTTGCATATATATCTGGGTGTGGGTGTATGAAGTATTTCAATCATTTTTTACAACGCCAAAACCTTCACTATTTTTTCGAGGGCTGAAACTTTTGTCAAAGCCTGTGATTTAAAAAAAGTCGTCATTGGTTGAAAAAACGAAAGCCCTCAATTTAATTTATCTATAACCATTCCTTGACACACTGGGTCATTTTAACCCGGACGATTTTGAAATAAAATGTTCACATGCCCTAAATTGGAAGTTTTCAATTTTTTTTCAACTCAATTTTATATTTTCTCAATTTTAATTATGCAGGCATATTAAGAAATGTGTATGCCGAATGTTTTCAATAAAAACCGACGGAAGGGTTGTTAAAGGCAGGCGGATGAAGTACTGTCCGGGTCAAATTGACCCAGTGTGTCAAAGCCGTGGCTAAATATAAGTGTGTCAAGGAAGGGTTAAAATGATGACACGAACAAAAAAATTGTGCACACAAAATGTTCAGTTTCGAATGAAGACTAGGCAACAAATGCCAACAAAAAACTGCCATTGAAAGAGAAGGAATTCTAAATATAAAGATCGATTTTCGGATGGTATGCCAGGTTGGATTAAACTTCCAAATTTACTACATATATTTATATATTAATGGTATTTGACTATTCTTCTATAGTCCTATGTACTCCAGTATATCGTGATTTGTCGTTTAGCGGTGTGTGTGTGTGTGTGTGTGTGTGTGTGTGTGTGTGTGTGTGTGTGTGTGTGTGTGTGTGTGTGTGTGTGTGTGTGTGTGTGTGTGTGTGTGTGTGTGTGTGTGTGTGTGTGTGTGTGTGTGTGTGTGTGTGTGTGTGTGTGTGTGTGTGTGTGTGTGTGTGTGTGTGTGTGTGTGTGTGTGTGTGTGTGTGTGTGTGTGTGTGTGTGTGTGTGTGTGTGTGTGTGTGTGTGTGTGTGTGTGTGTGTGTGTGTGTGTGTGTGTGTGTGTGTGTGTGTGTGTGTGTGTGTGTGTGTGTGTGTGTGTGTGTAATTTACAACTTGGAAGTTCAATCAAATTAAATTAAATTGAATTAAATTAAATTAAACTAAATTAAACAATCCGTGTAAATCAAAATTAAACTAAATTTGAAATTTCAAATTTAGTTTAATTTTGATTTACACGGATTGTTTAATTTAGTTTAATAACTAAACTAAAACAGTCTAAAACTAACACTAAAACTAAAACAAATTAAAACTAAAACAGTCAAATACTATTATTTATATATAAATAGTATTTGACTGTTTTTTATATAATATGAAGCATAGAAAGCAAGGTCTATTGAGAGGTACATTGCACGTTGAAATCAGAATAGGAGGTAGTGAACGGAGTGGAACGATTCAAACTCGTTCGTCATAACAAACGTCTCGTTAATCTTTTTCTTTTTTTGTTAGAGACGTTCACATTTGCAATATAATTCCCCCCTCCCCCCCCTCTCTATTTTTCCTAATCAGAAGTTTTCCTCTCAATCGGAATCCTAAAATTTTGTCATCAAGAATAATCCTTCCCGCAAATCTGGTAATTGCCCCACCCTGGAGACCTGTTCGACAACGGGCGTTTTCGTTGAGATTAAGCCTCGCATTTACGGCCGCCACAGATCTACTATACATCCGGCAAGACTCTCCATGGCTTACTGCCCAAATACGTTGCGGGCAATGTGGTACATACGTGTGAGCTAGCCATGGGCTGGCGCTGTCTCTCTCGCACAGCTTAATAGTACCAGTATTACACTGCTAGCTATAGCAGCAACATATCTGCAGCGTATTGTATTATGGAGTACGTGCGTCAAAAGCCGTTATGCCAACGGAATAGCACCGTATTTCCAAAATCGAATTGTTTTTTTTTTTTTTTTAATTTAAATTAGTTAGTGAAATATAAATTGAAAAGTGCTTTTATCACCAGAACTCCCTTACATACAAGCTAAAATTACGTTTGGATTGCAAGTTAAAGACATGGAATCGTAAACCTTCTTGATGCCTGTATCAGTAGAGTTTTCGTACGACTTCCAAGCGTGGAGCCTCCATTATGCAAAGATATTATTGCTTAGTGCGATAATTTGTTTTACATGATGGATATTTGCGCTCATTTTTATTTTTTATAACTCGATTAAATGATTATGGCAGTTTCGCAATATATCTCGCCTATGTGTGTAACGCTGAGCATCTTTGAATACTCCAATTATGAACACAACGGTATATATACTGTCTGAGCGGATCATTTCGTGTTTTAATCAATGATTATTATAAAAGACTCTTATACAATTTATACAAGATGAATAAGTCGATATGCAATGACTTAATTACATTCCTGTGTTGAATTTCAACCGGGATTTATCAATTGTGTGCCTCACATTTATTTTCTAGTTTTCTGTTGTTATCTTCACAATAGGACGAAGATTTAGAAACGATTCCTATTTTCGCTCGAATAAATTTCATGTGTATTTAATTTTAAAGCATTCAGCCAATCAGTATTTTTTTTACTTGCTGCAATATTTTATTGAACAGAGCAATGGCAAATAATATTATTAAAACTGGAGTATCGAAAAATATAACGAAATCCAGCTTCGTATTTTTATAATCGGAAAATTAAGTTTGGATTGAAAATATTATTTTCTCGCGAAATTCGCTGCGAACAACTTTGTATGAAGTTAACAAAAAGTGTATATTAATAATACAACCGATTCCTGAGAATAGTAGTAGATTAATTAATCTTTATTAATAATCAAGATGACTTATTATTAATTATTGAGATTAATTAATCTTCACGAGTAACTAAGGTTATATTATTACCCTTAATTCATTATTAAGATTGATAAAGAATAGAGAATAATAGGTAAATCTGTATGAATGATAAAATCAAATGGTTTGTAAACGAAATTTCGACCTAAAATATTGATCATTTTTGCATAGGGAGAAACGTATTGCAAAACTTGATTTTGATGTCACAAAAAATAACCGAAAAATAGAAATAAGATGAACATAATTTGTTCAGATGTTCGCCCCGTTGTCGAGGCATATCACTTGATTTTTTTTGTCGCCGTGCGAATTATTGAAACGAGAAAAAGTTTCGTCTGAAAACTGCGCTGCCAGCTCGACCGGCGGTCGCCGCTAATTTGATTTTCGCCAGCATGATCGAGTAATGTATAATTGTACATTAACGTGGCGACAAGCGATACGAGCCCACGCGATTTCTGCGTATACTTTCTCCGTCTCGTAATAAAACAAATGCACGATAATGATTCACGTTGTGCAACACATTCTTTCTGTGTCGGCCAATACATTTTTTTTCCTTCTTCTGTTGCGTTACATCAGGATGTCGATCGCGATCACCGGCTCTTGTTGCATAGTGACGAATGTTTCATTATCAGTGATCAATCGGCAATCTAACAAAAATTTGATTATCAATAATCAATTTTGTTACGCGGACAATTATTAGCTCGTTGTTTTTTCCGAACGTATGTGAATATGAACATTTTTGTGAAAAAGCTTGCTCTAGATCGATCACTGCCAGGTTAGTTTGCATCTTCGATCGTTGATCAGTCTTGCTTCGATCTTGATTACGCAAAATAACACCAGATCGAAGCGCGGGAAATGAGCGCAGCTCACGGTGAATGCGACGTGAATCGCGTTGACTCGCATCGTAAACCGCATACTTCAGAAATATTTGCAATATCTATAATATAAAATAGTTGTTAGTTATACCGATGGCTCAAGGCCAATGGACTGAAAGATCGATTGCTAAATTTGCGAGCTCGTTCACTCCGCTTGGCTAAACATAGCTTGATTCTCGCGTCACACCTAAGATTGCGTGCAAAGTCGAGAAAACTCGTACAGCTCCGAGACACTTTACCAGCGTTACAATTACAATCGCATCGGCCAGTTGGACGCGAAAAGCAAGATCGGTTTGACGCCAACAGAGACCGCCTGATCGTATTTACTTCGACGTTTAAGTTTCGTCTTGCGGCACTCGGCATAATTATCACCAAAGTCGGAAAAGTAGCACTAACTTTACCATCGAACGGTTTACTTTCGAAGATTTCTGTCATGAGCAAAGTGTGAAAGTCCCTAGCGAAATCGTCCTACTTGGCCTATTTTGGACCCAATTATTTTCGACATGAAGAAAAAGACGTATTTTTTTTGTCCTCTCGGCGAACGTCGCGTGTTCTTCGTCTAACGTCATTTGGAAAGAGACGGGAGAAGAATTTCATAGAATTTCATGAAATGTTATAAGTGACACCCGATTTTTTATATTTCATTGCAATGAATAGCGAATCGGGGAAATGTCATGCTTAGCCGTTTTTATAGAACTCAACCATATATTTTTTTAATTCGCATGTACATATGAATGTTTCTATTCGACCAACATGGAAATTATTTTCTTTCAAACGGTGCTTCTTAGGCTCAAAGAATGATGCATACTTCCCCTTTAGGATCGCGAAATAAGTGCAAACTGTATAAACTATCGAGCAAGCAGTGGTCAAAACATCTAAACCATTGTCCCTTCAATTGCACACTGGGTCGTTTTGACCCCATGATCTTTTTCGTGCAAGTACATGTATTTTTCAACGAATCTCCCACTTTGAACGAATGTTCAGGCACTCAATCTTTGTTTCTTAAAAAAAACAAATGTTGGGCCACAAATAAGAATCATAGAATACAAAAACATGTCTACAAAAAATGCATATTTACTGAAATGCAACGATCTGAAAAACGGCTGGGGTCCGATCGACCCCACATGCATCAGGGGTTCGTGGCGGGAGTGTGCAGTTGAAGGGTTAGACAGTGAAGCATACAAAAATGAATGTATTAGATTCAAGACTTCATATTTCATTCAAATATAGGGCGAATCCGTGAAATATCATTCTTAGCCGATTCTCTAGAGCTTAACTATAATTTTTTTTTAATTCAAATCTAGATATAAATAGCTCTATTCGACCAATTTGAATTTTTTTTCAAACGGCGCTTCTAACATGCAACATCACTTAAGTGTCCACCTTCGATTTTGCTAAAATTCCTAAATGTGATAGAGTATCGAAAACTATTAGACATCTATTTTTTTATCGGCGGAAAACTGGTTTTAAGGGTGGAAACTACCCCTCAAAGAAAAACGTGTCTCCCTTAGTTTAATTTTTTTTCAATACTACTACAGTGGACTTTTCTTCGTTTTGCATTAGAAGAATTTTGGTTTTCGTTTTATTCACATCGTTCGCGAAACTGCAAAATTAGCCCTCGATACGCCTTTCTTCAAGGGATGGCTTCCTTCAAAACCGTTTTACCGCTGATAAAAAAATACGTATAGTTTTCAATGCTTAATCACATATATGAGTTTCATAGAAATCGAAGGCTTAATCGAACATCACTTGAGTGATGTTCCTTGTAAGACTCAAAGATTGATGCGCGGTTTCGCTTCCGAATCGCGAAATAAATGCAAACTGTATAAACAATCGAAAAAGCAGCGGTCGAAACATCTTGACCATCAAATACTAAAACTGTTGCAAACGTACACAAAAAAGAATGCATCAGTTTCAAGGATAATCACTAAACCATTTTCATAGCGCTGCGATCTGTTTCTTAATAATTATATGGATTTAATCATCCTGTTTCACCTTGTGGACCCTTTTTTTTGCCATTCCGGTCGATTTATTCCATCAAACATTGATCACCCTTCGATTGATGAAACGGCGTGTGCTTGACGTAACAGATCTGGTCCGACAGACGGTCCATTAAGCGAAGAATGTGCTCTGATGTGTGGCCTTGCAACGGACAATTGTCCCGTTATTAACGATCCCTTTACTTCTTCCTCCACACGTAATGGAATTCTTTGTTCTTGGCTTTAAAGTTTTCCTACCGATCAACGTTTCTCCCGATCTAGTTATCGACGATATCCAAGCATCCACTCACATGCTTCATGAAACAAAGTTCCACTTTCGAGTACAAGAACGTACAACGGCAGAGACGACGTACAGGCTAAAATTCCCTACCGACTCTGTACGGAAATAACGTCATAGAAAGTGACTCTTAAATTGGACACAGTTTTGGCGACTTTTCTGTAGATCCGTTCTCTTAAAATACTGCCGGGACTTCTATTCTCCAACATTTCCTGCTGATCCAGTGATCAAGTAAGCTATTAGCTACCTTATTCTTTTTAACCTTGCTGGGTGATCCAGTGATTGACACAATTGTTGGTTAGCTTCAGGTGTGTTAACACGAATAGCCGAGACGAATAACGAGACGAAATAGCCAAGACGATTTCAGCAACTACTGGTGAAGGATATGTCGGCACCTTACATATCTTGTAGATAATGATCGAAATGCCGGCAGATTAGTTCGCTGACATACGTCGATGTGTAACTATATCAAAGTATAGAGCCGAGAGATCGGATAGACCGTAGAATATTTCGCTTCCTGGTTGTTTTCAACAACGAACAATGGCACGTTGCAACGTAAAGACATACGATGAAAGTCGCGATAACTCGAGCGTTGAAAGAACGAAAGGTAGGAAGATTACAAGAGCTTGTGTTCGACAGTGATCGGCACAGCAGAACGATTCCGACGTATGACACATTTTCCATCAGCGGCAAATACTGATGGTGGTTAATAAGCTACATCTACCTAGGTGGGTCAAAAAATTGCATTTTCCTGAAATATTTTGATTCGTTATCACCTTTTACATATGTTCCCTGAAAAATTCATTTAAATATTCGTAAAATTGAATGAGCTACAGCTTCTAAAAGTCGGCCAGGCGAGTGGTATCAGCACGAAACTTCAAACTTTAAACGCGTTTTTTTTTTTCGAAACACCGCTTTCAAAGTCGGTGGACATGATATCCCGAGAACTACCTGATGGATTGTTCCCAAATTTACAGGAGATACAATGAGAAACATTTAAAGGTCGTTGACGATCTCACTTTTTTTAAATGGATCTTCATTTTTTAACCCTACTTTGGCACACTGGTGGGTCATTTTGACCCGGACGAATATGGAACAGAATGCTCAATTTACCAAAATTGAAACGTTCAAATAATTTTCTACAGCAATTCAATTTTACACTTAAAAATTTTCAATTATGCAGACATATTAAGGAATGTTTAGAGGGTATCCGTGATTTTTTCCAATAAAAACCGACCGAAGGGTTGTTGATAGCAGGTGGATGAAGTACTATCCGGGTCAAATTGACCCAGGGGGTCAAAATCGTGGCCAAATATAAGTGTGTCAACAAAGGGTTAATAGTTACGTAAAAACGATGACTTTTTTCATAAAATTTGTATGCTCGCGTTTAAATTTGCCGGCACGTTGTTTAAAAAACGATTCTAATAGTCGACGTTCGTCAACGACTCGAATTTATTGTGAACTTGGATAATCCGTTTGGTTTTGGGATTTCGGATGGGCCGTTTAAGTTGGAGAGTGTCCACCATCGTGAAAGTTTCATCTGCCAGCGGCCATGTTTTTGTTGTTTTTCTATATTTTTGGAGATTTTTTTAAGGCTCTCAATATATGTACCTTTGTGTTAAAACAAATATGTTTCTTTCTCACCAATCGTTTCCCACAAAAGAATTCGGAATTTCGCCATTTTTTGGGCCTCTAGGTAGATGTAGCCTTTTAAGGATGTATTGCCCGTATATTCCCTTCCAAAAGTGAGTTTCGGCGAGAATTTTGAGTACTTTGCGATGAGATTAAAATTTAAAAAAAAAGCAACCACCTTGAAGATGCCAAGAACATTCATTTCCGATAATATTAATGCAAAAAAATTATAAGTAAATTGTTTAAAAAAAAAATTGTCCAATGAATGTCCGGTGAACTACTTTTTTTATATTATAAAATGAATTCGTAGATTTTTCTGAATAGGTATGATTTTTTCTAGAATTCTCTTTCGATTTTTATTTTAATTCTTTTAACTTAAAAAAATGGATGAAGAGTCCCAAATTTTCAATGTTTTCGGAGCAATGTTCCATATTAAATCAAAAAAGTGTCCGAGTTATTGTACGAATAGTGTCATAGATAAAGCCTCTGAAAAATTCCGAAAACGGGATTTTCGAAATGGAGAGAAACTTCTTTAAAAAATCATATGTATTCAGAAAAATAGCGTAATTCATTTAATGTCATAAAAAATCAGGTTTACCGGAGATACTTGAACCAATTTTTGTTTAAACAATGTATTTATAAAATGTTGGCCTTCCTATTATTCAAAACCAATGTTCTTGGCATCTTCAATACGGTTGATTTTTTTCAGATTTTAATGTACGCAAAGTACTCAAAATGCTCACCGAAACTCACTTTCGGTAGCGAATGGAAGCTGTACGGGCAATACATCCTTAAGGTATCTCAACGTAAATGCACCCGTGCAATCCTTGAAGCTCGCTAGATCGTCCAAGTGAACCGTAATTACCATCTAGGGAATATTGGATTCTCGGAGCAAGGCAGGTCGACCTTGTCATATTTCCGATCTTAAGGGGTTACGCCACTCTAAAGGCCGAAAAAAATAGGATTTTTGGAGATTTTTTTCCAGAAAAACTACAAAATAAATCGCGATTACAAAAAAGGGCTTTATCGTACATATCAGTGACTGTATACAATCATTTTTTCGAAGCGATCCGTTTCGAAATGACGGCTGTGCAGCGTTTATTTCAAAACTGCATTTTTTAAGTTGGCCGTAGACATAACTCAGACAATTTTCAACCGATTTACTTGAAATGTTGAATATATCTTGAAAAATACATTGTCTATGCAAGTACGTAAGATTTGTTTATATTGCATAGTTCATTTATTATTAATAATTTTCTGACGATTTTTATGCTAATTTTTCACTTTCCAAAAAAATCGTCAGAAAATTGTTAATAACAAATGAACTATGCAATATAAAAAAAGTACGTACTTCAATAGACAATGTATTTTTCAAGATATACTCCACATTTGAAGTGAATCGGTTGAAAATTATCTGAGTTATGTTTCCGACCAACTTAAAAAATGCAATTTTGAGATAAACGATGCATAGAGTTCGGCCTCTAGAGTGGCCTAAGGCTACCGAATGGAGGATTGTACCGGCGCGCGAGAATGATTGATCTTGTCGCAACAAACCGTTTTCTTCGAATTTATCGTTCAAGTGCCAACAACTGCGTTATTTATCAAACTAAGTCACTAAAACGAGGTCTTCAGCCGCGAAAATCAACCGTCATTTCGCCATACCTCCTCTCACTTTTATAAAGATGGGATACGAGGATAACTTTTTTTTACCACCATCTAGCATTGAAAAGTATGAATCGAAGGTAAACGAGGCGTGTAACGAGATTGGAAATAATGTGCTCGAATTCTTATTCGTCAGTCAGTTGAAGAGAGCACAAAAGATTGCAGGCTCATATTGAAGGTTACGATTAGTCAATGTATATTTAACTTTTAATTGCTTGAATAAAAATTGGCGCGCCGATTGGACTGGCGAATAAAAATCGCGCTGTCAGGATGGCGTTGATTCATTTCGTGCTACTGAACACTATTCGTTAGTAAAAACGTTTTATTTTAATGTGAATTTGCGCGGCATTAGAATAATACATCGCACAAACTCTTAATTATTCTATGAATAATTAGTTTTTTTTCCTTGCAATACTGGCCAATATGTGAAGCGCGGAGAGCGTAATTAGAGCGTAAAACCGGATTATATCTGGCTCTCCCACATTTACTTACTACTCTTGCTTATACGTGGATCAAACGCGGTTCAAATAAAGAAGCGACTGTTATTTTACGTACTACCAAAGTGAGAGTACAGCATGACAATGAGGAATCGACCGGAACTTGGAAAGTAAAATTCGCAGGATTGCTTCTTTATCTCATATTTAATTTAATGTCATTTAAGTTCTTCGACGTTTTTCCTCTAATTCACGACGAGTATCCTATCTCAGCAGGGAACAACTTTCTACTCGCATCTCTCTTCGTTCTTGAAGAACGCGAAGGCACAGCATTTCTAAACGTCGAAGACTTCAGCCGCCCTTAATTACGATTTTTTTTAAATTAAAGAAACAGTTTGTTCCGTGCTTTTCGAGTTTTACGATAGTTTCTTTATTCATTCTTCGATTGATAATTTCCAACTATATTGAAAAATTAACGAAACTAATTACGCTCCAAAATAATTACGCTAAATAATATTGTGCACTATGGGCACTGCGAGAAAAAAATTCAACCTCGCAATACGAGCATGCATGCATGGAGAATGTTTATAAAAATGTTCTGATATGCATAACTTTAGCACACGACAATAATCTCATAGACAGACGATATGCAGTCATCGTTTTTGAACCGCCAATGTTGCTCTTCTCGATAACATTTTGTCGAGTATCAAATTCGGAAATCAAATTGTCTTTTCGCTTTGGAAAATTGAATAAAATATTTTAGCAAATGTGACATAAAATCATACGGGGGTAAGAACTCTGCCGAATTTTGAATAAAAATAAAGAAACGTATGTCAACTACTTATAATCACGGTGATATTTAATTGCGTTGATAATGATCCAATGAAGCCATTAATTAAACGCTGTGCGAGAATTTCTTATTGTTCAAAGCGATTCAATCGATAGTAACACATTCCAACATTGATTGGGTTCATTTGATTCACCGTTACTGACTAATTACGCAGGAATTTGACCATATACATACTCGTTGCGCGCAGGATCATTAAAATATGATCTCGGACTGAATTCTCGTAAAAAAATTTGTGGAATGCTGCATTACGCGACACCTTCGGTACAAGGACAACACGTGGTGGCCGTATATGAAGTGTCACACGTGCGATCAAAGGTGAATTAACAACAAACAAAAAAAGTTTTCCGCTGAATGAAGAGTGTGCGAAAGTGAACGGACTTTTCTGCAATTGTAAAATCAAATAAACTCGGTACAAACAATAGACACCGTACTACGAATGCATTGATTGCATTGTAACAAAAGTGGTGGCTTTGGAAAATGTAGCGATTTAAAAAAGATGAGAACAGCTTATATGAATTTTAATAATGTCAAAAAGGACAGTAGGCCAATATGAAATGAAAAACGATAGAATTAATCGACTATTCAATTTTTAAAATTTCTGGCGTCTTTTGCGAGAAAATAAAATAAAAATCATATGTATACGTAGAATTCGGTTTACAGCAATAATCATTTTCCATAACATCATGCTGTAAGCTGCAGAAAAATATTTTTTAATAATGTTGAAGCGTTCAAAAGTTTGTCCTAATACAATACATTTTTTTCTTACAATGGAATATTTTACTTCAACTAGATGACCATAAATTTTGCAGACTTCCATATAAATTTACCTGTCTCATCAATATGAGTGATTTTTTAAAATTTCCTTTTTTACGTTGTCAACGAGTTCAAAATATTTCGAAACCGCAAATACTCCGATAACGAGCGACAGGATAAAAAAAAACCGATTCCCCAGTGCAATTTGTGTGCTCATGTGCATGCATGTGCTCGAATGTGATGAAACGTCGCGACAAAACTCACCGGTAACGAGAAATCCGAAACCTCGCGTTTTTTGTCAGGCTCAGCTGAGCGTCGATTAGATCCTCGCGGTCTCGAAACAGAAAGGTAACTGTTCGTTCGGGACACTCGGCACTGTATCTCGTAAGCTCCGAGGGAAACACTCGAGCAGGTACACAAATCTCTCCTACCTCTTTACCACGGTGAGAGAACCCTCGCCTTCTACTTCCCTCGCCGTTTCCGTCACCATTTTTACTCCTTCACCGCTACCTGATGTGACGAAAGGTACAGCGATAGGTCTACCAGAGAAGCCTAAAAGTACAATCAGATCCCAACACACACTTGTAGGGGTGGTCAAAGACTTTTCATAAAAATCGATCCCTCCGCATTCATAAATGATTATGCAACAGCTGTCACTTCCTAACATGACACTGTCGGTTCGATACTCATCGTTTTGCGATGATTTATTAAAAAAACAACTTCTTAAACTCCTTGAAAATTTCCTACTGTGATATTTAGATTGGTAAAATAATTTACTTTCGTAGAGGAACTACATGTTTACTGAACTTTATTCCATTAATTATTATGAATAATAATTGAAATTATAATTTCTATTTTAGACTAGTTGAAATATCTAAAGATAAATTAAAATAATTATCATTATTTGAATAACTCAAATACTCAATGTACTTCAACTAGTTTTAAGAAAAATTTAGTTGCAAAATATTTAACGCGTACGATGAACAGACAGGCCTAATTATTTTTGTCATTGATTACTTTACGATCAGCACATGCTCTCTGAAAAACTCGTTTGAGATCTACATTAAGGGGAGATATACACCTAGGAGCCGGAAAAAAGGTCATTTTTGTGATTTTTTTCAAGGAAAACTATTTGAAATTTCGGATTGGGCTTTTAATTACGTGAAAGTATATACATTCAAAAATATGTTGAATTTTCTTTATTTAAAAATATCAAAAATACACAAGGATATTGTATGATCCTTGGAGCGGCGTAAAAAAATCTGCGTACATGGTACCCACTGGCGTTTCTTCAAAAATCATCTGAAAAAAAAACCAAAAAGATTTTTAAATTAGATACCATAATCTAGTAATTGTCATAGCCGATTTTGAAAATATCGATTTATGACAAATAGGCGGACGTTTGAACATAAGCAGTGATTTTTGGGCCAAAAATTAGTTATTATTTTGCCTACAAAACAAAAACTAAGTAACGGAAAAAAAATCCTATGACAAGTACTAGATAATGGTGTATAGAATAACCACAAAAAAACCTCAAGACAATCGGTTCATTGGTTTTCGCGAAATTTTGGGTACCGATTTGAAAAACGTGGTTTTGAGAAAAACGCGTTTGCAAATTTGGGAATGAATAAATCATGAAATTTGTCAACTTACATGGAATCATCGATACCAGGCCCATAGTGTAGGTCTTCTACGGTCGACGGAATGTTCATAGCTTCTCAATCCTCGACCTCGACTATCTATATGTATATCTCCCCTTAAGGGATCATCACAGTGTAACGGGTCGAAAAACAGCTCATTTTCGCGATTTTTTTCGATGGATAAAATACGCTAATCCGTCTAATTTTTGAATATCAAATCAAAGCACTCATGAAGAACAGAAAATAAATTTGAGAACATTTATTTTTTCCAAGTTTTTTTCAACGGTTGAAAATGTCTTCGAAAGTCCTCACGGTGTACAAAGTTGTGGCCGTAAATAATATCTGAAACAAAATTTGTGAAAAAAATCGTTAATCAGTATGGAAACCGCTATCTTGCTATAGAAATTTTTCAAAATAAAAATTGACGAAATGGCGGCGGTTTAGAAAAAAAGGTATCCACTTTAGCCTATTTTTTCGACACTTTTTCGTTTTCAAAAAACGAATAGCATGTTTATAACCGTCTATACTATCGGATAATGCGAAAAGATCGATTTTTCAAAAATTGTACACTGTGATGATCCCTTAACGCACGACTATTTTACTATCGAGTAAAATCTGGATCTGCGTTTCTCGTGCACCTGCAAGTGTCATTACGAGTAAATTTGATCGGATCATTTGAGAATATCGTAACACATTGCCGAGATCTGCTGGCACGTACTCAACCGGCCTTACCGGTCGATCGGGCCAATTAATTTTTATTCCTCATTAGATTAACTTTTTGCGAACTATGCTTGACCTGGCAATCAGAAAAGAATTTCTCGTCTCTTACACTTCCGGATGCCAATCAAGAAAATACTTTTCAAAGTTCTCGAGTGATTTTTCGTGCTTTAATATTGCAAATAAAAGCAAGTGTAAGTTTTTTCGTAGTTCAAAAGAATTTTTTTTCACGGCGAACACGTTTTTTTAACGGGACGCAGACATTTTTTCAATGCTGAAATAAACTGTGTCTGAAATGACAATGTGCTGATGAACGGGCTCGACGGCGATAAAGATGTGACCCATTATTTTCGCGAATAAATATTCCTATATAGGAGAGATTGAGACGGAACAACATAAAGTGAGGGAACCACGACCTAAATGCGTTCAGACACTGCGTCCATAAAATCTCGGGTCGGCAAACCCATATACCTGTAACATTAGCCGAGCTTGCTGTACCTACGCAAATAGTTTCTCGGATAGTGACATTATGGTATAGATATTTTTCAAGCTCCGGCCTATTGCGTCTGCGCTCCGTAATCCTTATGGACGGATGTAATGTCATAATGGCAATTTACGTCGAGAAATGGGGTCAATGGCGTTAACAATAATGCAGGGTCGAAGGTTCTTCCGAAATATAATACGACGAGGATTATGCATTTGAATTGTTCAACCATGGTTAAAATAATTGCCCCTTACTAACGAATAAATGTTGACCGTACTTATCTAATTAATATTTTATTCATATTCGTATTATAGATATATCGTATTTCTTTCACGAAGGGTGCGGAGGGCCCTCCTGAACCATCGGTAAATTACAGTGCATCGATAAAGTACAATAAAGTACAGCGCTTAGTAAAAAAAGTTACCATAAAGTATTACACCCAATGATATACTGGAATACAAAATTTCGCACAAATTCTAGTAGGTTTAGACATTTTTTAATTTTTTCGGAAAAGTCGCGGCTACGAATATTCTTTTGATAGGCACATTTTTATGAGAACTAGGTCGCAAAAAGATAAAAAAATAAATAAAAATCTAGCCGTATGGCAAAATTGTAAATCAATATAACGATATAAAAATGAACCACTTCTATCCCATAAGTGTATAGAGACCCTAGGAGCATTAATCTCAAATATATAAATATAACGCAATTTGAATAATAAAAATACGAAGAGTGTAAAAAAAATAATCCCATTTTTCAAAGTTATATCGTTAATATTTTCTTTAATATTATTCTTAAACATTCGGTGACCGCCTGTTTTTTATTGTCGTTATTTAGTGCATAAATTGTTAGATAGAAAAGTAGCCAGCATGTCATCTCCGTAATGTGCCGTATAAATTAGACGATTTTTGGAATCATATTTTTTTGTTTAAAGTTCGGTAAGTTGGCTTGAAATGTTACCAACATACTGGGATGTATTTTTAATTCGTTGTAGACGAAAATCAGTTAATTGTTGAATATTCGAGTTCGTTGAAGGAATACCTTAAAAATATCGAGTGATATATTAATAATATAAAACAAAATGATGTTGCCAAAAAACGAATTCAAACCCACCAAATTAGTACAAAAAAAAACACAAAACGATTGAATCTTTTTTTTTTGTTTTCATTGTGCTCGGTAAGGATGAAAAATGACAAGCAATGATCGATTGCAACTAATAGATTGTCATTTTTCTGCTTGGACTCGAGACACGAGACTTACGCAAAGGTAGGTTATTCCCAGGCGGCAAAAAAATGCATATGATATGTATAAATCTATCTCGTTCGGAAATGTAAAACATCCTTCGAAGCGATTTCGCTCTCTGCTCATGGCATCGGGGTCCATTCGGATCGCCATTCGAAACTTTCACTCGAAACTCCGCAAACTCTCTGGGGCGATCCGCTCGAAATTCCGGGTCCGAGACCGCAACATTACCAAACCGAGGTTGGTGTATCCGGACTTTGGATCTTGCGTGTTTCGCCCATATATACGTATACATGACCATGTGCAGAGTTTGACGCATAAGCGTGAACTGGGGCGGAATCGCAATGCTGTCTGGCATTCGCGTATTCTCGTTGGTTCACGCCAATTGTACATGCACGCATGTGAATCGGACATCTTTAACCAACCCGACTGATCGACTAGCCTGGTTTGCCCATGAATTTTGCACTCTTTTATTTTACCCGGACAAGGACGTCACGTTTGTTGGATAATTAAGAAAAACACTTGGGTTAAGGTATTCCTTTCACGAACCCGAATATTTAACAATTCACTTATTTGCGTCTATAAAAGAGTAAAAATACGTCCCAGTGTACTAGTCAAATTTCAAGCCAAGTTATCGAATTTTTAACAAAAAAATGACGACTCTAAAAATCGTCTAATGTGGCACTTTATAAAGATGATACGCTGGCCATGTTTCCAACTAATCATTCATAGACTAAATAACTCTAGATGTCTGATATAAACGGCTCTACGCGTGTCAAGAATTCTTAAGATTCCGTAATGACAATAAAAGCCGGTCACCGAACGTTTAGAAAATATTTATGATAAAACTTGGAATAATGTGACTAGCAGTCACAGTATTCCAAGTTTTATCATAAATATTTTCTTCCATTTCTTCCATTTTCTTTCATAAATATTTTCTTCGTCACATTATTCCAAGTTTTATCATAAAATTCTTCTGCTAGAAGAATTTTCGTAGTCGCGATTTTTCAGAGAAAATGTAAAAATGTCTAACACTACTAAATTTACGCGAAATTTTTTATTCCAATTTATCGTTGGGTATAATAGTTTATTTAAACTTATTTTCATTAAGCGCCACTGTCATTTACTGATGATTCAGACGGGCCCTGCTTAAGCCCTCACAAAATACGACCATCCGCGAAAGGAATACCTCAAGGGAGCCTCAATTAGAAAGTAAAAAAGCATTTTTCGGAATTTTTTTAGAAGGGAAAAAAACAAGTGAGCCTAGTAAATATTGAGGTATCTTTCCATGTATATTTGAAATGTATAAAAAAAAAAGGTTCGACATGAAACAATAAATGACTGCAGATTTATCAGCCTATTTCATGTGCGTCTTGCCACTGCAGTCCCCAATCGGCGGGAAAGATGCAGCTCGTAATTCTTGACTGAAACGAATAAACCAATAAAATTTTCAATTGTCATATATTTTGCTTCTACGTGAGTCAAGAAAAGGCTGAAAAAATCGTGAAATTATAACTTTTCTCAGGTTTGAAAAAAAAAATGTGTTTAAAAAAACACTTCAACGTGCTATAAAAATTATTTAAAAATACTTTTTCAACGACTTTTTTAATTCACTTAGAAGAGACTTTCATACTGAAGAACATAAACATCGGTTTGATTCAATAGGTCGTTTAGTTTTTTTTTTTTGCTATCACGCCTGCCAATTTCGAAAAATCGTCAAAAAGAAAACTGGAGGCAACACGCTTCAAAGTTTGCAATGGGAGGAAATATCAATATCAAATATCAATCGCTTCTCTGCTTTTGGCCTTGTATCGTCGAAAATATTTACAATTGGCCTCTGTAACTTTGTAAATATATTCTTGGAAAGTTTATCTATCGATTTAAGCAATGAAAAATGTATTTTTGAGACCTTTTAATTCAGGCTAATTAAAAGTCAATAGAGAGCAGGCTATCGAGGAGTGGCTATTCCCGACGTACTCTTGCAAGTAACGCGATAATTGTCGTGTGGAATTTTCTGAAGTGGCTACAAGTATAGCCGGAAAGAAGATTCACGGAGCGTGGGCGATGTGCACGCTAAAAAAAAATTGAAGGGCCTTCCGACTATAAATGGATATTATGGAATCAGCTTTCGGCCTTTACTACCCATGTAGGGTGATCGGTAGTGGCCAATGATTGGCCGATGCTCGACGCCAAGCTTGCCAATATTGGCACTCGAGCTTGGCCCGATCATCGACCGAGCCTTGGATGATAAGAGCGGCCCGATATTCGCAATCAATATTGGCCCTAGAATGGCTTATGAGAATCAGCCGAGCATCGCGTAGGAGTTCATTAGAGAATCGGCCAACAATAAGCCCCCTCAAGATTGCCATCATTGGCACTCGAGCTTGGCCCGATTATCGACCGAGTCTTGGCCGATAATTGTGACCCAATATAGATCACCAAAATTGGTCCTGCACTGCCAAAAAAAAAATTAATTATTTTTGTATTGTATTTCGTCATTACTTGGTCTTTCGAAATGATTAGTTCGAAGAAAATATTTCGAGCGAGAATAGTTCGAGCCCCATATGGGGCTCGAACCTTGAACTTCCCTACTCATAGTCAAACACGCTGCCCCTATGCTACCGAGAACTTGTGACATTCGAATCGCAGATATGGCATAAGATACTAAATGGATTCTCATCATTATTTGTATCACATAAACTATATCAATTAGTTAATATCATTGTGATAATTAGAGAGTGTTATCGAATGACATGTTATAGAATTTTCAAACCTAACCTATGTATATAATTCCTCTCTCTCCACCTTCTCTACCCCCACAACCCGTTAATATGTGTGTTGCAATAAAAACAGACCATTAGTTCATTAGTTCAAGTTTAATTTGAATAAATAAATATATTTAAAATGAATAATTCCAATAATGGAATGCAATAGGAAAAATTTTATTTCACGAAAAATCTAGTTAATTCAAATAAAAAATAAATAGACGCGGTTAGTTAATATTAATAGAATTTTTCTGTCAGTGTGGAATGGTTCATAAAAATCGGCAGAATTTCGCGTATGAGCTCGTTCGAGAATCGGCCAACAATGAGTGCATTGATTTGGTAGTATATTTGTTAAGCATAATATCCGATGGACTCGTGAAAAGTATTTATCTCGTCTCTCAATGACTTCAACGCGAAACAATGAATCGTCAATATACGAATTGCGGTTCGATCATGCGTTACTCGGCCGAACATTGGCCTCGTATCGGCAAAAACATGATTGGCGAGTCTATACTTCGCCAAAAATCGACCTCGTATCGATAAGCCAATGATTAGAGAGCCTATATTTGGCCGAACATTGTCCTCGTATCGGCAAACCAATGATTGGCGCGTCTATACTTCGCCAAACATCGGCCTCATATCGATAAACCAATAATGAACAAGTCTATACTTGGCCGAACATTGGCCTCGTATTGGCAAACCAATGATTGGCCGGTCTATACTTCGCCAAACATCGGCCTCGTATCGACAAGCCAATGATTAGCGAGTCTACGTTTGGCCGAACATTGGCCGCGTATCGGCAAACCAATGATTGGCGAGTCTATACTTCGCCAAACATCGGCCTCGTATCGACAAGTCAATGATTAGCGAGTCTATATTTGGCCGAACATTGGCCTCGTATCAGCAAACCAATGTTGGCTAGTCAATACTCAGCCGAGCATTGGCGTACAATTGGTTAATCGATCATCGTCCCGCCAACATTGGTCCAAGTATTGGCCGTTACGGTTCGATTGGCGAAACCTACATGGGTATGGAAGTGCAGTACAGCCGAATAAGACTGCGAAAGCAACAATTTGAGTCGAAAAAAAAATTCGGCCCGAAATGTATTTCCTTATAATTTAAAAATTTCTTAAACGTTTTATTATTTCTCGTGTTCACTTGTGCATAATTATAAAAACTGTTATTCGAACATCCGTATGGAAGTAATGTCTTATCATGCTTGTTCGCAAGTGCTGGGTGAAAATATCACTCTGGAAGATTTTAAGTTCAAACTGCGATCCCTACTTCGTGCATACGTAAATCGATCCAATTAATTATGGGCTGTTGAGTACGATCTCCATCGACGGTCCTGCGAAAAAAGAAAGTTTTCCTGTAATTCGTTTAATGACGTGACATTGACAAAGGAGTGTCAGTGCTCAGGATCTTAGGCAATTAGCTGCACGCAATTTAAATCTCTATCTTTAAAAAAACATCGATTTAAAACCTTGCATATCCTGCATACATGCTGAAAATCCTGCAAGGCGGAGGATAACTCACTCGTCGAAGGTTTTGACACATTGCTGTAAAAAGTTACGATTTTTTGCAAAAAGCAAATATAATTTCATAATTAATTTTTTTATGGTGCCATAAAAATGGAAGATTCATTTGCGAATATAAATTATTGTACGAAATGGATGTTCTTTAAAATTCAATTTTTTTCAGAATCTAAAAAAACATAGAAAACTTATAACCATTGATTGTCAGTAATTTTACTTCAATCCTCATTTATTTCACATATAAATTATTTCATCCTTGATCGCTTTTTGTGTGTATTTGGCCTTCTTTGTCATGAACGATGAATCGTCAGTATCGTAAGGAATTGCTGTCGCAATGTTTATCAATGACGGTCTCGTTCGATATTCCGAATCTTTGATAAGCTTTCTTTTCCTCTCGTGAAAATAAATTAGTTTTGCTCAATCGGGAAGAATCGGTTTCGATTGATTTCGTTTTTCGTGTTATTTTCGTAACCCACCGACGAGGTAGATAGAGACGTTTTGTGGGACTAGATTGCGGTCGCGTACGTTGTATGAGTATAGCCGACAACGCAAAGCCTGCCTTCACAGAATAAACATTGCGTCTCGTGCTGAAGAGAAAATCTGAAGCCTGCTTCCACTTTTTTTTTAAATCGTTAATCTCGTTGAACGAGTCTCAGACAAATAACGTCTAATTTAGCCGACAGCTTAACGATCTGCATTGATCGATCGACACAATTGAACAACTGATAATGTAGATCAAAATATTCCGAGGGCCGTCGGACTATTGGGTAAAAAAATATCATTGAAAATGACAAGGATCTGGCAAAATTAATTGATGAAAGATTTGTCGACCTTCTCTCTGTTTTTGACGCTCTTACGTTTTATGACATCAGTTCCCTTGAGGCATTTTAATCTTTCATGCAGGCTGTACGATTGAATTGATCTTCCAAGGATTTTTCTTTCATACTCCAAAACCCAACCTTTCTACAACGTTTCATGACAAAGTTATTGCTGATAATTGTTTCAATAAAAAGTGAACTTTCCGATTATTTAATTGTAAATTATGTGGAATATTTGAACGATGGAAAAATTGAAATAATCATAATTTCGCATGTGAAAAATATTCCAAAAATAATTTTAAAAAAACTATGTTTTGCTATATACACGTCAATCGAATGAGAATTTGTATAAAAATATTCTTTTAATTAAATTTTTACCAATAAAAGCCCGCGAAGAATAATAATTTTCATCAGGAAAAATTTGAAAATGAATGTAATTTACTTTAAACAAACCATATATAAATTCTATTACAACAATAAGGTGCAATCGATTATGTGGAACTAAATATTAAATAGTGACTCGAAAAAATTATGTTTTCGGTATTTTTTTCGTCTATTTTTCATTCGTACAAGACCCATTTATCTCGTTGCAAGTAATTATAGTAAATTGAGTAGTGGGAAAGATGCATCCAGAATAATTTCGTCAAACGACTGATATTGGCGCGAATGACGTGCCGTAATACCAGTCGCTTGTTTTTTTCCTGGATTCAACGTAGCTGGCGGAATGAACAAGATTCTTCAGCCGAGTAGAAAAAATAAATCTCTCGCGCCTCGACGAGTGACGCGAAGCGCGATAAATGCGATCAGCCTGATGAACTCTCGTTAGTTGGTGTAAATGAATTGCGCGCTCGACCGCTCGTCCGTCGACTGTATTAAGTGCACGAACAGCTCGTCCGGAATTCGGAGCAAGAATGAAAAATAAAACGAAAAAAGACTTCATAAGTGCTTCGACAAGCAAGTGTACCAATTTCTTTTTTCGATACGCGATTTGGCCTTTCCCTTCATCAGCCACATCCAAGAAAAGAATTTTGAATTTGCAAACAATAGAAGGACAATTATTTTTTTACGAGACAGGAGATATGAGAGAATTATTGTTATTAATACCGTGCAGAAATTGTCGCAGGGATCAAGTTGGATTGGCATACTTGTCCCCACTTCCTGATAGGGATTCAATGGGTCATCGCATTGGATTCCTATACTAAAACGTCACGCTCGTACATTGGTTTCTAATCGGGATTCCCGATTAAAATCCAATGTACGAATCCAATTTGAATCCTAAAGAATCGCCACATTATCGAACCGAATCCGCCACGATTCTCGATGGACTCCATCGCCTTCTGTACGTTGAATTTTCCAAAAAAAAGTATACAGATATACAAAATAAATCGATCTTCAAAAAACACAAATCTTATCTTAAAAAAGTATAAATCGCTCAAAATTGTAATATGCAATATCTTAAAAATTGATTTGAATCACATTACCGAAAATCCACTGTAATTGTCGAATGTTATTTATTTTACTGCATTTTGACATATCATCACACGTCTACACGCTTACGAAGCATGCATGTTATGTTTCAACACGTCGAGATTTTTCTCGTGACTTTTCACGTATTTTCGATTCAGAGTTCATCGAGGAACAGTGCAGAATCGAATTGGGTCCCAATGAGGAGTCCCTATGTGAGGTGATACAAACAAATCTCTATGGAGATGTGGGTGCATCTTGGTACTCCCCAACAAACTTGTGCACGACATCGCGAGAGGATGTTTTTTTGGGGTTCCGACAAATTCCATTTGGGAATTTCAAATAAAAAAATCTCGACAATGTCAATCGAGAAACAGCGCGGAATCAAAATTGCTTCCAATGTGGACTCCCTACATCGGACATCCCTATTAAATTCCCATAGGGATGTGGTAGGGTCTGGGGCCCAACAAATTTCTCCACGGGGTGCAACTATTTTCTTCCTGAAAGTGTATTTTCAAAAATATTCAACTATGTTTCATTTAGAAGGGAAAATATTTTCGCAATGACTATAGAAAACGCTTCTGTTTAAAAAACCCAATACGTCATAAGCATAATTTTTATTTCAAAGTTTTTTCTCAGTTCGCCACTAAAATAAAACGAGCTGTGCTTCACCATACGAGTAACCTTCTCCATAAACTGGTGCATTTTTTAAAATAGAACTTGGGCGAAGTACGTCTACGTATAATGATTCAGAACCCTCGAAGAGTGTAGCCAGCATCGCGGGTTTTTTCCCCGCTATTATTAGTGAAAAAAACGTTATCATGTCACGATGGAAAAGTTTGCCCGGCGAAAATTAAGCCCGTTAAGATCCGTACTTCATGAAGAGTTCATACGAGTTGGGTAAACTATAAAATCTGCCGGACTCAAGACACCGTTGTATGGCCCTTAAGAAACTTTCGACGTTGAAAACTTCGTTTAGCTTTCGTGATCGAAAAACTAGTCGAGTGTAAGGGAGCGCGAGAGGAACGGGAAAGAGAGAGAGGAAGGGAAAATTGACACAATGCAGACTCCAACCTCAAATGAAAATGCGATATGCCTCTCCCAAACTCTTACCTACGATAATACGAAGATCAAAGAAGTCCCCACCGTTAGTGATGGGCATAACTAAATTACATTGTAATTTGATTATTAATCTGGTTACAAAGTAATTCAATTACAGAGTAATATCATTGAATTGCATTTCATTACATTGCAATTAAACTACTCAGTACATATTATGTAATCTGTTATAATGTATTTAATTACAAAGTAATCTGATTATAATGTATTCAAATACTTTGTAATCTAATTACGTCGTTATTATTTATGGCATAATTTAGGAGAAAATATCATCTTAACCTCTAAAGTTGGATCAAGTTTGGTGTGTGCGCGACTGTCAACTTAAGAAACACACATCTTTTGTGACTGGCAGATACGCAAACTGCGCACACTACTGTAATGTGCGATCACACGAATTACCACATGTAAGGTCCACTCGCACTTGTGAATTGCAAGAACTGTACCTCGAATTTTTGTAACGCGCACAATTACATTATTTAACGGCGGGGTAAAATTAATTCGGCGAAAAAAAGGCATGTTTTTAAGATTTTTTTTTGGCGTAACGAATAGTGTTCGTTTATTGAAAAATTTACACATAATAAAGTAACATTTGAACAACATTCTCCTAAATTTGCATTGCAAAATAATCAAAATTGAGCGAGTGAAAATTAAACCCCGGAGGTGCCTCGAAAAAAAGTTGGTTTGCGGTGTGCACCATAACTCGCAACAGAATCATTTGAAACAAAAAAATCAAAATGCATTTGTTAAAGGAGATGTTTCTCGAGGTAATGACGGGAGGATTTTTTTTTTTCGATTTTTCGATTTTTCGTAGCACTTGGGAGCCAAAAACCCGATTTTCGCTAAAAAAAATCGGCTAATTTGTTGTTGAAAAATTAGTAATTATTAAAAAAAACAAAAAAGCTCTCGACAATACCTGGTGAATTATGTGAAGAAGTACTGTGCAAAATTTCAAAGCGATTGGTCCAGTAGATTTTGAGTTATCGTGCACACGGACTTCAAATATGACAAGTCTCAGAAAAACGGTTTGAAAAACGCAGAAGAGAAGAGAACGGCATGGAGCAATAGACGCTCAAATACTCATAACTTCGTCAATTTTACTCCGACCGACTTGAAATTTTACACACAATTACATTATTTAATGTAATTTTACGCACAATTACATTATTTGGATTAATAGGTAATAGGTTGATTCGTATCAAATTAGGTTTCAATTAAATTGCACTTAGTACATGTGGTAACTAGGTAATACAGTAATCTGTTACAAAGTAATTAAATAATCAATTACAGTAGTAATTGTAATTGTTAGTTGTTAATTTAATTACTTTTTGCCCATCTCTGCCCACCGTAGACCTGACACGTGATTGACTTGGAAAAAATATACATTACGAAACTATATCAACGTCGCTTTCTATAAAATAGATTTTCGAACCTTTCATCCAAACGATGCGTCATATTTTTTTTAGAAAATCCATCAGCCGAAACCATACGACGTATTGTCAGGAAGTTCCAGAAATAATTTAAAAAAGAATATGTCATTTAAATTACGTGAAAAAACATGTAGGAAAATAATATTCTAACGAAGAATGTTTCATATGCATTTACCCGATTCGTAAACTTTTGAATCCAATAATCGAGCACCCGAAATAAGCGTTCATCGATAAATATCTATTAACGCAAAGAATTTTTTGTTTGTTTCAGGTTAGTTCCATTTTATAATAATCCGCGACCGCGGCTTGAGGTGGTAAGTGAAAATAAATTGTATATTATTTATATGTCGGGAGAAATTGGTGGCGATGCCGTGGAAATATATTAACTGTCCCTCGTTTCACCGTTCGCCTTTTTGCTGAAAAGCGCCTCGGGTCCGAGCAAGATTTATGAATAGGCGTAGAAAAATCGTGGCTAATTAACAGAACGGTTACTCGCGATTTGATTCGGCGACTGTTATTTTTAAGTGTTAGAAGAAAAAATTCGAACCCTTTCTAAACGAAATTGCGACGATCCGTCCCTCAAGTAGCCGGTGTTTCCAACACTAGAAAAAAAAGTGAAAATATAGACAATGCTAAGATTTGTTAGCGTGATATGATTCGTGTAAAGCCGAATGTAACACGAAACTTGTGGATCGTCGTTGGGTCGACGTAACGAACGGAGCATATTAGATGCACCGATAAACGTACGATTGAATATATATAACAACGCTTTTGTATGGCACTTGAGATTTATGTACATCGTCGCGACTATACTTTCCATCCTAGTCGTTGGACATATCTATACATACATATATTTATATTTGTGTATTCAGAAATTGAACTTTTCCCAGCGTTCATTCAACGTTCTTCGTAGTGCATTTCTCATTCATTAATCCGGTTCTCAAGACTTCAATTCTTCTTCGGAGAATTATGGCCTGCTCATTTTCGAGATTTATTTATTCATTATTTGAATTTAAGAAAATATATTTTATTTTCAATCTGTTTTAAGGGAGGACATCACTGACAGGCCGAAAAAGGTCGTTTTTCCTATTTTTTTGTCTACTACATTATTTATTTTAAATCTGGAAAAAAGCGATATGTTATCAAGCATACATTTAACTTATTTCATGCAAGATTTTATTTGAAAAAATGAAAAATTAACTCTGCATAAAAAATGTGGTCCAACGGCCGGATCGATAACTTGACAATAATTGGTCTAAGAAATAAAAATGTAAAAGTTTTATAATCTAGACAAATATAGTTCTCGTTGCGAGTTGCCGTTTGTCGAAAGAAATTCACGATATCGCGGATATTAAAAAATGACGTGCAATTTCAGCGAAATTTTTACTTATATTAAGGGGCTTAAAGATACTAGAATCGTCTGTAACTTGGTCAACCTTCAATATCTTGACTTGAAATTTTTTCACATATTTTTTAATCTATACTTTGAAAAAATGCGAAAAAAAAATCAATTTTTTTAACGCCCACAGTAGTGTTCCGCCTTAATTTGGAAATGTTAATATTCATATTTGAGATATTATATAAATATGCAGCATTTCCGTCAAATTTTCGTCCAAATCATTGGGGATGGCAATCGAGCATACACTCATACCGTTGCTAATAATTCACGTTCTAGTGAATTAATCTTGTGCTTGACTCACAAAAAAAACGTTGAAAGTCTTCGTGATTCCATCACAAAATTATGAAGCAATTCTTAATATTTATAATTTAAGTAAAAGTGAAGAAAACCGTCGAACTCTTTCGCGTACGCCGTAAATATAATTTATTTTTATAGTCCACAATAACAAATTCGAGCTACCTCCTTATTTTTTCTTACGATTATTTATCCGATTCAGAAGCAAGATTGTTAGCCATTGGGATCATTAAAATGAATTTTTAGATACGTGCCAAGTTTATTAATCAATCGCATTGCAGGTTTTTTTTAATGGAGTGCGTCCTTAATTGCGATGGACGGAAAGGGGCAGTAATTGATATAGTCCCGAGTGCCTCGGTTCCCGATAGAAATGCATTTCCAGCGAGTTGTACATATAAACATCTCTCATATACCTTCACTTTTACCTGCCTTACTTTATGCTCCGCCACGATCTTTTTTCCTTCGATATTCCGGCCTGCGGATTCGAATGAGCAAAGAGCTCCGACGTTCACCCGCAGTTTCTTCGTTTCGAACATACCGGCTTCGGTCTATGTGGGACCATGAAATGTAACATCAAAATATGATTGCAGGATTTTTTTAACGATTTTGCATGTCACTTAGTAACTATAATTTTATTTACAACGACTTATTAGGGATGTCGTCTATACTGTGTAATTTCTATAATTTTTTCCTTTAGTCTAGCGGAATATCGCACTGTACATTCATTTGCTCATGGTATTTGCCTTCGTATTTCTGTAAATTTCTTTATACGATTCCATTTTATCAATCACATTAGAAACCAAGGAAGCTTTCTATTTCTTCACTTTTGGTTTCTGCATGTAAGAATATTGTGGCGATAAATAATGAGAAAGAATAATATATATATTTTACTGAAGTCTTCCGAATCATCTTACCATTTTTAAAGTTGAAACATAAATATTAATTCTGTGATAAGTGCTAATTTTTCAGAAAAAAATGAAAAACTAGCATTGACGCTTCATTAAGAGTTTTCTCTTGGTCTGCCCTGGGCAAAAAAGTTCAAACAGTTGGATTTTTCTTTCTTGTGCTGTTGCATTGGAGTGTTATCTCAAATTATCGAATGACAAAACAATTGATATACTTTATTCGCCTCTACGTTTTACCTTTATCTTAATTTTTTATTGCTCATTGAATTCCTTGAATCACTAATATTAATATTCATCATTTTTTTCAATCTTACAATTCTATGCCATCTTTTTGTACATAAATTTATCAAACGCACATTAACAATTGTGTACCTGTTTTTTTACTCCATTAGAAACCTACCTATTTTTACTTTGTTCTCTTTTGTGGAGGATTATATGTACAATTTATATGACGTTGAAGTTTGCATTGTTGGAATGCAACGATTTTTTTTCCTTATTTTTATGCTTACCCGAGCTTTTTTTTTTGCAAATCGAGGTCATAAATCTCTACTCACATAAGAATTCGTAAACACGTTCAACTGATTTTTAGAGCCAACAAATATTGAAGATTGAAAAGAATTATTTTTCGTTGCATTCCAACGATGCAAACTTCAGCGTCATCAATTTATGGGAATTCGAACTGGTGGTGCCACGAATATCGACGATTGCAAATCTGCGATAGGTTTTCGGGCAGGTAGCCAGAGCGTCGAAAGAGAAACAGCTAAAAGTTGCGTTACATCTGTGCAATCGGACGGAAGTGCGCCACGATCGTGCTTCGTATTCTCGCGAAGAAGGAAGGCAAAAAAAACGGGCCGTATCCGCCAATCACGCAATCGCGATTAAACGATTTGCGGCGTTATAAGAATTCGCGAAATGTCCGTGAGTGAGAGCATCGTGATAGAATCGCGACCTATAATTCCACAACCTCGCCTCACGCTCTTCCTTTCGTTTCTCGTGACCACCACTGTTTTTAATGTTATACACCAACAGGATGAGAAGGCCGAAATCGATTGGCACGCGGAAGGCAAACGCACGAATAAATATTAGATTGTTAATCATTGCAAATAATGGGAAAACAATCATTCCAAATCAAATTATGACTATCCTGATATAAAATTTCGAATTAAAAATCATTAACCTTCCGTTGACACACTGGATCATTTTTACCCGAACTAGTTTTAAATGAGATGCTCACTTTCCAAAAATTGAAAATTTTAAATCATCTTTCACAACAATTTCATTTTATATTCACCCAATTTCAATTATGCGGACTTATGGAGAAGTTTCAAAAATGTATCACGGATTTTTTAAAATAATCACCGACCAAAGGGTTGTTAATGACAAGTGAGCCAGAGGTAAGTATGTCAACGGAAGATTAAGGGAGGACACCACTGTGACGGGCCGAAAAAAGGTCGTTCTTTCGATTTTTTTCGTCTGCGGGATTATTTATTTGGGATTTGGAAAAAGTGTATGTTATTGAGCATATTTCGTGTCAATTTTTCATTTACAAAATGAAAAAATAACAAGGTTATTGAGGTATAAGGGCCTCTGTATAAATAAATATGGACCAAAGACCGAAACGATAACTTGACAATGGTTGGTGTGAAATATAAAAATAAAACAGTTTTAGAATCCATGTAAATGTAGCTCTCGTTGGACGTAACCGTTTTTCGAATTTAAAAAAAAAACACAAAATGGTGGGTGTTCAAAGAAAGGTGTAATTGTGGTAAAATTTTTACTTGTATTCGGGGGCTTAAAAAAGACTAAATAAAAAAACAGCCACGTACACCCATAGCTACTGCAATTGGAGAAATTTTGGTGTTTTTAAAATAAAAATCGGACAATTATAGCTAGTCATGATTCCGGCCAAGTCGAGAAAGGTCGTTTTGAAAAAAACGCGATTGAAAGTTTGAGCATACGTAAATCGGTGCGTTACCTGCTCTCACTAAATCATCTGTAACTTGGTCAATTTTCAATATTTCAACCTAAACCTTTTTTGACATATACTTGAATATGTATACTATGAGAAAACGCAAAAAAACCTATCTTTTTTACTTGTCACAGCGGTTTCCCCAGATAAAAGTGCACTAAGTATAAAAAAAATACATGCACATTTTTGGGGGGGATAGGGGGTCATTTGCGATTTTTTTCACCCTTAGATCCTATGGCACGGTAATTGTCATAATTTTTTATCTGTGGTTGTAATAGCACAAAATAACTTCTGTTGTATTCTGCAATGTATGTTTATTATTAATCAATCATTATTTGATACAATTGGTTTCAAGAAAATGTCTCTTGAGCTTCCAGTCTTATAAATGTGTAAATGTACAAAAATCTTCAATTTCGAAATTCATTATTAAAAAACTCATTCTCTTTATTTTGACCACATAATGAATTATTTCTATGACATGTAGCATATCATTGGAAAGGCTATAAACTAGTAAACTTTTTGAAACAAAGCTAAGTAAGCTTTTAGTTTTTTTTTATAATGAATTTAGAAGATAACATTTTTCATAGATTTACGAATTTTTAAGACTTTAGAAGCCATTTTCTTCAAACCAATTGTATCAAATAATGATTTATTTATGATCAGCATCCATTGCAGAATACAACAAAAGTTATTTCGCGCTATTACAACCACAGACGAAAAAGTTATGACAATTTGAAGGCGCAATTTCGGGTAATTGAAAAAAATTTTTTTTTAAAAATCGTATCTTAATGACCGTGACACATAGGACATGGGGTCTAAGGGTGAAAAAGGTATCAAATGACCCCTCCAATTCCCCAAAAAATGATGTCGCTCCATGCGCCAAACACTCTGTATTTATATAAATTTCTATGCACTATCATTTAATTTTGGATTACATTCACTATTCAATTGCAATACGTCGTCGAAGTTAGTCTTTAGTGATCTTTATAATTAGTAATTCTTTATAATTTACAATCAATACCAATATTATTTACTTGTGAATTTTCAACTACGCGATTAAACTATGTCGCTTTCTAACGCCGATGAATTATTGTTCAAAGTAAAATTTGAGCACGAACGTATCCTCGAAAGTTTCGCGACGATCGTTAATTCCGGAAAAGGTTCTTAATTGTTTCGTATCGTTTAACGAGGGCAATTTTGAACGCCCGGAGCATTGTTCGACGTTACGTAAGGAACGTTTAATACAATATGGCCTGAAGCGACGTGAAACAAGGGCGATGGTGGAAATGAATGATAGCAAGTCTGCCGGGTTGCGCCTGCGAGAGTAAATCGGCCACCATCTTTTAATGAGCGTTCATTATCTGAATTATGAAAAAAAGAAATCCCATCTTAGTCACCGGGCGTATACATATTAAGGTAGGAGCTCACGTTTTAGTCTGCAAGAACCCTAATGATTGGTACCACTTAAATACCTCCTTCGGCGCGGCTATAGTTACCTACGATCATAAAGCTGCCATACCAAAACATACACTAAATTGATGTCTCTCGGGTTGACTACTCGTCATACAATCAACATTTTCTTCAACCGACGTCGATTTTTTTTTTCGAATTAGTAATGGGTTATTATATTTTGTATTAAAAAAAATACAGTTACGCGTTTGAGAAATGTGAATTATTTTTTTTAACAATAAAACGATTATCTTTGTAAAATTAATTACATTTTTCAGTTGACCAATTGGCTGTTTCATGAATTAATTTCATTAATTTCATTAATTTATCATTATTCATTTAATTAATTGATTTTTCAATTTTTTAAATGTTTATCTCCATACAAAAAGATTTAGCATTGGGTGAAAAAAAAAAAACAAAAAATCTTTGGAGACTCGTAATACTTATGTGAAATCCACAAAACTTCCGCAAAATCTCCGATCGCTAATGATTATGCATCGAACTAACGAATCAGTGATACGACGTCTTTTTATGGACAAACAGACAGCTACTGGCTATAGCCGAGCCGTTATCGCGTTATACAGTAATCGCAATTCCCATCCGAAACTCTCCTGGCGCATAATTGATTGCCCAAGTCGCAAGTTTCCTTTATAACGATAGAACCTAATGCGGCCAACTGCTCCGACTAGTTCGTGCTGCTTGTCGTATTTTTTCCTTTCGCGTTGATCGAAGAAAACGGGACCACTTCGCGTTCAAATGCCTTACAACGAATTCAGTATCAGTGCGAATGCCGCGTGTAATGAACATTCTTCGTCGTCCGGTAACGGAAATATGGTGTAGCTTGAAGAACGCACGTTGCTTCCTTTTTTACTCTGTCTATACGCGATTCTTTCGCACCGATTGAACCAGATTCCCGGGGCGTGATGGTTAAGGGTTGATGGAGACCAATCCTGGACTAACCGAGTGATTGGGAAACGAGTTGGAAAGAACGAACCTCGTTAAGGGGTTATGCCTAGTTGTGAAAGTCGAAAAATCACTTCTTTCAAAACCAACATATTTTAACATTTATCTTAAAAATGTTCCCAGGAAATTTCAAGATGATCCGATAAAAATTCGGAGATTTGTAGGCTCTTATGTTGACCCCCGTCGCGATGCTCGGAGCGTCGTTCGAAACTTTAAACGCTTTTTTTCCAAAGTACGTTTTTGAAGTCGGTGAGCGAAATATCTCGGAAACTACTGCATCGATCGTTCTGAGATTTTTAGAGCTTTTTCTAGATATAAATATATAGTATTTGATTGAAGGATTTTTTTCTGATGTATACTTTCTCGATTTGATGAACAAAAAATGCCCATTTTATTCGCAAAGATGAAGACTCTCGTCTTGAACACACGAATTTTTTGTACTGCGATATTCCTTCGATTAATCATAGTACTGATGTACTAACATCTGCTTGATTTTTTTATATTGGATAACCTGGTTCAGAAGGGCATTGCTCACGGCAAAATACGTTTTCGAGAGGTGCTTACCGGATATCGGCTGTAAATCGATTTAAATTAAACATTTTTACACAAAACAGTTATAGAGTGTTCTTCAATTTTTTTTCCTTCAAATTCCTAATTTTTGTATCATCACGATATTCTAAAAAAATCCCAAAAATTAGGTATTTCCGCCCTTAGCACTAGACCTCTTAACAGACAGTCGAACCTCTATATAACGAATCTCGAGGGAAGTTCATTATGTCGAATTTTCGTTATTTCGAGATCATGTCCCTTAAAATGTTCTTTAAAAAAAATCTATTAGTATTGTAAATATACGGATATTTTTTAATGAAAGAATGGTTTAAATTGGAAAAATTCTTACTAGCAATTAGAGCATAATGTATATCATTATGTTGTTGTATCAATTTATAGGGTGTCTATCGGAAGGAAATGGACAAATCTTCGTTATATCGAGTTTCGACCGTATTTGAAAATTATTATTAGCCCATAAACCTTCCACGAATCACAGTGACACTATACGTTTATTGAAGGATGTAATTGTCAGAGTATTGCAGAGAGAAAATATCCAAAGCTTGCTTCGAAAGGCTGGACAGATCTTCGACACATCATTTTGTACGTAAGACTAGAACGGCACCTGTCAAATTGTCACGACGGTCTATACTCAAACAACCTACGTTTTTGAACAACATTGGATCATTGATCTCCTTTCCATATTTTTGTTATCATATAACAAATTCGTGGCAGGTACTTCGTTTCCTTTTATTATTCCGACGATCCCGCAATTACTGCCAAAGAAATCATTACACCCACGTCTTTGAGTTTGCGCAATGCTTTGATTGACAAGAAACGGCCCGTGTAGCCTGTCCCTCGTGACCGAGTGCAGCACGAGAGTGATTGGCAAATTACAGCGATCGATATTATAAATACTCGTCATGAGAGGTTCACGTTTATGAAGAATGTAAATCATTTCCCACAGTGCGATTCTGAAGCTCGTTGACAGGATAATCTGGCATCGTTTTATTATTAATCAGCCTGAAACGTAAACTCGTGACTCTTCGTGGATGAATAACAATCAAGTAATCCGTAATTCGACATCATTGCGGCGAAGCAAGTGCCACTTCTCCACGATCGTATCGAGAATGAGATGGCCTTGCGAAATATTTTTGTCGAATTGATTCGAGACACCGCAAAATTGACCGAATGATTGGCTCCGGTTATAAGTGGTGAACTTTGCGAGATCGATCGTAAACCGATTACGATATCCGGCCCGTGGCTATTTCCACTCGAAAAACGCACGAATCACTTTGAGGATATTAACTATGTGCATAACTACAATGAGACGTGACTGGTTGGATTGAGCCGAAATATCTGTTCTCGTATTCTTGAATTTCGTGTCAATCAAACGAAGTCAAAAGTTATTTCGTAATAAGCAACCAATCTCGGCGGCTTCGATCGGACGCTGACAATAGCATCGATACGTTCATTTCGCCTGACTACTTAAAAAAATATTTCATGACATTTGACGAACTGTTTTCTCTGGTCGTTCGATTGCCCGACCGTGATTCGACAAAATCTAATGATCTCGTTGTACTGTGAGGACCAGCTCGTTTCTCATCAGCTTTCAGAGTAAGCAAATGTAAAGCTGTAGAATATGAATCGTATCTCGTCTTGCGATATGACACTCGCGTGTCATATCAACATAACATCAAATTTCCAGGGCCAAATATCGATTCCCATCAACTTCTATATTTTTATTCCGTCGTAAAAATGATATTTATTCAAAAGCAGTAAGATGTAATATATATATATATATATATATATATATATATATATATATATATATATATATGTATGTATGTATGTATGTATATATTTATGTGTGTGTGTGTGGGTGTGTGTGTGTGTCTGTATGTATGTATGTATATAAATGACAATCTAAAAGAGAAAAGAAATATTATGACATGCAACATACATAAGCACGAGAATGACAGATACTTACATTGATATCACATACTCCAACGCAAAATGTTTAGCTCCGATTAATTGATTTTTCGAAACTTCCTCCGCAACACAGCTGGTGTTGAATCTGTGATTCTACATATCCCGATATATTTCCTAGTTAAAATGAGCGCCGAGGCTGAGTCGAGTAATTTGTTTACTTACTTTCCACTCGCCGTCTCATAATTATGGCAGCCGAACTTTGATATCGCTACTTGGGAGATTGATCAAGAGGATCAATAACAAAATAATTATAAATCAACGATCCAGCACCGCACAGTTGGCATTAATTCATATTCAATATTCAGACGAATCATAAATAAATTAAATCGATGTTGTATACGTTTTCTGAATGTACCTGATGAACATGTTTCTCAATTACATAATATTTATTTTCTTATATTAATTTACAAAATGTCATATCCATGGGAATATTTTATTCCAGATTTTATGGATTAAAAAAAAATCGTCGTGATAAATCTCTACAAGGAAATTGGTATTTAAAAAAGTCTCATCTGAAGAACACTCTAGTTTTTTTTGTGTAAATATATTTAATCATAATCGATTTACAGCTGATGTCCGGGAAGTACCTCTCGAAAATGTCTTTTGCGGTGAGCAATGCCCTTCTAAACTAGGTTATCTAATATCAAGAAATGGAACAGTTTTCGTTAGTATATTAGTTTATCTTCTGATTAATCGTATACATTTCCAAAGTATCGAATTAGAACAAAGTGGCTTGGTTCAAAGTGAGTATTGATTTTTGCGAAAAAATGGGCATTTTTCGATGCTCAAATCGAAAGTATACATCGGCAAACAAATCCTTCGCTCCAATACATTTTTTACATCTAGAAGAAGGCCTAAGAAATTCATAAATATTAGTGCAGTAGTTTTTTAGATATTTTGCTCAACAACTTTGAAAACAAACTTTTGAGAAAAAAGCGTTTAAAGTTTTGAACGACGCTCCGGCCGTTCCGACGGGCGTCAACATACCAGCCTGAAAATCTGTCAATTTCAATTCGATCGCCTTGAAATTTTCAGCAAACATTTATAAGATGATGTACTGTCAAAATATATTGTCTTCGAAAAAAGTGATTTTTTTACTTTAACAACTAGGCATAGCTCCTTAATAAATAAAACAGTAAAATGTTATGCACTATATAATGTGTAATGATGTGTATATACGATTGACAAAAATATATATAGTTACACATCATTTTAGAACAGCGACTAAATTGATTAAAAACAGGAACGAAAAAACGCCGATTTACAGAACTTTATTATATGAATAGTGAAATTCGCTCTATTAACTACAAAACCGGTATCGTCTTTTGAGGAAATACCAAAAACATCGATGGAAGATAATTAAAAATATATTCACCTCGCTCGGATCAGTGACCGGGACGCTGGTGGTTTACAATGACGGGTGTGGAAAACAGCGTTACCTTTTTATATAATATGCAGCACTCGTCTCGTTTTTTTCACACACATGTATATGCAACGATTAAAGTTCGTAAAGTGAATTTTGGTGAAAGTAGCGAGCGGGAATCGAGAGAACCAGAATTCTCGAGGGACCGGCTCTCTCCGTTTCGCGTGCTGATCTCTTACGACCCACACAATCTCATTTGCGTCGGTGAAAAGCCGCGATCTATATACATATTTTTCCCATTGAGAAACAACGTAATCCGGGGATCACGATTGCGTGTTGTGATCGCGCGAAATCTCCATCCGTCACCTGGTCTCGCATAACTATAGGGGTAACCTCTTAATGTATACGTTACACGTTGTTTAAGAGGGGTTTGCAAAATCCGCTAGGTGATAAATGCGAACATGGCGTGTGTTTCTTAAGAATGACAAGACAAATTGTCTCTTCTTTACAGGTGAATAAATGTCTCCGAAAAAAAATAGCCAACAATAAAAGCCCATTTGTGTTTTTTTTTTGGTAATTCTTTAGATAAGTGACTTTTCCGAAAAATGAGCTTAATTTTTCCCCCTATTTTCTCATTTATTGGGTTAAAAATTATGATACTCAGTAGGGGGAAGCTGAACTTCACCCTCCCATAAAAAGTTACGGAGTTTTGAAGTTCGCGGAAACACGTGATGAATAGGGCGTTTTTGAACATTTCGACGCTTATATTGGGTGTTTTTGGGTTTGTTTGGAAACAAGGATTTTTCGGAAAAGTCACTTATCTAGAGAATTACCTTAAAAATGATTACGGTCAATCAAAGTGATATTTTGTTTGAATAGTAATAGCATAATCATTAAATCCCATTGCAATGATTTTCTTCATATTTTTTTCAGTATATGAACATATTTCCGTCAACAACAAACATATAACGATAAATACGGAAATAAAAATGGACTAATAATAAGAAAGAATAGAAAATAGACTTTTTGAAACTGATTTTTAAAACATTTCGACGCATATATTGGGTTTGTCTGGGTGTGTTTTGAAACGACGATTTTTCGGAAAAGTCACGAATCTACAGAATTACCTTAAAAATGATTACGGTTTTCGATCGAAGTATTTCGTTTCTATTGTTTTGTTTCAAAGTAAATATTTTGTTTGAATAGTAATAGCATAATCATTAAATCTCATTGCAATGATTTTCTTCAAATTTTTTTCAGTATATGAACATATTTCCGTCAATAACAAACATGTGACGATAAATACGTAAATAAAAATGACTAATAATAAGAAAGAAAAGGAGATGCACTTCTTCAAACTGATTTTTTAAATACGAAACTTTCACTACACTTGACAAACAATTTGGACTGTTAAATAGCGAATAAATTATATTTCGACTTTCATTAATATTAACAAATATTGTAAGTCATTGGAAAGCGGTGAAAATTTGTGCGTATGCCAACGGTAATGGATTGGTTTCTCTCATTTCTCGCTTGTGACAAACGTCTACTGAGATTCCCGGGCGAATAAATCAATTTCTAAAAAATATATCCCCACCTAATAATAAATCTAGGGCGCGATAGTGACGAGTTACGATGGATGATCGCCCAAAATGATTTATAGCACATTCACGAGAAAAAAAGATAATACGTGACACGTTAAATACGGCCGTGTGATAAACGACAGCCTCTGTACATATGCAACGTGGGAGAAACTAATTTGCGGGCTACGAGCAAAGATAGCGAAGTTTTATGGTGTCAAATAATTTGCCTTGGTGGATCGTGACAAGAGAAAGTCAAGTGTGCATGGTCGTTGCATTTTTGCATTCTTTAAACTATTAAACCTGTAATCCTGGCACGTATTCGGTTACCGGGTACGTTGGTCATTTTTATTTGAATAGATAGACCATAAAACGTAGTGGAAAATCACGAAACAATCGTAATTTCGTGATAAATATAATTCACATGATACCTAAAATAAACGTCAATTATTACTGATTACTGAAAACCGATACTGATGGACGGACGATCGGGGTTAGGATCCGGCGATCCTCCGAGTTCTGTAGCATAGTGCATGGTTAATACTCGGAGGGGTGAACGCATAGCCGTGCACCAGCCGGCGCATAAACGAGTAATTGGAAGATTAAGGGGGAAGATACCGTTAAGCGAGGAAAGAACTGTTTTTCAAGATTTTTTTAAAGGCAAGATTTCTCCACGATTTTTGAGATTTAGGGTGTATGTTTTATGACTACTTTTGGCTGTTACGTGGTACATTTCATTTATTAATCTTTAAAAATGGCGGAGGTATAGCACGGCATTCTAAACGGGTTGCGGTGCATGTTTTGTCAGACGGCGTGCCCCGTAGCGTCGGCGGGATTCATCGGCAAAAAACCAAGGAAGATCTTCCTTTCATTAACACTCATACACAGAATATGAACCAAAAAAAAGTGACAAGTGTTGAAAATGGATGAAATAATACGCTTTGAAACAGAAAGATTGAATTTTCCAAAAAAAATTGCTATATTTTGCAATCAAAAGTACCTTTTTTTCAAAAACATTTAAGGTCGTGTTTTAAACAATAAGATTAGAAACATTTATACCAAATTTCGTGAGAATCGATCGATTCGTTTTTTAGCTATACATCACGCGAGATTTAAAAGTGCAGTTTAAAAGGTCTTGCCATACCTCCGTCATTTTTGAAGAATAATTTAAAAAATACCATGGAACAGTCAAAAGCAGTAAAAAAAAACGTAACCAAAGTTTCGAAAATGGTGGTGCAATCTTTCCTTTTAACAAAAAACCTCGAAAATCAGCTTTTCTCGCCTAAAGGTCCCCCTTCAATACTTCTGAGACCTCGGTATAGATACTTGAGTAAACTTCTGTGCGCCACAGAACCGAAGTGCACCGAAAGTTAGATTAGCAAATTTCGGATGAAGAGTGATAGAAAAGGGTTCAATTGGGAAGGGCAATACGTAAAAACCCGCAGGGATGTACGTTGGAACTCAGAAAATAAAATACCACCTACTGAAACGAAAGGTTTTTTTAATTAAGAACTTCGCAGCGATACGTTTCAGGGGATTGGCTACTGTGACGACGCGAAAAAAAGGGTTATTTAAAAAAATTCATTTTGACGGAATAAGTAACATTGGAAAATCGTTTGGACATTTATTCGTATGTACATTAACAAAGTTGTGTGCAAAATTTCAAAAAAACATTAATAATTAAAGATGTTATAAACAATCTCATGAAGGTCCTTTAAACGTGAGGGGCTCAACGGTGTACTTGATTTTGGCCACCTGGCCACCTGATCGGAAACAAAAAAACCAGGTTTTTTTTTCTTACAACAGATAGTGGCTAAGGCTTGACCAAACTGTTTTTGACATCGTGTTCGAATCATCAAAACAAAATGTGTGCATTTTTTACGTTTTTTAAATAAAAAATGACATTATTATTGTTAATGTCTAATGAAAAAAAATGTTAAGAAGAAAAACGTAAGTCAAGACTCAACTACTATTATACTGAATAAGTGTACCAAATTTCAAGGTAATCCGTTTATTAGATGACGAGAAATCGTGTACACCGTTTCGAAACACATTTCTTTTTTTTCGAGACAAACGCATTTGAAGTTTTACTAACAATTTTATCGTTGTAATGATAAGTTTACTTTCAATCTGCGATTCCTTCACCATGTGTCGGACTCTTTAATTTGAGTTGCCTCAAGCGACGAACGAGTGTTCGTCATTTTCACGGTAGCCTAGTCGCTTGATAGTGACGTTTAATTGCATAATAATACGAATTCCGTTTATCGCTGCGGATTTTTATATTAAAACTGTCGCTGCTTCCGTTTTTAAATACCATTGTGAACACTTTATTAATGGGAGCGTGCTGGAACAAAGACAGCTCACAAGCACCAAAATACTGCCTCGTACACATGTGTTATTTCTCTCTCGTTTGCCTTGAACTTGAACCGTGAAATTCTCTCTCGGAGACCGTGAGCACCATTATATTAAAAGCACAGTAATAGTCATGTTGCGTATGGACGATAAAGCAAGAGGAACATAAATGGAGAAAGATGGAAATTGGCCGAGAAAATTTAAGGGCGGGACATAATTACCAACGTCCAGTTATGTACATATACTCGTAGGTAGTTTTTAAGCGAAGCGCCGAAGCATCAACTCGGAGCTTGGAAGGGAACTTGCCCGTAGGAACCGCCAGAGCTTGAAGATGTCAGTTTTATCTTTGCACTGTGCAAACGTGATGATGTAATCACGAAGCATAAAACATAGCATGAAATAACCGCTATATCTACAATCATTTAAACGTTTTGCTTTGTTCGCAATGTTGGTACGGATCTGCATGTAAGAATGTCTTATGAGCGAATATATTTTTTTTTATTTGCGTGACAATGAGGACTCTATTACGCGATACAATAAATAAGTAGAAAGATCATTTCCGTGTCTAAATCGAGCATGCAATCAAAATCGGATCATCCGGAGAAATATGATGTAATGGCAATTTAAAGTATCTTAAATTGACAATATTGGAGTATTTGAGGACATACATGCTCAGAATCCTTCATCTTTCTTACAATTAGTGCTACGGAATATTTTCTATTTCACGGATTGTATCGAAACATCCTCAAAGTGCCTTTCTATTTAATTCTCAAGCCTAGTTGGCATTCTCAGGATACAAAAATCCATTGCGACAAAAAATGTTTTTCAAAAAGCAACCGTGTCTCCATTGTTGCCTAGTCCATGCTTTCCTTCCAGAAATACTGCGTCAATATCATTGAAATTTCATTAAAAATGATCGAAAATAGAGAAGTATCGAATGTCGAAAACTGATTGAGCCCTTGACATTTTTAAGCGCCCCGTGCTTAAAATGTTTGAAATGTTTCATCTTGGAATAAAAAATATCACCAAAAAAATTACACATCGTTATGATGACGTATAATTGTTTTCAAAATCGCAATATCCCATGATATTGAAGTTTGCATCGTTGGGATACATCGAATTTTTTTTTATTGCCCTATTTTCGTTTGGCCTATTTGAGCCACAAAAATCACTGTAACATTTTTGGAGATCGTTATTACGGTTCCATAAACTAAATTTGCAAAAAATGGTTTAGTTACAGACAACATTTAAAAAAATGACAAAATACAGAGTTTTTGTTGCATTCCAACGATGCAAACTTCAACACCATCAATAACGAAGTTGCTTCAATTGCTTCGGAATAACGAACGTTGCTTCGGATATACCTGATTGACTAATGCTATTTCTAGAGCTTCTTGAGAGAGAAACATCAAAGAGTTTCAGATATTTCCAATACCGAGACATTTCTCACGGCTGAATAGTTCGACGCAAAATATGCAATTGCCCTTTTGACAGGAGATTGAAGTTCGTGAAGTTCATATTACGGTCTACGGAAGTGAAGCAAACGGAAGGACTATAAAAAAAAAGTTCATAAAAAATGATTTATTAAATTTCGCGTCCAAGAGTGCGTACGGATTTTGCTGTGGCTGCTGTGGGTCGGAGAAATTCAATTTAACCGACGCTCTGTCAATGACAAATAAACGGTCATGAATCTCCATGGCTTATTTATTAAACTTTATCGATCGTCCTCCTACCTTGCCTTTCGCAACGGATTCTTCGCTGTCACGTTCCCTCTTCCTATAAAAGTTACCTCTCATACAGATATAAAACAAAACATCTTTGAACAGATACAAAATATTTATTTTTACTGTACAAAACTCAATAATAGTCACCGTATGTACATGAATTGTTTACATGGGTTGTGTACATTTCATTGATTGAACGATCCTATGGGTTTCCTACGTAAAGAGCACTGAAGACATTCCATTGCATTGTCGATTGAGTAGAGGCAATTGTGGTTATTGTTGGAATATCCTGAAAATTTCAGAGATTTGTTTTTCACATTTTCCAGAAATATTCTCCATCAAGTCTTTATAAAAAAAATCCCTTCGACAATTTTTACAATACTCACTAATGTAAGTTATTTAATACTGTAAATTAAATAGAAAAAATAATATGTTGCGTAAATAATATAAAAATAATAGTATATTCTCCAGCTGAATATAAATATTGATAAAAAAAATATGGCTATTTTACGAACTTGATATCGACGTGTCTTTCGTTCGTGAGCCAGTTGCCAGTTTCTTTTTTACATTTGCAACGGCTAGAACTATGGCAACGAGCTCGAGCTCCTTAAATTACCATGGCAAATTTCCACGTTTGATCCATCTTTCCCAGGTCGAACAAATGAACGTTCCTCGCGATTGTATCGGCAATTAAACGTGAAAGAAAAGTCTCTTCACACACTTGATCCCAGTTAGTTAAGGTATTCCTTTCGCGGAGGGCCGTATTTTATGGGGGCATAAGGAGGGCCCTTCTGAGTCATTGGTAAATCCCAGTGGCGCTTCATAAAAATAAGTCACAATCAATTATTATAACCGGTGATGAATTGGAATATAATGGAATATATGGAAAATGAAACGATAAATTGGAATATATGGAATATATGGAAAATGGAACGATGAACGTTGCGCAAATTTAGTAGATTTGGACATGTCTACATATTCTCTGAAAAGTCGAGGCTACGAAAATTCTTCTGCTAGTCACATTTTTCTAAATTTTATCATTAATATTTTCATTAAACATTCCGTGAGCCGCTGTTTTGAATGCCGTTACGGAATCTTTAGATCTTTTACACGCATGAGCAGCTTATGTCAGGCATCTAGAGTTATTTAGCGTATAAATAATTAGATAGAAATGTGTCGATGCTGCATAAATAAGACGATTTTTAGTTTCGTAATTTTTCGTTAAAAGTCCAGTAACGGCTTGAAATTTTACCAGTAGGGTCAAAGTGGGAACAGTGGCAACAGTGGGTAGACTGAACTTCTTCTGTTTCTCAGAAATGGACATGTATATATGTGCGTTTTTTTTCACATTAGAACCGCCCTCAGATACCAATAGGTTTGAACCTGTCTGTGAGTCGCTCCCGCGCAATTCGGTTGTGCGAGGTTATTTTATATTATTTTTGGTGTCAAAAGTTGAAAAACCAGCTGAGTTTATATGTTTTTTGCTTCTTTACCTATCGCAGTCATGTTCGAAGTCATTGTTCTCCCGCAATATACAGCTATATTGCGGTATTTGAGCATTGTGTTTGTTAACCTAAGAAAAATAGAACCTTGTCAGTACCCGTTTTAGAAAAAAAAGAGAGGGTCGGTACACAGTGGCTGAATTTTTCGAGGTACACAGACGTAAGTCATAATATGAATATTTTCGCGTTGTGATTTAGGTACGTACTGGTACTACCTCATTAGGTAGGTACTCATTGTTGATGGATATTCAATAAATGATTGTGATTGATCTCATGCTGTCTTTTTTTGATTAATTTTTCAATAGTTTACTGTACAATGTTCCCCATTGTATAGAGAAAAGTACTCCATTACCTACGACTGTACAGTGGATCAGGGTAATTTTCTTCAAATTTTGCTTGATTTTGAAATTTTGTTTGACTGTGAAATTAGGCATGTTTCACTGTTTACACCCCCAAGTACACATTTGATCAAATCCCATTTTTTAAAAATGGTTATTATCTCAATATCTATTGGGTTAGGCCATTCAGTGTCTTTTAACAAAATGAAGCCATTGAACACACCTCGCGTTTAGTCAAGGTTGCATTGAGATTGTGGGAACGGTTAGGGAGCTATAGATCTCTGAAAAAAAAATGAGCCACTGATCCCATTCTGACCCTGTATTGTGATGCATTTTTACTTGATTATAGACGAAAATCAGTTGATTGTTAAATATTCGGGTTCGTGAAAGGAATACCTTAATTAAATTATTGGTTATCCAACATTGTACTTTCGAGATAATTTTGGCCGTTGTGAAGTTTTCATACGAGCGGACATTGCCGTTAAAAATTGCCGCAATCGCTGTTGGCGTTTTTGATAATTGCGCCACCGAAAACTTTGACCGGTGTTCTCGTCCACGAGATAAGCATTAATTTTCCACCTATGCGTGGACTGCCACGTCCCTGTTGGCAATGCTCAAAGCTGCTCTCCACGAGTTGCCGACCCAGTGGTTTTTCATCGAGTATCGTTTCAAACGAATTTTCGTGTTCCAAATGACTGAAAAAATGTGATTTTCGCCTAGTACGTGATTCATCAGGCTGGTTACCACGGATCCTCCGAAAAGCGGGCGAAATGTTCGTTGATAGGTCAGCGGCCGACGTCACCTCGGGCTTTCGAAGGGCCACCGTCGGAATCCTTGAAAATACCGGATGTTCATTCTCGACCCGTGAATAACTTCGAGCACCGTAGATCGGAGCTGATAATCGGGACTCGTGACTGATCAAATCAATGTCACTCCGAGGCCCGACGTCATTGGGTTTGTTCCTTTCGAAAAATGACCCTGTCGATTCGAAGGCCGACGACAGAATTAGATTAAAGCCTAGAACGGCACCTTCGACACCTTCCTCCAGGCCCTTGTCAAAATCCGTGTATTCTTGGCCAAGTACTATATCACCGCCGCTCGGTATGACGTGACCTGCCATCTGAAAAAGTCATCAATAACATTGGCGTCAAGAACGACCTCCCGAGCAAATTCAATCATTATGAATGGTTTTTCAATCAAGCTTATTCATAAAAAAGGAATGAACTTTCGAAATCGTTGTCTGAATTGTTAGAAATGACGGTGAATACTATTTGGGATTAAGGTATTTCTTTCGCGCAGGGCCGTATTTTGTGGGGGCATAAGCAGGGCCCTTCTGAATCATTGGTAAATTACAGTGACGCTTAAGAGGTCTTCTAACTTTAGACGCTAAAAAGGCGATTTTCGTGAATTTTTTGATAGGTTTATATCATAGATATTGATATAACAGTTCTTACACTTAATAAATACACTTTCGAAATATATCAAAATTTTTTTCATTATTTTTTTTAAGTCACTATTTATAGACGAAAATGGTAGTTAAAAAAATGTCCTAAAAAAATTGTAGGGCTGTGCTGTTGATAAAATCTCTGAGATGGATCATCCACAAAAAAATCAAACGGTTTTAGATTCAGTATACTAATGGCTATAGCGCATATCAGACGATTTTTTATATATACAAAAATAACAAAATGGCAGACATTTTTCGAAAAAAATGTGATTTTTAAACGTTCTTGGCAAAAAAATAGTAAATATGAAAATTTAAAAAAATCTTTGATATGCGCTATAGCTATAGTTGTAAACAATATGTAGTTAAAATTTCATAAAGATCGGTTAAGTTCGAAGATTTTATTAACAAGCTGTCGAAAACTGTTGTCTCGAGAAACACGCGTTTAAAGTTTGTTTGGTTTAAATAAATACAATTAAAAAATTTCTTTGGTGTATTTCGAAAGTGTATCTATTAAGTGTAACAACTTTTATATCAATATCTATAATACAAACCTATTTAAAAAATCACGAAAATATCATTTTTTAGCGTCTAAAGTGAGAAGACCCCTTAATAAAAATACGTCACAATCAATTATTATACCAAATGATAAACCGGAATCGGAAAAGTCGCGGCTACGAAAACTCTTCCGCTAGTGACATTTTTCCAAGTTTCATCATTAATATTTTCTTTGAACATTCGGTGACCGTTTTTATTGTCGTTACGGGATCTTTACAGTCTTTCACACGCGTTGAGCAGTTTATATCAGGCATCTAGAGTTGTTTAGCGTATAAATTATTCGATAGAAATGTGGCTAGCGTGTAATTTCCATAAAGTGCCGTATCAATGAGACGATTTTTAGAGTCGTAATTTTTCGTTAAAAGTTCGTTAACTTGGCGCGAAATTTTACCAGTATACTGGGATGTATTTTTACTTGATTATAAACTTAAATCAATTAATTGTTAAATATTCGGTTTCGCGAAAAAAAATACCTCAATTATCTTTGGAAGTTGATTGTTGTGAAGTGATTTGGAGTGCTGCTTTCAACGAATAATATAAACAGTGTATACGTAGCCTTGGTAAGGCAGGCTCGACAAATTTCTTTGCAAGCAGTGGAAATAGTAGGTATTTGTAAAGGCTTATCCAACGGGTACATGCGTGGTCGCGAGCGATACAAGCAGCCACCTGTATCTCGATTCTTTCACTAGTTCACCGTTATGACCAGGTGCTGTTTGCGATAACGTAGAGAACTGCACGAAAGTGTCAGCTCTTTATACTTCAGGCCTGGAAGATTCTAGCAATGCCTTGGCATAAAAAAGAATAATCATCCAGTGCATATCATGCAGCGTGCAGAGCATTTTCGATCACCATTCGCTAACAATGTGAACAAATCTTGACCACAAACAGCTGACGGTAATTTTTTGATCGAACTTTTCATAGAGAATTTTTAAAATACCATTTCTCGGCATGTTTACAATTAAAAAAGAAATGAATAATTCGGATGAATTTGAAAAGCGTACCCGCGTGACGTATCCATCGATCTTATTCTGTCCGTCGATCCACAGAGCGTAACGTCCGTCCGCGTTATTCCAGCTCTCGCAGATGTGATACCAACGGTGCTCCCTAATGTTCGTCGAGTATGAAAATATTTCAATATTGTCTATCTCGAGATGAACGCTCCGGCCATGTGATGATACCCAAGCTCGTACCAGTCGGTCCTTCTCGTTTTCTGCATGTTAACAATAAGAAAATAATGTGGTATGTTACGCACGGAAAATTTGTATAACGCCGATCGGTCGCGCGCTTGCAGTCTCCTTATAGAACGACCCGGGTAAGGCCCTGTTGTGCAATCGAAACTGGTGACTTGGATAGTCTGAATTTTTTTTTGCTCCGCAACAACTCGACCTCGCACCGTCACGTCACTACGGTACATTTGCTTTTTTTTTCGTACAAATACCACGACTAATTCCAGCAGTGTCGAGGCAATTTCCTTTTTTTCTTTATTCACGTTATGGTAGATAATTTTTAGTACTTTCTCGTAAGAACAAATTTTTCGCTATCAGGGCGACTATTAGAATCAATCGAAATAAAACAGTGTTAGAAATGTACTCATGAACAATTATTCAATTAATAAATTCTTACGTAATTAACCGAATAATTCATGTACAGCGAGTGATCATGAAATGAACAATTTGTAAATTAGTTGTATTGTCTCCAAGCACATAAAAATGTAAATTCATAAACACGAAGATGAGCGATTTTATTTGATATCAATAGAATTCAGTTTAGCGAATAAAAGAAAAAAATACAAGCCGCGCGTGAATGTAATAGGCGAGACGGATTATAAAGCGCGGACGAGTTCTCGAGCATTGCAAAATCAACAGAGTTTGCCGTATCATCGTTGGACGAGCGCGTGCGCTTTGAAGCTGAATTGTAATTATCTCTGAGAAGCTAATTAGCGAGAATAATGAGAACATTGCAGAGCCCTCCAATGTTCACTTGGCACACGAAACCAAATTAATCTTAATGCTACTACTCGTGTTAAATGTTATGAGACGCCGGTAGCTATTAAAAACTAATTATGTCGCGATTGCTTATCGGATTTTTGTTTTCTATCGATCGTATTATTCGTAGAGTGCCAAGGAATGCCGAATTAATACCGATGGAATTCTTGCGAATGTTTCTAGTTTCGGTGATTTCGGTCTGCAGAGCTTTCCAATGGTCCTAATTATCAGGGGATTACTTTATCAAAGTCTGCACCGAATGCTCGCCTTTAATAAACTCAGTCTGATGCCATGCAGGCTCGTACTACTCTGTACGCTCATTGCCAGTGTTACAGCCGATATACGGGCCTGACCTAAATTCTAAATATTGTAGGGGTACTGAAAACGCACGTTATCATATGAGTATGTTTTTAATAGGCAATAAACCGTAATATATGTTAACTCAAGTTATATCGAACAGAATAACTTCATTGGCAAGCAACATGGCAGAGACTTTTTATCCCCCCTCCTCCCCCCACCCCCGTTAACGTTACAAAGTTTCCAGAAATATTTAATTTAGCTAAAAATGATCAATTGCATTTTATACTGGATATAATTTTTAATATTGGGTATTCCAAATCATTTGATTCATCACTTCACGCTGTTTTAAATAACAGGAACGCATATGAACTTAGAAACTCAACGGAGAATGATTCTCGCGCAATATTTGTTATGTTTTATCGACATCAGGAACAATTCACTCACGATAAACTCATTCATGAGTATTTTGTTATCACACTTTACTGGGTCGGTGCCCGGCCCATGTGTGGACAAGACGTACGAGACCACGTTGTCTGAGCGCATGCAGCCCGTTACTACTTGGAGTATATCCAGACGCTCCAATCTGTTGCACGGCCAAGTCTGCCACATTTAAGTCTGTTACTACTCATCCCCTGCACTGTGGTTGTGCAGCCACATTTGTATACATTTATCTACTCTATTACATTTAGATAAACAAAATTATGTACATGCAAATATGAATTTTTCCGTGTAAACTTTCCCAGCTGTTTCGGCGCAAATCCTTGGGTCTATAATCATTGATCCGGTGCACAGTCAGCCACGATCAGACATCGTTGTCGATTCTACTTTCCACTCTTGCTCGTATACGCGTCTTGAATACGCGGATGCACGTAAGACATCAATCGTTTGCATTTCTCAAACCAGTCCGTACGCTGGTTGTACGGCAAGTTATTTTACATGTTTGTGTGTTTTTATACGTAACCACTTATGGGACGTGACATACATATGTGTATTTTTTCATCATACTTACTCGAGTAGGAAAAGATGGAATGTGGGTAGGTAAAGTTTGTGGACTTGACCCAAACGCAAAAAGTAAACTCCTCGATTTCTGGCACCGGCAATTCCCATCGCAGAAACTGAAAATAATTGCCCGTGTGAAAAAAAAATATATATATATATTTTTTTATATTGAGCGCTACTGTATTATTTATTGTAGCTTCCATGTACAGGGTAAAAAAAAATATATATATATATTCAAGACATTATTTTGTCGTAATGCCGGTACTGTAAAAACATATAAAAGTTCTGATTCATTCGCATAAATGAGAAACCAGACAACTAAAACGTAAATACGAAAGAAAGTACGGTTGCTTTTTATCGAATGCTCAAGACTCGAGTGGTTTTTATGGTAAAACTTATTTCTGTTCAGATGAATCACGCCGAATCGCATGCCGTGCCACATGATGATTTTTCATGAAATCCATCAGCCTTTGAAACTATAGTGTTTAAGTTTGCATCGTCGGAATGCAAAAAACATTTATCTCGACTTTTTAATTTTCTTTTTCTTACTATTTACTAAAATCTTATATTTTTCAACTTTTGGTTATAATTTTTAAGGATGCTCAAAAATATTTCAGTGACTTTCGTAGCCTAAATGTGCTGAAAAAAAATACGGGAATAAGAATCTTTATTCGTTGCATTCCAACGATGCAAACGTCAGTACCAGTTGCGTCAAACTTTCTTCCTTAAATGTGTACACACACATTTTCGCTGTGCACTTTTACCTGCTATGAAATCGACCTCTGGTGTGAAAATAGAATGGATCTCACCTGAATATATCCTCTCTGTGTCAGCAAAGCTTTGTGCATAGGAGTGACATTTATCTGCCGCGCATCGATCGTATTTCCCGATGATTTTCGGACCGAAGCACTTCCGTAATTAACCAAATCAAGCGTAAACATGACCAATAGCGCAGTCGCCAATCTAAGACTCACACTCTCTGAACACATTTTGCTTTTGTCTCGATATTCTCACTTTTTCCAGGGAACTATCTTATCGCAGCACTTTTAACGGGTTCCCTTTGTTTCTTCACCAAACTGGCTTTTATGAACGTCCGAACACGCTCGTGACGTTGCGCCCTCGCGCTCTTTATCGAATGGCACGTACGAGCGCGAATGGTGCGGCTTTTTGTGACAAAACGCGGCAAACAAATGCAACGAATCCACGAGAGCCGTGATTCGCCAGAGGGCGCGACAAAAGCTCGTACTAAAAGCGGTACTTAACAAACAAAAAATGACTAATCTTTCGTCGCGGACAGCTGGCTGCGCTCACAGTTGACGTGCATGCTCGATAAAACGCCCGACCGAATATTGTCACGAAATCGGAACAGAACGCCACGAGGCTTCTCGCTCTGAGCGTTAAGAAAGAAACAGCCACTTTGTCGACACGGTCGCGCTACCTCACGATTCACCTCTGCTGTAACTAGTCACAGATCTGAGCGGGAACCCAATTCTTGCCCCTTACCGATCAGTTCGAACGTTTGGTGCTGACCTCGCATAGCCCCGCGAAACCCCCCGGCCAAAATTCAATCACTCTTTCTCATTTTCTTGCTCTGAGTGGTAATCCCTAATTGCTCTTGTGGCGATTTTCAATAATTCGATAAATATTGTCCGCAGGGGAACGCGATTTTGTCGTACGACGATTTTTTAACTTCAACCTCTATCCTCGAGGTTTTGATAGCCTTCTTATGAAATATTGACGTTTATTGATTTCCTTCTCAATTTTAGCCACTTCAATTAAGGGGGGAGATACCGTTGGCGAGGAAAAAATTGCTTAATTTCATGATTTTTTTTCAAAGGAAATATTTCTTTGCCATTTTTGACAGCTAGGGTATGTTTTATTACTACTTTTTGCTGTTACATGGAATTTTTATTTTTTTTATTTATCTTCGAAAATGGCAGAGGCATGGCACGGTGTTCTAAACGGGTTGCGGCGGATATTTTCAGACGGCGTGACACGTAGCGTCGGCGGGATCAATCCGAAAAAAAAACAACGAAGATTTTTCCTCCATCAACACTTATATGCAGAATATGAACCAAGAAAAAGTGAGAAATGTTGGAAAGGGATGAAATGGTACGCTTTGAAACAAAAAGATTGAATATTTCGAAAAAAAAAATCTCTACAATCTGCAATAAAAAAATTCTTTCTTTTGAATTAAAAAAAAAAAACATTTATAGTCATGTTTTGGACAATAAGGTTAGAAGGATTTTTACCAAATTTCATCACAATCGGTCGATTAGTGCTTTAGCTGTACCTCACGCCAGTTTTGAAGATGCAGTTTAGAAGACCGTGCCATATTTCTGCCATTTTTTAGTAGTAATAAAAAAATACCATGTGACAGCTAAAAGTAGTAATAAAACATACCCTATGACTTAAAGATGGTAAATAAATCTTTCCTTTAAAAAAAGTAATGAAAGTCAGCAATTTTTTTCCTCGCCTAAAGATACCTCTCCCCCTAATAGTATAAAGAAAAGCGAAAAACATCAAATGTAATTGATTACATTACCCAATAAAGACTACTCGTGGAGGCGAACTTAATCACAAATTCTTTTTCAATAAGATTCCATAAAAACAATAACTTTCTATGTATTGGAGAAAAATTGGTCACAGGCTGTGCAGAAATGGCAGTGAAAAATCTTCCATAAATTGCATTTTGACATATGCATTTTCTATGCTTCCGGTGTCATAACTCTGCGTCAATTTCTCGTGGGATTATGCGCCGCGAAAGTAATCACGCCGTGTCTCGTTGTTACACTGGCTATTCGTAATTACATATAATATATACGGATCGTAGCACACGTATATTTTTACGCAAAACAACCGAAATAATCATTTTCCCCGACGCTTTCACCGAACAACGAAAGTTGTGCAACGTGCCCGCCGATTACTTTGCTCCTGTGCATCCATCGAACGATTTGTTCCCTGGTTGTGGTCCCCGCGAATTAATTAGAACGACTACACCTGCCGACCGACCTCCACATACGTACCTTTTCGACTCACAAACGAGGACGAAAAAACACAAAATTTTCTTCGAGCGCAGTTTCGTTAAGGCCTTGGCCACTCTAGATGCCGAAAAAATAGTTTTTTTCAGAAAAACTAAAAAATAAATCGAGATTACAAAAAAGGGTGTTTATCATATATATATCAGTCACTGTATACAATAATTATCTGACGATTTTTTCACTTTCCAAAAATTTGCCTAAAAAACGTCAGATAATTGTTAATAACAAATGAACTATGCAGTATAAAAAAAATTCTACGTACTTTCATAGACAATGTATTTTTCAAGATATATACAACATTTCAAGTGAATCGGTTGAAAATTGTCTGAGTTATGTTTCCGGCCAACTTAAAAAATTCAGTTTTCAGATAAACGCTGCACAGCCGCCATTTTGAAAATAATCGCATCCAAAAATTATTGTATACAGTCACTGATATGTATGATAAACACCCTTTTTGTAATCTCGATTTATTTTGTAGTTTTTCTGAAAAAAAAATCCCCAAAAAGCCTATTTTTTCGGCCTCTAGAGTGACCTAACCCCTTAATTTCATCAATACATATCTGACCAATATGACGTAAAGTTTGCATCGTTGAAATACAACGATTTTTCAAATTCATTCTTCGTTTCTTTATTTTCATGATTATCCACAGCCTTTGCTTTGCAAAGTGAGGTCGTGAATCTGTAGTAAAAATAGGTTAAACGTTCGAGGAATTTTCCCGGTCGAAAAATGCCGAAAAAGAATGAACTTTTCGTTGCATTGTAATGATGCAAACTTTAACTTCATCCGATCAGTTGGTAAAGTTGATAAGTAACCCACAGGCTTGATCCCCACGTAGTCCAATGTTGGCCAAAGCAAAACAAGTTTGGAGCATGCTCTCTTGAAGTTTCTTCTCCTTCCTGATCCACGATGCATTTTTATTTCCATTTTCTTCCTTTTTTTTCCTCACCAACGCATCCTTGGCATCGCCAACGATTTATCGATCCGGTAAACCATCACCTACTTGCACAGCACGCATGACACGTTTCACTTTGCACACTCGCCTACTATCCACGTGCTTCACGTTCAACTACGTCAATTTCTATATGCACACGTGTGTGTTTATGCCTAAGCGCGCGCGTATGTCCTCGTGTATTTATACGCTGGTGTACAGTGTACACTCATTACTTCCACAACGCATCAAACGGTGAATCCATGTCTCAGTGTGACGACAGTGAGTAAACGCGTCCATCGTAAAACGCCGTAAATTTGTTGTGACTCTCCTGTAAATGTACCGTCGCTCTGTTTTTGGTCCTTACCTCAACAGTCCAGCGAGTCTCGCGATCGTGCAATATTGCTACGCCGGTTGGTTTGTTCTACGGCCTGTTTCCTCCGACAGTACGTGCTCTCAGTCTCCACTACGGGGTTCCCACATTTTATATAATCAGACGAGAGAGGAGACGGAACGATAAGGCTGTCGGACCTTATTCTTCGAGCGCACTTTTTCAGCTTTCGGATACGACAACGATCTGCAAAAAATGTTGAGCAACAATTCTCACGTGGTCGTGGACTTATCAATGATTATTTTTTGCACTGCGACAGCCTCCAGTTGGACAGAGGCGAGAGACGAATATTCGCGGTAAACGAGGACTTTTTTTTAGAGTGCAGTATTTCGTGAAGTGTGCCAAAAAAATTGGTCACCAATGAGGTGAACCTTGAAAGAAATTTTAGGCAAAAAAGCCTTCGAAATATTTTTCATTCGATTCTTTTATGTCATATTTGTCCTCTTCGTGGTGAAAAAGAATTGTTGCTATTTCACTCCGGAGTCTTTGCGAATAGGATATGATTTTTTTTTTACACGAAACAGCCGAGACTGGGCGAAGAAAAGTCCATGGTGCAACGGCATAAATCGTGACCTTTACAATATCGCGATAGTAGCTCAATTGCGGAATCATCTGAGCATCGATACATTTCGAGGCCTCGCGTCGACGCTGATATAATCCAAAATGTGAATGATACTTATTTGGGTGTATAGGTGTTCGGTTTCGAACGAAGGAAACTAGTCGAACGAGTATCTTTTATACGGGAACACCATCCACTACTCAGTAGCTTACTGGACGCGAAGATATGCTATTGGTGTAAACAAAAAAATGTCGAATGAAGTTGAAGTATTTACGTATCCGGCGATCCAGGCCACACCGAACAATGTCGCAACATGCACAAATTCTTTTAAATTATTTATTCCTAGTATTTTGCAGCGTGACACAGATGGTTGCGCAATAATTTACATTTTGTTTTATTGGCTTGTTCGTTCCTCATCGTCGAAAATATATATTCGACAATTTTTCACGGTTTAAATAATTTCAACACTCGTTAAAAGAAAGTACACCTTTAGCAACAGAAATGTTGTACATGGGAACGTATTCGAAAAATTCATTTCAAAAATAATTTCGAAGTTGAGAACTGAAACAAAATATCTATACCGTTTATTACTTCATTATCTTGGTACTTCTTAAATAAAAAAGACACAATTGACATGAATTTATTGATGAATTTTTTTTAATGCCCGTACAATTTTTTACAAAGAATTCGAGGTAAACTTTCGAAAAAATGTATTATGCCAGCAAAAGACGAGTAGATTAAAAAAAAAAAAAATAAGACCGACACCGTAGATTTACTCTCGAATGTCCTCTGCATCTAAAGTTCCGGAAATCATCGCCAATTATTCGCCGCAATTTCTTTCTCGTAGCTTATGTTATATTTTCGCAAGCTACATCACCTTTTCTAATTCGCAAGAGACATATAACTCGCGACTCGTGCTTCGTCATAATCAAATTACATTTTTTTTACCGCCTTGAATATTATGCCAGAAGGAAGCATTCAAAGAAATGATAAAATTTAGCTCACTGCACGCTCCATAAATTCTGATCAACCACTTACCGAGTTTGAAAAATAAAATCCTGGAATAAGAATGAATTGCAAGATTGCAATTGTGTGAAATTTAAGCAGGGAGGTACATTCGTTGACGCACAATCCAATAATATAAAGTTTATTTCGAAAATAAAACAATGTTCTCCATTTTATGAAAATGTATGGAACTTTCCATAAATAATTTTTTTCAATCTTTCCACGTGCTACACATAGAACTTCTTTAACCGTTTCCCCATGTTTCGGAGTGGCTTAACGCAATGCAGACGTTAAGCCACTCCGAATACCCGTTAATTAGTCAATATTGCAAAAAAGTTACTTTTGCCGTAATGTTCCGGAATCCGAAGCTCGTAAATTGATACTCTGATTAGGTAGTTGAATCCACGGCGTAATTGTTTAGCCACGATTAATTGAATTGGCCTTTGAATAGGTCGTATCTTGATCTAGGACCCTCAGCACCATATGTAATTAATGGATCACGGATTACCGGATATAATGATGAATCCGTTGATTTATGTTAGAACGCGTCGTAAATATCCGCACGTACACGATGGGCGCACTCGATCGTTGAGATACGTACAAGTGAAAACCGCGATGCATCTGTATTTGCATTCCGCACACTGTAGTATCTGATAGCGATAGTTCGCGAAGAGCACGAACCGATCCAATTTATATGCGAGAACACGAACTCGCCAACTGCCAATTGCCGTGAGAGAAATTGCTGCTCTATGATGTACACTTTCCGTCTCGTATCGTCACTGTAGACGCAAATGTTGCTCCTTAAAATGAATTTCTATAATGTGTACCCATTAATAGAGTTTGTGTACCGAGAAAAAGAGGTGCTAGGGTAAAGTGAATACTGTTTCCTTTTTTTTCTATGTTTCCAACCGCGCACAAGAGACGTACTGCTAAGTACTTTTGGTACTTAGTACTACTAAGTAATTTTGGTACTTAGGACGTCTAAGTAATTTTGGTACTTAGGGCGTCTAAGTACATTCGCACTTAGTACTCAATACTAAGTACGTTTTGCACTTGGTACTACTAAGTACTTTTGACACTTAGTACTGTTGTTACTTAATATTATTAAGCATTTACAGTACTTCTAAATGTGCTACTACTAAATACCAAAAACTTTTAGTACTTAGTAGTAGCTTATTTTATGGCCGTACTACTAAGGACTTTTATTAAAATAAACTAAATAAAATTCTCGACAATTTTGAACGCAAATTAGATCGATGTGTAATTCGCTGATCAACATTCCCAAAAGCTCAAACGAAATTTTCGAATCGAAAATATGGTACAACTAAGTACTAAAAGTACTCCTGCGATTTACTAGTAATAAGTACTTTTCAACTAAAGTCCTTGGTACGATCAATGTATTACGCAGTAATTTTAATACTTAGCAGCGCATTGATTTTACTAAGTATCTTTGACTGAAAAGTACTCAGTCGTAAATAAAAGAAGTATTGACAACTTAGTACTGAATTAATAAAAGTTAAATAACTATTACTGAGTCCTAAGTAAATAAAATAAGTTTTGATGTACTACTAAGTACTTTTAATACTTAGTAGTTCATTAAACCTTATTTTATTTTATATATAACCACGTTTAGTACTTAGTAGTACCATATTTTCGAACCGAAAAGTTCGTTTAAACTTCTGGGAATGTTGATCAGAGAATTTGACACATCTATTTAATTTGTGTTCGAAACTATCGAACATTTTATAATCATCGATTAATTTAGGGTGAACGATGATTTTTTTCTCCGATTGGCTTGAAGAAAAAAAAACGCTTCCGAGCATACAATTTATTTGATGAAAATTGGCGATGAAAAATAAGTATTCCTTCTGTTTTGATGCTTGGAAAAAGTGAAGATCTAGGCCGTTGCCTTCCTCGGCTGTGGAGCAATCCGTAAAGGATATACGTTGGTGCAATGACGGAAGTATATGGATATGAGTGGAGGTTCATGTACGACTGCAGGTTCATGTACAACTGCAGGGTCAGGTGCGAGCGCAGGTTCATGAACGGCTGCAGGCTCATGTACCAGGACTCTGATCATTAACCTTATTAGGAGAACCTGCCACCGTGCACGTAGGCTTCGGACGGATGCATAAAGGGTTGTTTCATTGGGGCTTACGTCAGACCGTGAAACACGCTTGAAAAAAAGTTTCACATAGTTTTCAGGAACTAGCCTAATTTCGTTATCGCGTATACTTAATAAACAGTGCCTTTTTTGTACCGCAAATTGTTCGTCCTATAATAGAGAGGGAAACGTCCATGCAGTGTATCGGCTAGTCTTGCAGCGAATGAAATATGCGAGTGCATCAAATAACATCTGACCAAAAAAGAGATTCTCATCGTATCTCAGTGCTCATGCTGTTGGTTTTTTTTTTTTATTGTGTGTGTGTTTTTTCAACAAACTCTCTCGCTCTGCCACTCCTTCGAGCGTTAACGATCTTCCACGAGACTCCGAGACAGTCGAGTGGCACACGTTCGGCCCATTTCTGTCGTAAGAAAAACCGAGCGAGAGCGTTTCTCGGCCACACTTTCGATGAATTAAAATTCCAGTTGTTTTACTAACTTTTTTCTCATTCACGTTTTGTCGATTTGCATTCTACTTCTCACGTTTTCTCACAGTCGTTTTTTCGACTCCTCTATATGGATATTGCACTGATACCTGCGGATATTGTACAATCAGCGGCGGAGTCGAGCGTGCAATAACAACGAGTGGGAGAAAAATCACGATTACAAGAGTTACTTGTAAAGCCGCAAATTTGTTTTCGCGAACCTGATTTATTCCGTTCACCTTATATCCGAACGTATTACGCATGTCTCCAGTGAGCGAAGCGTCGACGGATAAAATTCTTGTTGAAATATCGCAGTGACACATTCTCGCTCGTATTCGTAATTATGATTACCATAATTTTTCCAGACATCCAAAAATTCGACATCGGGCAGTCGTTATTATATGGGAGGCAGCAGTACATTGCCACGGGGTGGCTCACTGATGCGGGCGTACAGTCCAGCGAGCTCGTCCGTCGTGGCTGGACCAAATGCCACTCCAACACAGCCAAAGGCTCTTGGTACACCGGGTAAGATTGTCCCTCATCAGCATAAACGATTGTAGGAATTACCGTGTCTATGACGATCGGCAGATTGGGGAAAATCGATTGTCTCCTCTACGGTTATTGCTAATTCGTGCGACACGTAATTCTATGACACTACGTTTGCTCAAAATTTAAAAGGCCTTTTTTTCGTCAGATGAAAGTTTTCAATATCAAAGGTTAAGGGGCTGTACCAGGGTGGACGCTGAAAATTTGAGTGATTTTCGGGAATTTTTCGGAATAAAAGTACTCAATTAAATGTTTCGGTAAATTAAGAATATATTTGGCTATATTTGACCTATATTACATAATTTTTTCATAGAAAAATATTGAGATCCAAGCGACTTATGCGCTGCGTTCGAAGGCGCCAAAAAAAAAGTTCATCCACTGCTGACATGATTCCGGCTGGATGAGTAGCTGAAACCGAAAAAGGAAAAAATGTCGTTAAACTGGAAGGTATTTCCTGTACAATGACTTAGGATTTTCGAAAAATATCAAAATCTAACAGAATGGCGTCGTTATGAAAAAAGTCTGTTTTCTTGCCTATAAAACGGTCGGTTTTTTCAATGCCAAATCGTCAATTTTTATCCAATCAAAAATATCCTACGTCATTGTAGAGTAAATATATTCAAGAGTATTCAGTTCAAATTTCAAGACAATCGGATAATTGCTCTTTGAGTTACAATGTCAGCAAATTTTTTAAATCACATTTCGAGAAAAACGCGTTTAAAGATTTAACTATCGATTTTTGAAAGATAAAATGATATTAAAATAAATTATCTAAATGGTAATGATATTCTTGAAAGTATAAACTGTCGAAAAAGGCAAAAAAAATCGATTTTTTGAAAGTGTCACATTGGTATAGCTCCTTAATGCCTAGTTGTAACAGTCGAAAACAGTTCATTTTTTGGGCTTTTTTTAAAATGCGAATCGCGATTATAATTTCCTACAAAAAAATTGGAAAAGTATCATCTGAAGAAAACTCTGTAATTAGTTTGTCTAACAATATTTAATGATAATCGATATACAGCCGATGTCCTGGAAGAATTTCAGAAAGATCGATGCAGTAGTTTTTGAGATATTATGCTCGCCGACTTGGAAAACGTACTTTCGAGAAAAAAAAAACGTTTACTTTCGAACGACGCTCCGAGCGTTCCGACGGGCGTAAACATAACAGCGTATAAATCTGTCAATTTTGATCCGACCAATTTGAAATGTTCAGAGAACATTTATAAGGTATATACTGTCGAAATATATGGTTTTTAAAAAAGTTATTTTTTCGACTTTTACAACTAGGCATAACCCCTTAATCATGAAAATTAAATAAACAAAAGTAATCGACCCAATTTCTGGGCCTTTACTTCGAGATCGTCATACTCTGGATCTTCCAATCGGTTTTCCCTCAATCCAGTAAGCTAGCCCAACGCAATGTCCGATACAAGCTTACAAAACGATACCCTTAGTACCTATTGTGGTAAGTCCTATTGACTTTATTCTTGCGCACAAACACGCGTAATAAAACGGCGCGGTAAATAGTCTACCTTTAGATCCCTGGTAAAAAAAAGCATAGTCTGCAAAATCGGGCTGTCAAAGCGTAATAGCGTGCAAAGAAGTTGAGTTTGCTGCATGATTTTGCAAAATACAGATTACGATTTCATTCACCCAGATAACGTGCATGAGCTTTTCCCATAGTAGGCTTAGTATCGATTCGCACAATGTGAGAAAATTTCAGAATTTCCGATAACAATATCAGTCCAAATAAAAAAGAGCAACACGTTTTTTGCTTCAATTCCAATAATTTTAGCGTGTTGGAAATTCTGAGTTTTTTCTTGTTCGGTTGCATTTTAATGCATTGCTGCCTCGTGGAGGAGAGGAAACTTTTTCTTTGATCGTAAGCACGCCACATTTTCGTTTCATAATGCTTCGTAGATTGCAATCGAGAATAAACAATATCGGGTGCAAATTCGCAGTTTGCGAAATTAACAACGATTTCACGTATTGCGTACGATGGATCGTACTGATTTCGTAATTTGGGGACTCTTGAATGTTGATGCTTGCTGCTTTGTCGAAAATCAAGACCATTGAGAGTCTGAGTCACACGTAAACGCGATCAATTGTTTTTGAATTCCATTCTTCCACTATTCTTTCATTATTGTTTGATGACAATTTAGCTCCCTAGCATAATTTTGTTCATCCTTGTCTCTTCGTATTCAATATAACAATGATTTTTGCTTGAGCAAACGAAATTAACCATTTCCTCATTGATTCGGTCAAGTGCAGTTTTTCAAATCTTTCAAATATTCGAGACAGAAGTACCTGATTTCGGGGGACTCGATTTAAGGGGCTATACCAGTGTGAACGCTGAAAATTTGGGTAATTTTCGGGAATTTTTTGGAAGAAAAGTACTCAATTAAATGTTTCGGAAAATTAAGAATATATTTGGCTATATTTGACCTATATCACAACATTTTTTCATAGAAAAATATTGAGATCCAAACGACTTATGCGCTGCCTTCGGAGGCGCCAAAAAAAGTACCTCTACTGCTGACACGATTCCGGCCCATTGAGTAGCTGAATACGAAAAAGGAAAAAATGTCGTTAAACTGGAAAGTATTTCCTGTCCAATGACGTAGGATCTTCGAAAAATATCAAAATCTAACAAAATGGCGTAGTTATGAAAAAAAGTGTTTTCTTGCCTATAAAATGGTCGTTTTTTCAATGCCAAACCGTCAACTTTCATCCAATCAAAAATATCCTACGTCATTGTGGAGTAAATATATTCAAGAGTACTCAGTTCAAATTTCAAGTCAATCGGGTCATTGCTCTTTGAGTTACAATGTCAGCAAATTTGAAAAATCTCATTTCGAGAAAAACACGTTTGAAGATTTAACTATCGAGTTTTTGCTGATATAAATGATAATGATTGAACTATTGATATAAATGATATAAATGATATAAATGATAATGATTAACTATTGATATAAATGATAATGATTGAAAGTGTCACACTGTTATAGCCCCTTAAATTGTGTAAATTCCAAACACAAATTTGAAACAAGGAATTACCATGAAAGAAGAGTAACTGAAAAAAAAACATGCAACGTGCTTATTTCTGATCTGGGAGAGATGACATTAGAGGTGATATTCCATAGAACAAAAATACCTGCCGACTTTATCAACTAAAAGAAAAAATGGAAACAGTACGCCGTCGCAATCTTAACGAGGCTAGGATGAAATGGTGAAGTGTAGCGGCTTCGTGGGTCTGGGTACATGGTACATTGCTTTTGGTTTCAATGGTTGGATAGGTGGTGGCGGTGTGGCACCAGCCAAGCCGCTTCGCAGCTACCAATGCGGTAAGAGTCCCCTCGGCAGCCTTGGGGGCTCGGCACGCTTCTCTAGAGACAGCTCGGTGTCCCTGTATAGTATACCAGGTCAGTAGAATCCTTAAGCTAGGCCAAAAAAAAATCATCAAATTCGAACATGAGACAGATACGCGTGGCGAACGACTGCAATTTCGATAATCCTAAACAAAAAATTACGTAATTCCAGAAAGAATCACAAAAAAAAGTAAAAGGAATTACAGCTTTTATTTATCATGTTATACATCGATCATGCAGTTCTTTTATTGATGCACTTAACGTATGTAATGTGATACTCGATTCACGTAGAAAATCATCATTTATATTTTTGAAATATTTTTTCTACATATATACATCGAATATTCGTAGTAACAACGAAGTGTGGGTTCAATCAGTATCGTTGCGCGACACTTTGATGACTTGAGAAAGCTACCACTTGTTTCGCGACAAAATGTACGCAACAATTAACATTACCTTATGTAAAAAATCACGATGTCACGTCCAACCGTACTGAACACCACAAATATTCTTATCGAACCTACCCTCATTGTTATCACGTCGAATGAGACATCACGCTAGTGATTTGATTCCCAAAACCGATGATTACTTGTCAGATGGATATGTACTTTTTGTGCATGCATCAGAAACGGAATATGTTTCCCCACTTAACGCAAAACGATGTGATCGTTTCTCGTAGTCCCGTAGATTTGGATTGGCATTTGAGAAAAATCATTTTTTAAATTACAAAATTTCGAGGTTACGATTTTTTATCTCGCGTGGCACATTCTTTTGTTTCGTATACGAATGATGGACATGTATTGAGAATACGTTTCTCCCTGTTTGTTCTCCGGCCTGTACCTACCACGTACAAAGTATACCCGAGTGCGAGTAAATTGAATTCTATACAGTTGCATCGAACAAGTAAATGTATGTAAAAATATGACCTACCGTCGATATTGTATTTCCAAAATTTAAAATAAAATTTTGGCATTTTCGTGGGCATATATAGATATACACACTTGTATGTTACGACGGGAAGCTTAGCAAGTCAATCAGACAGGCAGTGTGCCCGAATGACTTATTTAAATAAATACTTCATCAGATCGGCTACACGGTGAAAGTGGCTACATGAGCAGTCCCGAGAGAGGCGGAGGTGTTGGGACGGGATCCGGAAGATATCCCGGTGGTCCGTACAGCACGGGTAGCAGTTACGAGGAGCCTTATTATTCACAATATTCGGGGACCGTTACACCCGTCATCGACGAGGAAGCCAGGTAAGGATAGTTCAAGAATGTTAAGAACAATTTGTAGCCATAACCTCGTGTTTTTTTTTGCGATTAAAAACGTTTGCCGTATCGAATATATCCTTTCTTTTGTTTGTAATATTTTCCTACCATGACCGGAAGACCAATTATTTCATTTGTGGCGGGACACCACTGTGACGAGCCGAAAAAGGTCGTTTTTTCAAATTATTTTGTCTACTAGATTATTTATTTGGGATGTACAAAAAAAGGTATGTTATTAAGCATACGATGAACTTATCACGTGTACATTTTTAATCCGAAAAATAAATTAAAATTAACAAAGTCATTGTTTTATAATAGTATAAAAAATGTGGTCGAACGGCCGGATCGATAAATTGACAATGGTGGGTTTAAAAAATAAAAATAAAAAAGTTTTATAATCTATATAAATGTAGTAATCGTTGTACGTAGTCGTATTCCGAAAAAAAATTCACAAAATGTGTGTACAGAAAGTGTAATTCTGGCGAAATGTTTACTTTATATTCGAAAGATTAAAAAGTAATAAATTTTTAAAAACGTCCACGTACGAAGATAACTACTGCAATTACGGAATCTTTTTTATTGACAATCAGGCAATTATAGCTAGACTTATGATTTTGGCCAAGTTGAGAAAAACGCGATTAAGGGGCTATGCCAGTGTGAACGCTGAAAATTTGGGTAATTTTCGGGAATTTTGTGGGAAAAAAAAGTACTCAATTAAATGTTTCGGAAAATTAAGAATATATTCGGCTATATTTGACCTATATTACATAATTTTTCCATCGGAAAATATTGAGATCCAAGCGACTTGTGCGCTGCCTTCGGAGGCGCCAAAAACAAACAGTTCCTCCACTGCTGACATGATTCCGGTCGATTGAGTAGCTGAAACCGAAAAAGGAAAAAATTTCATTAAACTGGAAGGTATTTTCTGTACAATGACGTAGGATTTTCGAAAAATATCAAAATCTAACAAAATGGCGTAGTTATGAAAAAAGTCTGTTTTCTTGCCTATAAAATGTTCGGTTTTTTCAATGCCAAATCGTCAATTTTCATCCAATCGAAAATATCCTACGTTGTTGTAGAGTAAATATATTGAAAAGTACTCAGTTCAAATTTCAAGTCAATCGGATAATTGCTCTTTGAGTTACAATGTCAGCAAATTTGAAAAATCTCATTTCGAGAAAAACGCGTTTAAAGATTTAACTATCGATTTTGCAAGATAACAAGATATTGATATAAATGATAATGATATTCTTGAAAGTATAAATCAATTAAAAAAGGCAAAAAAAATCAATTTTTTTTAAGCGTCACACTAATATAGCCCCTTAAATGTTTTCGTATACGTAAATCATTGCGCTACCTGCTCTCACTAAATCGTTCGTAACTTGATCAATCGTAAATATTTTAATTTGAATTTTTTTTCACATATTCTTGAATATGTATACTTTGCGAAAATGCCAACAAAAATCGATTTTTTTACCCATCACAGTGGTGTCCCTCAACCGTGGAAAGAATGTGGTTTTATCAATTTAACGAATCTTGCCTCCCGTTTGATTTGATTAAACCAAATTTAATTGGCTAAAATTTAACGCATGAGAAATCACGTGACGATTTTTCATTTCCATCATTCGTAATACGATCTTCCTCAAAATTTCATCTTTTCGTGAGCCTGGAAAGCGTAAAATCGTTGGGACTAAATTATATTTACATCGTATCCTTTTCACGATCATTCTTGACCCAAGATTACTTAAATTTTCGTCCATACAACGTAGTCCTATTTGCGAATTGTATTACGAAATTCAATAACAAAAAAATCGTCTTCACCCATATATCATTGTAAATGTTCCGCACATTTTCTTCTCCAACGTCACAAGAGAAGAATGCACGAAAAAAATTACACAACGAACGATATCGCCAGTGTTGGCCCACCACGTAAACGCCCTAAATTCTCTCCGAAACGAATTTTTCGCTTGTCATGCAACGGCAATAAAAAAATCTTCGATACGTGTACGTGTACGAAAGCGGTGGACTGGAAAATCCCCGATGTAAATGAAGTCGAACGTTGGATAGCTGATAGTCTGGGTGTGTGTATCTGTTGTGGGTGGTGCAGCGATACGGAACTGTTGGAGGAATCGTACAGCCTTTATGGCGTTAAACCACCGGGCCGTCCACCTTCAGGTCCCCCGAGATCCCCATTTCCTCCGGGAGCTCCCGCTCTGCCTCCTGGGCAGCCCTACGACGTCACCCGGTACAAAGCAATTTCAATGAAAACCACACGAAGAATAATATTAAACGAAGAAAATGAAATCGCTGCTATGAATATGCAATGCCTGAAATCTGCGAACGTCATTTGTTTTGCTTAGCATCGCAATTGTTAGAATTACGCTTCTGCCTGAGCCCCAACATTCGTTTTGTCACTTGTGCATCAGAATTCTTTATCATTTTTCCGTTTTTCCCCCGCTAATTTGCCGAATTACTCTCTAGAAAAGAAGCAATTATTTTTACTTCAATGTTCCTTTCTAAAATCGTTCAAATTCCTCCGCCACTGGTTGATCGTGGGACAATGCTGTTTTTTTTTTTTTTTTGCATACGACCGAACGTTAATTCGGCGAGACCACGTTTGAGCTCCTGCGGAACAGCTTTGCACGTTTTATCGTGCATGACCAACTCGAAAATATATCGCTATTGGTGTCGAGAATTATTATTGGGGCCGGTTGAAATTCCGAACTTTGAATGATCCGACGCTTTGAAATTCCGAATTTTAATGTGCCGAAATTCAACATAGGGCCGGGTTGAAATTCCGAACTTTGAATGGTAAAAACGCTCAAAACTCCGAAAGAATTTTACACGAATGACCAAAACTCCGAAAATCTTAACACCGTCAAAATAATTTGGCTATGGAAGTGTTAAAAGTTTTAAAATTTTCAATAAATCGACGAATTGTTTCAAGATTTTTTTTTTTATTAAGGCGGGATTTTGCGTCAATTTTGAAATTTGTCTAGACAATGTTATACGTTCTACATCATTTACAGTCAACTGTGTAGAGTTTCGCTGGCATGATCTTGACATGAGGGCCGGGTTGAAATTCCGAACTTTAAATGCACCGACGGTTTTAAATTCCTAATTTTAATGTTCCGAAGTTACAAGGTTCGTCAAGATTATGCCAGCTAAAGTCTATACAGTTGACTGTAAATTATGTAGAACGTATAACATTGTCTAGACAAATTTTAAAATGGACGTAAAATCACTTCTTAAGGAGTAAGGCCACTGTAACGGCCCAAAAAAAAAGGTTTTTTCACTAATTTTTTGCTCCCGAAATTGAAGGTATTTGAAAAAAAACTTTTAATGGGTTATCGGGCATACATTAAACTTTATTATAAAATTTGTTTACAGTAAAAAAAAACAAAATGGCGGTTCCACAGCTATCTTCCCGGGACATGTTTTGCTTCCAGGGCTCCGCGGCACGCAGCACCACTGGTGCACTTTTGAATCTAGAACAAAAAAAAAACCATTAATCTAGAGGGCTATAGCTAGAGAATGTCGATCGGATTTTAAAAAGTATCAATTTTTGTGGATTTGGCGTGCGTTTGAAAAAAAAATTTGATTTTTGACGAAAAAAACGGCAGGTTTTTTGTTAATAAAAAATCAATAAATAAAGTTCTTGAAAATTCCGATCGACATTGTCAAGATAATGTAAATGTTCACATCTGGTTAAAATTTCAAGTAAAAAAAATGAAAATTGTCCGAGTTACGCTGCGTGCCATTTTGAAAAACCATGTTTCGAGAAAAACGCGTTTAAAGTTTTGCGAATAGTTTTTTATTGGAAAAAATTTAAAAAAGAAGTTTCGGAGAAACTTAAACTATTTTTTATTTTAAAATTAAACTATTTTTTAAGCCAATAAAAAAAAATCGATTTTTCAAAAAATGTACAGTGGCCTTACCCCTTAATAAAAAAAATTCTTCAAATAATTTGTCGATTTATTGAAATTTTTGAAACTTTTAAAACGTCCATAGCCGAATTATTTTGACGGTGTTCAGATTTCCGGAGTTTTGGGCTTCGTGTGAAATTCTTTCGGAGTTTTGATCTTTCGGGGTAGTATTTTTTCGAAGTTTTGAGCGTTCTAATCATTCAAAGTTCGGAATTTCAACCCGGGCCCTTATTATTTCAGGATGTATGTTTTTTCGTTCGCTTTTATACAGCCGAAAATCAAGCTTTATTTTTTTTCTCTTGTCGTTCAGTATGATTAATAATTTTCGAACAGCGATTCCTAGGGATTGGGAATAAACTGAATACAGTCAATTAGTCACACGTAAAACTTGTCACATTACTTGTGCGCAAAAAGAAATTATTCCACCGTACTTATTGCGTTTGAAAGAAATACGAAAATTTATTAATTTTCCTCAAATTCACGAAGAGTTTAAAAACATTAAAAATATTTGTATTCAAATCAGCTCTATAAACGATAGCGCGATTTTCCTTTCTCAAAATAGTTTTTGCCATCGTTCAGCAAAGTTTTCAAAATTTGCCTACTTGCAACTTTCTTCTAATGTTTCAATTAAATTTTTTTGCTCAATTGCCAATAAAGTCCAGCGAATAATTTCATAGCTATGATTTTGTTTCTTTCTCTACTTCCGGGTCGTCGGATTAGAGGGTTTCTTTTGATTTTTAAGCATTTCGTGTTCGCGTGGAGCGGAAATCTGTTCCTTTTTATGGCATGGGTGAAATAATCGCGTGATCGCAGGAATTGTCTTTTTTTTCTTTGGTAGGATAGACGGAATGTTTTGATGCGTAGAATGTGGCATGTTTTGATTATTGCAACAATAAACACATGGTGAGAAAATAAATCAAATAAGATCAGTTCAAAAGAGACTGATAATATAGTGGATGGTAAGAACATGAACTGCAATGTCACGTATTTTCCACTGTACGAACGTCCCAACGCTTCATATATACGTAGTTATTCATAATGGAAGGGCAGTAAAATTTTCCTTAACACTCTCATATTTGAATGGCTATCGAATGCTAAGCTACCGCAATCTCTCCGAAGTTGACTTTTCAATTCAAAAACTGACGATTCTGTGACAAATCTTTACTCGTTCTTAACAAAAATTTAAACAAATTCACAAAAACACATTGCTTTCTGACAATATCGTTATGATTTTATTTATCGACACTAATGAAGCCTTGCTCAAGTAGAAGACAAGAAGGAAAAAAACGCACGGGCTATACGATGTTGAATGTTAACTGGCTGTGCTACATCTAACGTTTCGTAAAAAATCAAAGTAACGCGTACAAATCGAAGAGTCGTTTATCGTCGCAAATATTAATGGAACACGAATAATTACTTTTCCAATAGGATAAGGGTGGAACAGATGGAACGTCAGCTTGCTAATTTAACTGGTCTCGTGCAAAAGGCTCTAACTCACGCTCCACACACGAGTCCCTCGCCAAGGGACTATTTGCAAGTCCCGGCAGGACGTGATCCATACACAAGAACTACAGGTATCCCTATCGCTATTATGATTCACTTACTTCTATAATTATTCTAATAATATATTCGAAATAAAATTATCGCCTGAAACGTAATATAATTATCTATATTAATGTGTATATTCACACACACACACACGCACTCACTCACAAACACAATAATTCCTAACGAATTACACAAGAATAAATTATTACGAGGACTAAAAAAATACTCCAAACATAGCTTGATAAGAATTTTCGAAAATAAGATTTCGCCGCCATTCTTGTTTAACAATATATATATATATATATATATATATATATATATATATCAATATTAATGTTAATAATATTAATATGTATATTAATTTTAATATTGATATTAATAATATGGTTAAACAACATTAATACTGTTAAATAATATTTTTAACTGATCGTACGAACAGTCGTCGTCACAACCATTACATCGTCATCATTATTATCGTAGCGCGCGAAATATTCTCGAATAATGATGGCCATTATCAACTTACATGGATTGTTTCAGTTGCTTCAGCCATTGCGATGACGAAAAATTATCACTCTTCAACAGATTGATCTATACAATATATATGTATATTGTGTGTCTGTATATATATATATATATATATATATATATATATATATATATAGATATGTATATATATATATTGTTTAAAGCCGTTTAAATTTTGTTTAAGGAGTAAGGCCACTGTAACGGCCCAAAAAAAAAGGTTTTTTCACTAATTTTTTGCTCCCGAAATTGAAGGTATTTGAAAAAAAACTTTTAATGGTGTTATCGGGCATACATTAAACTTTATTATAAAATTTTTTTACAGTAAAAAAAAAACAAAATGGCGGTTCCACAGCTATCTTCCCGGGACATGTTTTGCTTCCAGGGCTCCGCGGCACGCAGCACCACTGGTGCACTTTTGAATCTAGAACAAAAAAAAAATCATTAATCTAGAGGGCTATAGCTAGAGAATGTCGATCGGATTTTAAAAAGTATCAATTTTTGTGGATTTGGCGTGCGTTTGAAAAAAAAAATTGATTTTTGACGAAAAAAACGGCAAGTTTTTTGTTAATAAAAAATCAATAAATAAAGTTCTTGAAAATTCCGATCGACATTCTCAAGATAATGTAAATGTTCACATCTGGTTAAAATTTCAAGTAGAAAAAATGAAAATTGTTCGAGTTATGCTGCGTGCCATTTTGAAAAACCATGTTTCGAGAAAAACGCGTTTAAAGTTTTGCGAATAGTTTTTTATTGGAAAAAATTTAAAAAAGAAGTTAAAAGGATTTAAACTATTTTTAAACTAGAGGGTTTAAACTATTTTTTAAGTCAATAAAAAAAAATCGATTTTTCAAAAAATTTACAGTGGCCTTACTCCTTAAGCTGTTAAATTTTGTAACACTGATACCACGCATAAAGAAGGGAATATGGATTCGGCTTTAAACAAAATTACCATCACTTTATAATTATAACATAACGGCTACACTTTATAATTAGCGTAATTTCAAGATTACGGATCACCGAGTAAAGTACCACACATGTACCGCGAAAACAGAAAACTTTAAAACAGGACTTTGACAGGTTGTAAATACCGAGTCAAGTTTCAAGCCTCCGTGCCGGTTACAAATAGCTTGCGTGAAATATCCGCGTGTGTACGAGCGATATTATTTGCAACACCCGTTACTCGATACATATTTCAACTTTTTTTTCTCGCTCAAACATTTACACCGCGGTCCGTTCGGAATACGCGAAAAAAATAAATACTTAATTTATTTCGTTGGCCAACGAAACGGTTTCGCAAAACACAAACGAACAGACGTTCGAAATTCTCATTAGATCAAACGAGAAGACACAAACGGCCGGAGGTAAAAAATTTGAAGAGACGTTTCGGATTGTTATTTTGTTTTCGAAAAATTAAGAATATTCGTTTCCAATGGGAATTTTTCGGTTTTCATCGATGTCTTAAGTCTGGAGGGAGAGTGAACCAATAAATTATTTTTTAAATCAATAAATAAAATTGAATAAATGAAAATATAAATAAAATGTATAAATAAATCAAATTCATCAACGAATTAGTCGTCAATTCACGCGGAAGGTCCTGATCATACATAACATTGTCAAATTCAATTTATCGCAGACAGAACTCGCACTTCTGCAATCGAAACAAGACAATAATTACTCTAAAAAATTCGATACATCGCTTTCACTCGATAGAATTACATTTTTCTGCCATAAACGGACGCAACCGTCAATTAAACCGACAACCGGTGTGAAACTGCGTGCCTCATATATACTTGCGAGCTTTTCAACCTTAAGGGTGCGCCTGTACCAGAGTTAAGAGGAGAAGATTACATCTCCTGTCCGCCTGTCTAGTAAACAAGCAAGTGGATTTCGATTTTTTTTACTTTTCATCTCCGCTCAGCTTTGATAAACGCGCAGCCGAATGCTTCTCATTTTTCACCCGATTTCACTTAACACCGAATACATATGTATCAGCGTGTTTTTAAAAGTTTTTCGAAAATTTCATCCATTTCTGAGAAAATTCGTAAGAAAAATTGACACTTCCGACAATTCCAAGACTTCTCACGCGAGCATAAAATATTTCATTTTATTGCTTTGATATTCGACTAAAAAATAACTAGAAATAGAAAAAGAGAACTGGAAAAATGAAGAAAAAAAAATGAATTAAAAATGAAATGCGATACAAATAAAAACGCAGATGGAATGAAAAAAATCGTTTAGCGTTCACAAAATATTTATCTTACGAATTGTAAAAGTGACTAAACGTTATGACGTGCATCAGTAATTGGTATTTAGATCGCGGAGGATATTTGCGTCCTAGGATTTTATTTTCTCAATATTCCGGCATTTTGACAATTTTTCAATGTCTCAATGTCAACTCGACCAAGGTAATGATTATAAAAAGAGGAAAAGGAAAAAAAATACCGATATATTTATTTATGGTACTTGAAATAATAACACGAAACGATACCGGTACTCCGTTCTTGGTCTGAATTTCCTTGACCCTGCTGTAAAACATGCTTTGTTATTTCAACTAACCGCACACCAGGCGCCGGGGACGAGTTCGACAAGCACTCTAGTTCCAGCTCCGCCTCACTGCCAGGTGTGTCACAATCTATCTCCACAGCTATACTTCTCTCTCTCTCTCTCTCTCTCTCTCTCTCTCTCTCTCTCTCTCTCTCTCTCTCTCTCTCTCTCTCCACTAATCTATCGATCTATAACGTCGACAACAATATTACAATCGTTATATCGCTAGTTAATTCTCACTTATAGATAATTATAATCGTAATATATCACATATGACGTATTACAGATGACTCATACTTAAGGACTGACGTTAAGCCACCGAAATTAGGCAAAGGTGCGCTTCAAACTTATCACCGGTAGCACGTTCCATTTTTGTCCGTTCGAAACGGAAATAATCATATTTTTCGCTCACACTGCACTTGTCTCCGGTTCACTTCACGAGATCGTACTCGTTTTTCGTTTCTTTTTTTTTTTTTTTCGATCGCACTCGCAACCGAGCATGAGATTTTTCGGCTTGTGCACACCAACAATATCGAGCACGTAGGCGTCATCGCAAAATTCGATTTTTTTTTTTTTTTTTTTTTTTTCATCGATTCAGTCGCAAACAATGTTTGTTTGTAAGTGACCGGCACAGTTTACGTTGTTTTCTTTCTTTACTCGTTAGCAACATTGGCTTCATTCCCATTTCGCACAACCGTGACGCTGATGAAAATTCAATTACGACGCACCATACGCAAAAACAACTTCGTTGATGTATTTTTTTTCTTGTGTGTTTCCGTTTTGTTTTTCTCGCTGTCGAAATCGAAGCGACAAGAGAGAATAATGGCCAATTGTTTTGACACAAAAATTAACGTGCATTGCAGACAAGTCGGTGTCGTTCGAAAAGTCTGTTTCCTTCAGCGATGAGCCACCGGATATGAACTCCCCCAAACAACACTCCCCGCAACACGCAGGTAAATCATAGTGGACATACCGTAAACTTAAGTTATGCAAACATTTGCGCTTCGATTGTCATGGGTCACAATTCGTTTTGGCACTTGAGATATTCCTTTCGCGAAGGGCCGCATTTTGCAGGGCCCTTATTATTACGTGAGTAATTAAAATGAAGAAAATGCAAATTTGAAAAAATGACACGCAACGTTTCTGTAAAATGTGCATTAAAAAAGTCGTTTTTTTTTTTCAATTTTTCAAAAACAATTTTCGTCAAGTAGAAGGTACCAATATTATCAATATTTCTACCGAGTTTCAACTCAATCGGCTTAATAGTTTTTGAGTAATCCTGCACGCCAATTTCGATAATGCAGTTTTGAGAAAAACGCGTTTAATGTTTGGGAAACTTTGGGAATATATTCTACATACAAGTTCTATCGTTTAAAGAAGAAAAAAATCGATTTTTTAATCGTTGTAAATGTTTATCCCGCCTTAAGGGATCATCACAGTGTAACGGGTCGAAAAATAACTGATTTTCGCGATTTTTTTTTTCGATTGTTGAAATACGCTAATCGGTCTGTTTTTTTTAAGTAAAATCAAAGCACTCATGAAAAACAGAAAATAAATGTTTAAACGTTTATTTTCTTTTTTTACATCTTTTTAACGGTTGAAAATGTCTTCGAAAAAAAGAAGTCCTTACGGTGTACATGGTTGTGGGCGTAAATGTTATCAGAAACAAAATTTGTAAAAAGATTATTAATCAGTATGAAAGCCGCTATCTTAATATGGTGTTTTTTAAAATAAAAATTGACAAAATTTCGGCGCTTTGAAAAAAAAAAGTATCGAATTTACCTTATTTTCGGACAGTTTTTCGTTAAAAAAAATACGGAGATTTAAAAAAAAGTTTTCATAGCAAGATAAAGAATGGCGTGAAGAATGTTGTGTCAAAATTTGAGACGGATAGCTTGAAAACTCTTCCTTTGAAGAGTTTACACCATTTTGAAAAATTACATGTCGAGAAAAACGCGTTTAAAGTTTCGAGCGCGGAATTTTCATATAAATGGTCTACTCGCGATCAATCGGCGATGCCAGATCCATGTTTATAACCGTCTATACTATCGGATAATGCCAAAAAAATCGATTTTTTGAAAATTTTACACTGTGTTGATCCCTTAATATATATATATAGAGTTTTATTTGCATAACTTGGAATACAAGTTTTTTACAAACTATTTCCTTACATATTGTTCCTTATTTCTAACGTAAGCCTACAATTCTATCCTGCACCTGCACTTCTCTTTCTTTTTACCTCTACTACTTATCACTAACGCCTCCGTCCTCCTCCTTACTCTTTTTTGCGCACAATACCTCTATTTCTCTAAAATACCGGCAGATTCCAATATTTATTTTTCCGCCTAACATATTAATGATTTCTCCTTTTATCGCGATCTCATCCACTCCCTGCATCCACTCCTCAGCTTCTTTTCTTGTTTCCTTTGGCATTAAAGCCCATGCTTTTCTGCACACTATGAGGTGTTCCACGGTCTCATTTTGTTCCTCACATATCCTGCATCTCCAGTCCTTCACCCCCTTTTTTCCCGCTCTCCAGACGTTTCCACACCTTAATCTTGCCCACAATTCTTTGTCCCTACCCTTCACCCCTTCCTCCTTTCAATACTTCCACGGGCTTTCCTCGTTCTCCACCAAATATTTATACATGCTATTGTACGATGATTTTTTTTATTTTTTCTTCTTCTTCCTCCAATATTTTCTTTTTTAGGTTTTCTAATCCTTCTCCAATCTTTTTTTCTATTGTTCTCTCTTCTTTCTTCTCCCTTATCATCATTATTATTTCCTCTATGCCCATTTCCCTTAATACTTTTTTAAAATCCTTTCCCCACTTCGACGGTGCACCATTCGCTATCGCCCTCATCTCCTCTCTTACACATATTTTTGGCCATCTCTCGTCCTCCATCTTTAGCACCTCCTTGATGTACCTCAGTACGCGTTCTCTGATTACATATTCTATAGTGGGCACACCCAGCTCCCTCCTCCATATATAATTTGGGGTCTCTCTGTTTACCCCCAACGCCATTTTACAGTACCTTCTCTGTATTTTTTTGATCACTTCTATTTCCCCTACTCCCCAAATCTCTACCCCATACATCACCCCTGCTTTTACGATCGTTTCCATCAAGTAGATCTGCTCCTCCATGATATCCCTTCCCGCTCTCTTCCATATTCCCCATACCCTATTCATGGCTTTTTGCGCTTTCCCCGCCGTTTTTCTGCCATGTGTCCAACTTGAGTTTTTCGCCGTGAACCAGTATCCTAAATATTTAAACTCATTCACTATTTGAATCTTTTCCCCTTTAATCCCCCATTCTTCATTCTTTTTACCTCTTCCCCCATGATGATCCCTTAATAAAAAAAATAAGTTACAATCAATTATTCTACCCAACGATGAACTGGAATAGAAAATTTCGCGCAAATTTAGGAGATTCAGACATTTTCTCTGAAAATTTGCGGCTACGAGAATTCTTCTGGAAAACATTTTTCGAACTTTTATCATTAATATTTTCTTTAAACATTCCGTGACCACCTGTTTTTATTGTCGTTGCGGAATCTTTAGATTTTTTTACACGCGTAAGCAATTTATATCAGGCATCTATTATTTTTCGTTGAAAGTTCGGTAACTTGGCTTGAAATTTTACCAGTATACTGAGATATATTTTTACTTCATTATAGGCGAAAATCAGTTAATTGATAAATATTCAGGTTCGTGAAAGGAATACCTTAATCGACCAAAAAATCCTCTATATTCGCACTTTTTTTCCTCCTTTAAATTTTGCAGGCTGACACAAGAAACATGCTTGGGAAATTTTCCATTTTGTCTCTCAGAATTATCTCGCGAGTCGTAATCAATCGAGGTGTGACCATTTTTTTTAAACATGTAAAAAATAAATCATCGATGCCGGAAAAACATTAGTGAATAAATTTATTTTAACAAAATTGTACCGCTGTCGGATACGTTGATAACGACGAAAGGGATTTCTGAAGCAAAACCTGAAGCTGCTTCAGCCTGTCTTTTTGGACGGTCCTATATGTGTTACAAGGGGAAAAAATAGAATTGCGAGATGGGCATACGTAACGATATCGATTGAGGCTATTTCACTCGTGTTTGATCATCGGAAAATCCGATAATCGGCTGTAACGCAGTTTATTACTGTTCGCATGTCGCGCACCGTAATGTAACATATAAACAGACTGTATTTTCCTTCGCTCAATAAACATAGTGATTTCGGCCCGTGAATCCTCGTACTAATCGGGCTGACGCTGCAAACATAATTTCCATATCATTAACGAACTCTTTACTAATCAATTGCATGAAATTTTCGGGATACAGTTCGATCGATTAATTTGCAAAGGTTCAAAGTTCACATATTCCAAGATAATTCAATGTAAATAGGCGTTGGCTTCATCAACAATGCAAAAAATAATGTATGAACGACTTGGGGAAAAATAACGTGCCAATCGAAGACTTTGATGTTAATAATAATAATAATATTAAGTGAAATTTGTACACATCACCGGGGCCAATTTTTATTGATTTTTTATTTCTATGGAACATTCGTTGACGTTACTAAAACGCCACTTAAATTTCTCGAAAAAAAAAAACGAGACTGACTTCTTTTACTAACACAATTTATCCTACGATTGTGCAATGCAACTAGCGGATACAAAACCCACCAAACCAGCTATAAAATCCTCGACATTGCCACGGATGTCCTCGCAAGGTAAATCCTTTTCTGCGTTTTTCGCACCCTGTCGCACACTTGTCTTTTCCGTAAGCCAAAACTTAGATGTAAGTTTATACATTGCATAACGATGTACAATCGCGATTATCGCTAAAATATATATGTATACTTTTTCAACTGTCGTGGATGGAAAAATGGTTTAAAATTAAATTCCCGTGATTAGTTGAGGGGTTAGGCTACTGTGAGGACCCCAAAATCAGGGTTATTTTTAAAAAACTAATTTTGAAGGAATAAGTAAGATGATTGAAAAATCGTTTGGACATTTATTTGTATGTACATTAATAAAGTTGTGTACCAAGTCTTGTTAAAAAATATGAATAATAAAAGAAGTTATAACCTCGTGAAGGACCATTAAACGAGAAGGGCTCAACAGTGTACTTGACTTTGGCCACCCGGTTGAACTCAAGCAAAAAAACCAGTTTTTTTCTTAAAATAGATTATATTGGCTAAGACCGATCTATTTCATGTTATCGTGTTACAATAATTTAAAAAATTGAATATTTTTTTCGATATTTCGAGAAAAAATGGCATTGCTGTTGATAACGAATGAAAAAAATGTAACGAAGAAAAACGTCGGTCAAGACTAAACTACTAATACACCGAATAAGTGTACCAAATTTCCGAACAATCCGTCCATTAGATGTCGAGGAATCGTGTACACCGTTGTGAAGAACACAATTTCGAGAAAAACTCGTTTAAAGTTTGACCAGCAGTTCTATCATAATAATAATGAGTCTACCTTCAATCTGCGATTCCTGCACCATATGCCGGACCTCCATCTTTAGCAGAGTGTTTGGCATTTTCACAGTAGCCCAACCCCTTAATCGTAAAATATATACGCTATGTAAATATTGCCGAATGAATCGACGAAAAATAATATCACCGATTAAAGCTGAATATTTTCCGGCCTTTGCATAATGTCTGTGTATAATACACAATCACTGCCACATCGAGAAGCTCGGTGAGGTTTTCATTGTTCGAAACAAGTCGCGTTGGAAAGCACGAAAAATACATTCTTGTTGCGAACGATGGGAATTGCAGAAAGAGACAGACACAAACCCACGCCACCGCCCAAACCCGTTGCTCTAGCGGCTGGCCAGTACGTCTATCGAGACTTGGCACTCACACCGGAGATGTACAATCAGTTGAGGGGCTTGCAGAAAAAAGCAAAGGATCTCCGCCAAGAGGTCCGGAATTTGAGACGTATGTCGCAGACACAGGCTTACACGGTCCAAGAAACCATCAGAGATACTTTCATCACAATACGGTAGGCGAAACGAAAAAAAAATTGACATTCGAAATAATCATTTAATCGAATAAATTATTTCGATTGCGCGACAGGGAAGTGGAATATGGTGTGGAATATAATAAGACCACGCACAGTAGAATCTACGACAAAAAAATATTTCGAACGTTATTTTTTTGCATATTCCCATTAAGGCGAGAAATCCCTTTAGGAGCGTGAAAAATAGGCATTTTTCGGGAATTTTTTTAGAGGGGATAAAATAATCTGATCATTTTCAAATTTCGACATGAGTTTAGTATAACTGGCAAGTTAAAAAAAATTTTTTTTTTTGGGATGACCAACAAAATGGCGGCGTTATTAAGGGTCTTCGGACGCCTGTTTTCCGCGACATCGAAAAGTGCTGCAGTTGTCACTCTTTTTCTGTTGATCTGAAAAAGATTTAATAAGTGTCATTCGTTTACTGACATATTGAGGCGAAGGATATACCTAAAAAATTATGAAAAAGTGCAAAATTGAAAATTTGGGAGCCTTTTTACTCCAAAGTTCGAATTTTCGACCATTTTTTCGACATATTTGACCGCAAAAAAATAATTTATATACACGCTACCTTTCAAAATTTAGGTGTATCCTTTCGATAATATTACTGAGAGTAATCTCCCGAAATTTTATCCAAATCGGTCGATAACTTTTTGAGCTACAACACGCACAGTTTTTGAAAAAGTAGTTTCGAGATAATCGCGTTTAAAGTTTCAACATGTGACCGCATGCTGTCCCCGCGCTCTAGACTGTATGCGATAACTCCGCAAATATTCAATATTTCGAGTTTTCCTTCGGTCAGTATATTCTTTGGGTATCGTACTTTCGAAATATGTAAAAAAATCGATTGTCAGAAAATTCTAAAGGGATTTCTCGACTTAAATGTATCGACGTTGTTTATCCCAGTTATTTTTCGAAGACTCCATTGAAATATATCGATGTTTTATTATTCCATTAAATTCTTTGCAGACTCCATTGAGATATATGGATCAAATTAATTGGTTTATCGATTATAATATTTTATAATAAGTATCATATGTCAATTATGGATATTCGTCCATACATGGTAGACCTGCAGCTTTGAAATGTTCCGAAGAGCGAATCAATAGCGCGAATAATATGCTTTATTAGGGCAATGCTACTGTCGGGTGGGGAAGCAGCTTGGGCAGCAGGGGACACGGAAAAAATGAGACTGAGCCGCGACGAAGACCTCTACAAGCAAGAAATGATAAGGCTGGAAAAAGATCTCACGTGAGTGGCAAATGAAACAACTTTTTTATACTCCACGTTCCAGCCTTTTTCATATGTTTGATGATAATTGTTTTTTTTTTTTTCGATTTCAGCGAGCTGGAGAGTACGGTGGAGGAATTACGGGGCAACGTCATAAATCGTAAAACTCGCGTCAACATGTCCGATGTTGAAACTATGGCACTCATCCTTAGCAAATCCAGGTAAAATATACAATCGCGACACCATCCAGTGGCAAATGAAAAATTAACACATGTGTATTTTTATGGCTCACTTCGTAAGAATTTTCCGATCGGCAAACGTAATTTAGTCGTTGACAGCAGACACATAAGTGAATCAAAAAATAGAATTCTCCTAAGGCTGAAAATGATGCTTGATTTTTAACAAAACAAAAAACATTACCACCGACTCAACTGATATTATTCGTTGTTAAGGGGAGAGATACCATACTCATACACGGAATATGAACCAAGAAAAAGTGAGAAATGTTGAAAATCGATGGAATGGTAGGCTTTGAAACAAAAAGATTGAATTTTCCAAAAAAAATGGCTATCTTCGCAATAAAAACAATACTTTTTTTAATTTTCAAAAATATTTAGTCATTTTTTAGATAATAAGGTTAGAAAGATTTATACAAAATTTCATCAGAATCGAACGATTAGTTTTTAGCTATACATCACGCTAGTTTTGAAAATGCAGTTTAGAAGACCGTGGCATGCCGCCGCCATTTTGAGAGATTATTTTTAAAAAATATCATGTAACAGCCAAAAGTAGTAATAAAACATACCCTGAGTTTCAAAAGGGGTGAAGAAATATTTCCTATCAAAAATAAATCATGAAAACGAGCAAATATTTTCCTCGATTAAAGGTATCTGCCCCTTAATGCGCGGTGGTCACATGTCCAATTCACTTAACGGCAATCACAATAATTATCCCATGGACAGCAGACATCAAATCGGCTCCAAAAATAACGGGACATAGACAAACGGAATGAGCTTAAGGGGTTAGGCTACTGCGATTACCTGAAAAGTAGGGTCATTGAAAAAATTAATTTTGGTAAATTAAGTACGATGATTGAAAAATCATCATTTGGACATTTATTCTTGTGTACATTAACAAAGTTGTGCACGAAATTTAATTAAAAAATAATAATTAAAGAAGTTATGAACAATCTCGTTAAGGACTAAACTACTATTACACTGAATAAGTGTACGAAATTTAAAGTCAATCCGTTCATTAGATGTCGAGAGACCGTGTACACCGTTTTGAAAAACATAATTTCGAGAAAAACGCGTTTGAAGTTTTACCAGCACGTTTATCATTGTAACCATAAATTCACCTCCAATCCACGACTTCTGCACCATATGTTGGACCTTCCTCGCCAATTTGAGTTGCCTCAAGCGACGAACGAGCGTTCGTCCTTTTCACAATAGCCTAACCCCTTAATGAAACGAATGGCAAAAGTTTTGAAAAATCGATACGGTATAATGTCCAAGAAAATATACTTTGCATTACTTAAAAAAAGGTAACTTTTCGGTGCATTCCCTTTTTTTTCGACAAATTGTCCGGATGACACTAAACAAATATAGTGCAATGGTGAAGTGACGTATGGGAAAATATGGGAATAATGAGAAAAAAATATAGTGCAATGGTGAAGTGACGTATAAATGAGTACACTCGTTACTATTGTTGCAATTAAAAGCGTCGGTAATTTTTATGCCTGTTATCTTCTATGTATCACATCACGTTGCTATATTTCCTCTTCTTTAGGTATGATTTAATTTCGTTCGTTAAATAAATACTCCTTTCTATCGTAAACCTTCAAGCAATTTTTTCAAAACCGCCTCCTATTTCCAAAAAAAATACGAAAGATCTTTCAATTGCTTACCTTTCTTTGTGCCCGAAGCAAAACTGTAGCAGATCTGAAGGTCCGTTTCCCGAGTCTGCAGGAGGGCATGAAGGGCCTGCTTAGTTCCGAAATGGAAAAGGTCGTAAGGGAGGAAAAATTCTTGAAGGAAGAACCCGAACGCCTCGAGTCGGCATTGAGGAGATGCAAGAAGCTTACCGGCACTCTCGTCACGCTCAAACGGTACTTCCTGATACAACGATCGAACCTCTTTCATTCGATCAACTCTACGTAATTTTTTCTCAATATTTTATATTACAAGCAAACAATAACGACACAATATTCCTACGACGTATTCAAAGCGAGACACATAAACGAAAGAAAAGAATAACGAATCTTCGTAGCTCGTGTTTGCTTCCGACAGAATGCAAAAAAGAACAAAATAAAAAAAAACAAGAAGCAACGAAAAGTTGAGACGAAAAGTTTATATTTTGTTGATATTACGCAGCTTGGCGTCGGTGCAAGAGCAGCGATCACCAAATGCAGCGAGCGTAGACGCCGAAGATACGCCACCTATAACACCAACCTCGGCTCAACATTCTAAGGTAAAAAAAGCGTTTTAACACATGGCCAAATTTTCCAACACTCTCTTTTGTCTATATCTCTATCTGTCTCTCTCAAACTATTCTCACTATATCCTCGATATATAAATATCTATATAGATATACATCGTACTGTCCCTAACCCTTGTGCGCTAAACAACAACGATGCATGCCTCTCGAACCCCTCCTCCGTTTTCTTGCTTGAAAGATACATATATACACGTAAAATAAAGAAATATAAAAATGCATCATCGAGAATACCATGTGGTATCTTTGAAATCCGGATATTGCTCCGTCTCTCAACATCTGTCGAAAAAAAACTATTGCAGTAGTCAGTAAAATTTCGAAATGATAAAAAAAATTGTGCTTTACGACCACAATGATAAATATCGCGTTTCTTTCGACGACTCAGACTTCAGAATTCTAATTCTCAAATGACTGGCCATCTTTCACTCTTTTTCTCACCTTTCTCTCTTTCTCGCCTTTTACATCTACTGACTTCAGTCTCGAGTACGTATTTGCATCGCAATGAAACGACTGTTAAATTTTTGCCTAGTGTACGTGAGTCGTTCATTCTTCATCGTAATTTGAATAAAGAGAAATGCTAAGGGACGACATCACAGTGACGGGCCGAAAAAATGTCATTTTTTCCGATTTTTTTTGTCTGCTAGATTATTTATGTGGAATTTGAAAAAAAGGTATGTTGTTAAGCATACATTGAGCTTATTTTGTGTGAATTTTTATTTTGAAAAAAATAAAATTAACAACATAATTGCGGTATAACAGAGCCTCTGTATAAAGAATGTGGTTGGTCTGAAAAATGATGATTAAAAAGTTTTATAATATATTTAAATGTAGTTCCCGCTGCATGTAGGCGTTTTTCGGAGAATATTTTTTTTAACAAAATAGCGGGTGTTAAAAAAACGTGGAATTTTGGCGAAATTTTTACTTATATTCGAGGGCTTGAAAAGTACTAAATTAAAAAATAACGGCTGTAATTACGGATTTTTTTTTTTAATTTGAAAATCGGATAATTGTAGCTAGAGTTATCATTCCGGTCATGTCGAGAAAAAGGCTTCTGTGACTTGCTCAATTTTCAATATTTTAAGTTGAATTTTTTTTCACTCATTCTTGAATACATTGTAAGAAAATGCAAAAAAAAATCATTTTTTCACCCGTCACAGTGGTGTCCCGCCTTAAACTATCAGAAACGATATCTTTGATACAAGCAAATAGGAGGTTCCCGCAATCAGTTTACTTCACAAATACGTGAGTAGTAAACAGCAGGAGTATACATAAGCATATACAAAAATATACGAAATATATGCGCACATATACATATTTCTTTCTTTTCCAATCATTCTCGTTCATCACTGAGTAGTTAGATGACGAATTTTCCATGCTTCATAGAAAGAACAACGAAACACGTATCTTCTATCCACAGCTATATATAACGTATTACAGTTGCGTTTGACATTTCCTAAGAAAAAGTGAACTTTTGTGAAGTAATCTGAATTTACCGCTTGTCCTACATCCAACAGTGCTAAGCGCATGCAAAGAGTACTAGAAATATTAATACAATATATGTATGGATATCTATAACTATAGATACATATCCGTACATAACTAAACGCGGAGCTAATAATATTTTTAACTAAAATAATACACTCTTCGCTATTAAGAGATTTATATAAGTACGCTCCCTTGTTAAAACTACAGAGATGAAAAAATATAGCATGTCCCTAAAAGAAAAAAAAGAAAGGAAGGAAGACAAACGTGATAAAGTTACTACAATTCGGTTCCCGTCGAGACTGCAGTTCGTTCGAACGATTACTTCACTATTGATCGATAAATTTTGCATCAAGGACGGCTCGATTAATTCTCAATCGTCCAATTGTTTTACGATTCGCTATTTTCCCGCGACGATAAGAAGAAAATTAGATATTTTTTCTCTATTTTCTCTACATGCGGTCGAACTCGGCTGGAACCGATAATCATTTTTCCCACACACCTCTCTCCCACCCCGTGATAAAGATGCTACGTTTTCACGTCTTTTGTCGAGCACACAAATTTCCACACGATCTGTCTTGCCGCATAAATACACATGAGTGTGTATGTAAATTATGCAAACGTGGCGCCTCTTAAAAACAAATTTGTTTTTTTTTGGATCTTAAAGAGCCTTTTCTTTTGCACGAGCAAATTTTAGCTTAATTTCGACATTCGGAGGTTCGTGCTTTTTTTTCATAATTATTTCACGCGCGTATAAACTTTAGTGTATATTAAGGGAGACTTCGTCCTTGTAGTGCCATATTTCAGGTGTTTACATTTTATTTTTTTTAAACGAAACGAGTAAAGCTTTTTGAGTGCGGTTTTTTTCTTGCTTTTATTCATGATATACAGAACGTTAAAAAATTTGTTTTTTGAAAAAAAAAAACCAAAATGGCGGCCGTTGCAGCTCCGCGAAAACAGGTCGTCAAATCGCGGGAGGTAAACGGCTGACATCACTGCCCCCTCTTTGTTGATCTGAAACACAAATTCAAAGCATATTATCAATCTGTGACCCTTTGGTCATGGAATGACGGATGGGTTTTTCGTTTAGTACAAATTGCGGAAAATGGCGGCAATTTAAAAAAAAATCGAATTTTCGCGTTTTTTTCGCATAACAAGATAAATAATAAATGCAAAAATGTATCTATCGAAAAAACGATCCGTCATTCCGTGAAGATATATTTTCTGAGTATGCTCTCCAAATTTCAGGTCGATATGTTAATTACAGCGGTTAGGAGAATGTCGGCCTTTTTTAAAAACGTGTTTTCGAGAAAAACGCGTCTAAAGTTTTGTCAATGTGTTTACACAAATGTGTTTATAATTACCGCTAATCGGCAATGCCTGGTCCATAGAGGCATCCCTCCTCTTCTTCTAGCTGCTCATGTTGAGCCGGTAACATCTCCCGCTGGGCAGAAAGGACAAAGTCTCCCTTAATCGAAGAATTCGTCTGATATTCTCAGAATTTTCCCTCGAGGCATTATCGTATGCTGGAATTGATCATTTTCGTAAATTGAGTGAAAATCATTTTAGAAGCTACAGCTATGTCAGGATTTCCAAGATAATCTTCAAGTCATTTTTCAATTCATTCATTCAATTCATTTTTTGTTGTTCATCGTCAGGGATGAAAAAAAAAATTACTTCGAAATTACGAGAAAAGCAATGAAGATGATTGAGTTTTTTTAGTCACAGCTGTCAGATGAATAGGAGATTTTTAAAAATCGGAGAGACTTTACTCGCAATCGGCAAAGCAACAGAATTGTAGAGCCGAAGAGAGAAGACAAACGTTGAGTAAACTCGAGGTGAAGTGTGTGAAGAAATGCAGCAAGACAGAAATATTCGTGGGAAGCTAACCGAAAGGGACAATTGGCATAGTTCTGGTGCATCAGAATTCGATTCGGTGAATATTGACGTAATTTACATGTCAGATCGATCGAACATAAAAAAAAACGAAGAAACTTTTAATTTTAAATTTAAGCAATTTGGATCCAACTGTCACGGTAACGGATTAATCATTTTTCTAGTTCTCATCAAGACTCTCTTTTATAGACCGTCAGCACTATCTTCACCTTAAAACAAAACAAAAACTATTCTCATAAATACGAAATCTAATGTAAACCTTCTTAGATTATCATGCGACCACAGATATTTTTTTTTTTTCATTTTTTCATTTTTTTTTTCTAATTCATTCGTCCTCTCCGTGCAAAACGCGGAATAAACGCGATACTAGGATCTTAGTTGTTAGCCTCCACATACTGTATTTTCACGTAGACCATTTTTAGCTGACGCTTTGCTCGCAACTTTTTATCGATTTCCCCAATTAACGTGGATACACCGGAAATGAAAATTCAATACTAGAGTCAATAATAATAAAAGCATCAATAATATGGAGAACAATAATCAACTAGAGTGAGATACGCCGCTTTGTCGCGATATAAAAAATCATTATATTTCTAAACATTAATAAAAAAAAGAGTTAAAACGTTTTTATCCAGAGATATCTCAGAACCGTGTAAAAATATCGAAATCTTTAAAATACAGAAACAAAACCGTTCTTCCATTGCTCTTTGCAGAAAAAAAATCGACATTAATTTGAATAAAATTAAACAGTAGAAAAAACGATTTGTGCGTACGTATAATTATTTTGTTGTGACAAGAACCAACAAAGTGGAGTATTTTCTGATTCAAGGCAGCATTAGTTCGCAATCAAACAAAAAATTTGAAATCTCACATTCCGGCCTTGTGATTCTTATTTCTTTTTTTCGAAATAATTACTCTTTCGTTTAGTTAAAATGACCCGCACATTAAAAAGCATATGATTGGGGAGAAAGCCCTTAACGCGGTTGTTCATTGCAAAGTTTTATTTTCTAACAACTATGCTCACGTTTAACTAGTTGTTTATATATAAATATATATGTAAATTGCTGTATATCTACGATGAGCCGTAGATTTTTTTTTATCACTCACATTCCCAAATTCGACTCGGTGTCGAGATACACAACATCCTGCAACTTGTGTGTCATTGAACCACCCACTACCCACTCAACCTCAATACCAAATCGGTGTTTGCTGTGTCCCGATAGAATAGATTAATTTTACATTTAGTCGACGATGTGACAAAACATTTTCTCGTTCGTCCAGCCCATAGCTTAACGATTTCTTCGAAGCAGACGCGAAAAAAGTAACAACGGAACGATAAGAAAAAATCAACCTATCAATGTTTTGTCAAATCAAGTGTGTGTTAGTTGTAACCCCAATGGAAAACAAACAAAAAACGAGAAAAATCTGTGTTATGCCTTTTAATGCGTTTGCTGTGTAGCAACAATGCCCAATCACGTAACAAACAAAACAAAAAATCGTTGTTGCCACAAGCGGCAAATTACATCCTCCCATCTTCCCCCGCAAAATAGAATGAAACTGATCGAGAAAAACAACGAATTAAACAAAAACGAAACAATATATAATATATATATATATATACATAGATGTAAAAAAAAACAATACAAAGGCCCGACACAACAACAAACACGTGCACCTTATCGTCACAAAGTTTACTTGAAAAAAATACAGAAGAAAACAAAATGAGATTGCTATGAGCAAAAGTAAACGTATAAATATTAATTTTTATAGTATGGCTGGAAGTGGAGTACTAACTTCAAGGAGGCCATACAGACCAGTCACGAGTAATTTTTTCATCATATTAATTCATTATAATTATTATTCTATGCTGTTTTTTCTACATATATATATATACATATAGATATATATAATTCATTATATATATATATACATATATATATATTCTTATCGTTCAATATGTATATCTTCATGAATTACGAACTAAATCACCTTCATCCATAGAGCTTAAACTATTCTGCAAAATGCATCAAAATAGAAACGAACTTTCAGAATATATCAGTATTTCGTTATCTTGACATTTTTTTTGGTTTTTTTCCGGAAATATCTGCTTTTCGTTCTCAATGGAGAAAAACGATTGCAAGATGATCCCCAGCGTTGCTTCGAACTTGTCCAAATTTGGTTGATTATTGAGATTGCGAGTGTAAAAGCTGCATCGTCCGTTTGATCATTCGAGTATCGATAATTCATATAATAAAGATTGTAATAATTACTCTAAACAAAAAAAACACTTGAAAATAATTGTCCTCTGCTTCTCGATTTTAAGATTATCGCAAGAATACGTTGATGAAAAAAAAACAAGTATTTGTTTTATTTCGGTTTCGCTGAGAAGAAAGATAGTCAATTTGAAATTTTACAAACATGTTCTATTCACATTTGGCAGAATATTTTGAGACTTCACCGATGAATATTTCTCCATTACTCGTGTTTTACAGTCGTCTCTGCATATATATATTTATATTGTATATACATATACATATATATATATCTTCATTCTTAATGCGTGCTTGTTCTGAAATTCGTTTCATTCGATATTATATTTCTGACGTTACCGTTTTCATTTTCACTCTTTCTTTCTTTCGTTTCTAGATTTTTGCGATCTTTTTATATAACGCACTGCTATTGAAAGAAAAGAAAAAGAACGATATTCCTTGTGTACATAATACGTCACGCAGCGATGGGTGTTGTCATTTAAAGATACATGCCTGAAAAATCGAACGAGTATGTGTATTCGATCCGTCAATGAAAACCGAATAGAACAGAGAACCGTAAAATAAGCGGATCGTGTTAAAAGGCAACATTTACGCTGATTTATTTGTTTTTTTTTTCCTAATTTTATTACAGTGTGCATACGAATACAAGGCATTGTTGATAATGTTCACGCACTCGTCATGTGATACGACTACTAGGAATTCATTCAATTTTGACGTGCAATATATGTTGTTCTCTCAAACGACAATGAAAAACAAAAAGGAAACAAAAAAGCAATTTTGTCGCTGCTGCTTCATATTCACTTCCTCCGAACTGTTCTTCTTCTTGGCCTATTGCAAAAATGTTCTATCTCATTCTGTTCCGAATATCTATTGCTGGAAATGTTATATAACTTCCGCTAAAATTCATTTTTATTTGTTTATCAAAAAGAAGAAAAAATAAAGTCGATAAGCAGAGGAGTCGCGACCGTTTCGCATCGCGACCACGCGTAAAAGTGAATTTAATTTACTTTTCTTTCGTTGACTTTTCTTCGTTTGTTTCTTTGTGCAAACAGTGTCGAATCATTGTGAGACACGATGCGCAGCAGCCTGAATTAATCCGTAACTTGAATCACAAGACACACGCTCTCCAATCCACTTCTTATAGTAAGGTGCATTTAAACCCCGATGTTTCAAGGTTTACATTGGATTTCCTCGACAATGAAAATTTCTATTCGTGATTGTTGTTAATTGATACGATTATATGATTATCGATGCGTTCGGATCTGTTGAACCAAACCTGTGTATTTGTCTTTATCTTATCATCCATTTTTCGTATCTCCGTGATCTCGATAAATTGAAGAAAACAAAAAAGAAACCAAATTGGCATTGTTCAATGCGTATGTCGATAAAATATATTAATGTAGATGGGTGACTGAGAGAAGTCGCGTCGTTGGAGCAGTCGAATTGCCAGACATTTTTACAAGCCGTTAATGGCCAGAGAAAAACGATGATACTTCTCTTTGCTACACCCTTTTTAACAAAAGAAAAGCCTACTATCTATTTGTGTATATACAATAATGCCGTAGAGTAATAGCGTAAACCACTGTGATTTTAATGATAAAATAATATATTCGATCTTAAAAGATTTTTTTTTCTTTCGTTTATTCTCCAATATATAACAGTTGATTTGTATATTTTAGCTTTTTATGTCTGGGTTTTCAAATAATGTGTCCGACTTAATTAGTACGTAAATCCGTGACATCTTTCATCGTAATTTTTGTGTATACCATTATTTCGTAATTATGTCCCAATTATTTAACTCGATTTCTTTCTCGTTATTCTTCTTTTTTTTCAGTTGTCTTTACTTTATTTCGTTTTTTTCTACCTTTTCACGCAAATTACCAGAATTACACTCTTTTTTCTATCATTACTGTACTCCTTTTTCTCTCTAATTCCATTAATACTGCCTTACTATAAGGATTGGACTGAAGGTTTTATCTATGTATTTTTCCTTGGCAGATTTTTTTATAATTTCTGTTCTCTCTCTCTCTCTCTCTCTCTCTCTCTCTCTCTCTCTCTCTCTCTATGTTCTTCTCTCTGTCTTTTTATTTCCCTAAGTTTTCTTCTATAGACTACTATGACTGGTGATCGCACGGGATTGATGCATGTGCGTGTTATTTTTTTCCGTTTTGTAAAATGAGCTACCGATTGTTTTCTTTGCACATAAAACCGTTTTTATGTAATTCACCTTCGTCGATACGAGTCCTCTTTGAAAAAAACGCGGTGAAACACTCATATTACGATGCCAGGTGCCAATGACGAATTAAGCAGAGTTCGAAAATTAACTTATTGAAATACTCTCCAAACGGGCACCGCATGAAAAATACAAATGTATCCAATAGGGAAAGGAATTATTTTTAGTCAAATTAAATTCGAATGATCTTATCACACCAAAGCGTCACATTGATATTTTTGATCGAAGGATCTTAGAAAACTTATTTTACATTCAAAATGGAATACTTTAAAAATGTGCGTACTATAAAAATTGCGTGCAGTGTACGCAAGTCGTGTTCAAGTATAATTCTTCATGATTGCCTGGCACGTCGAAAAATAAAAAAATGTCCTCTAACCGGGTCGGGAAATTCGTTGTCTTGAACTACAGATTGTTCAAAATCGGCAAAAAGAAGTTGGCTGCACTGTTACGCGGTTGTGCATAATTTTCTTTTCTCTCTTTTTTGTTTTGAACTTTTGATTTTTTGCTTTTTTTAAGTTGACTAATACCGGACTGGAAACGGTGCCAAATCTTAAAGAGCCCCAAATGAGTACAGACTTGTAACATGCACAACACACATTTACGTATAACCGACCACAGGTAACTATCTAACCGAATTGATATTTTATTTTATTTTTCTTTTCAATGTTCCAATTATTTTCAATTATACTCTTTGTTTTATGATTTTTTTTCGATATAAACTACATTTTTGGTTAACAATTACCATAAATAATCGGGCGGCTCGTGCGTTTCCGTTCCCTCCATATTATCGGCATGCATGTTTTGCACAATTCACATCGGCATGATAGCTACAATGATATTCGAAGCGTACATGAAAGATCGATGTGTGTAAAACTTGATCTCGAAAGTTTCGCCAAATGTTTGCTATCGCACAAAAGTGGCATTATCTTGCAGTGAAAAGCTCACGATCGACAAATAAATGTAACGAATACGTCATATTTGAAAAAAAAAAAATATCGTTGGAACATTCATGTACGAGTCACGAGAAAAAAAAGACAATTTTTTTCTATATCATAATTGTACGCGGACAAAATATCTTTCAAGCCTTCTTCTTTTTCTCTCGCACACAGCCAGTATCGACAATTTGATGTAATTACATATAAAGTATACATGCATAGCTATACGAATACACGCATACGCATATGTGTGTGCGTGTGTCTTGGTATTTGAATACATATAATTGTTGCTAAATTATTTGGCTTTGACGTAGTTTTTGTCGAGGATAACGCCAGGTAGTTAGAGCAATTGTATCACCATGTAAATCCTCTATTACGGAAACACCCCGTATTTTGAAGAAACATAAAAGAAAAAGCGCTTTCGCCATATTAATGAAGCAGAAACCAAAATATTTCCGAAATGTAGAAGGCACGGAGATATTTTGACTGTTTGAACGATGTACATACACGTATACCACTCTGATCGTCCATTTAATAAATAAATAAAAAACAATATTAATCATAAGTTGCATAGTATTATTGATTTGACGGTACCTCCTATTAATCTTTTTAATCTGTTGTAAAAAAAAAATTCAAAAAAAAAAAACAAACAGACAACTGCCCCTGTGCCAGCGGAACGCACTGTCGTGGGGTCAGCGGGCGTCATCGGGGGAGGGGCCCACGCTCTCGAGTCATCCGCCCCCAATCAGCAGCGTCCGGAGAACGCACTCGACGCTCTGCTAGATGAGTTGCAGACATTTTCAAGGCCAACGTCCCAGATGAGCCAGGCATCGGGTATGATGATGGGGCAATCGGCGAATCACATGCCCCACTTGTCGGAGATCGGAAGATCGGCCAGTCAGATTGTACAGAGCAGCGGTAGGGCGCCGAGCATGTCGGACATCGGCCGTAAGGGTAGCATAGATTCGTCGACTAGTCTGGCGATCGTAACACCCGCTCACACGAACACCCTGAGACGTTTGCACTCGTATCCGTCGAGCTCGGACACGGACACTTCGCCGCCTATAGCTCGACTGCAAATATCGGATTCGGGGGCAATTTTACCACCGCAAAAGCCACCGGTACCGGAAAGAAACGCCGAGTTGTTGCAACTGGCGACATCGCGGAGAGTACCACCGCCGCCACCGCCGCGTACCAGCTCGAGATCGCCCCTCGCAAGTCCAACCAGTCCCCAGTTACCCCCGCGCAACCCCACCGGGACTCTTCGCCGCGGTCGCGCCAGTCAGAAGGACAGCGGTAAGCCGCCAATGGCGCTGCCACCTAACGCTGCCACCAACGACGAGCTACCCCCACCCAACAACAACATGCTATCGGCGAGCAACTCCAGCTCCTGCGAGAGCATCAATTCCCAGGAGGGACTCCAGAACAAAAAGGGACGCCAGGAACAACTGGAGCAACGACACCAGGAATTGCTGCGAAAGCAGAAAGCCCTGCAGGAGCAGTACGCACGTTTGCAACAGTTGCACAGAAACGCCTCCGGACTGACCACCGTGCCACCAGCACCCCCGGATCTTCTCAAGAAAACCGGCTCCGAGTCGAATCTCCTGGCAAAAATGGGCCTTGGCTTGAGCACGACGAGCTCGGGCTCGCTCACCAGCCTCACCGTCAAAGCCAACGCCGATGGACCACTAACGGGACACGCGCAACATACAGCCGCGCAACAACAAACGGACCCCCAAACGACCCAGACCACCAGCCAAACGACAACGAGCAAGATCTACGAGACTGATATTCTGTGACCGAGAAGTTGGCGATTATTATCGAGCCTCATGACGTTCAATCATTGTCCAATGACGATACTCGTCTCGAGCTAATGGACATCGAGCAATCTCGATCAACGCGCACGCAATTACAACGGATGATCACTCTTTGAGGCTCCCAGCGGGACAAGCAAACGCGGAAATATACGCGTTGAACACGCCGGTCAAAAGTTACGTTCATTATCTTTTGCCGTGTTCTCGTTTTGAACCTTGCTTTCGAAAATCGTTGAACTTTTTCGGCGATTTGAGGAGGTTTGGGACAATTGACGATATGGTACCGGTTGAGTCAAATTTGTACGGTAAATTCTTCGTCGTATACTGAGGGCATCCTCAACATTTCATATCGATCTTCTACACCGTTTCTATTAAATTTATAATTGAAGAGACACTTTTTAACATAGACAGATGCCATGTCATAATGGTAAGGGAAACAAAATGGTCATCGTGTATTGTGATTTGACAGTTTTTCAGTCAGTACATTATCACAATTTCGTCATCAGTGTGGTAATGTACTGTGATTTGACAGGTTTCATAATATTTTAAAGGGACCAGGCAGCGAAAATAGGCCGGAAATGGGATACAATTTAAATGGCATTTGTGAAGAACCGAAACAACATACATAGATTTTCTTTTTTGAAAGGTTTTTATTGGCGTTTTGGCTGTTAAATTCAGTGGTTGAGGTTTCAAAAATATAAATATTTAAGGGAGACATGGGCGGATAAAGAGGACCACGCGTCTCATGGGCTGCTCCCTCATTGCCACGATTTCGAGTGGCGGCTTGAAGTTTTTGGCAATTCCCAAACGCCATTCTCTTCAGGGGATGTTCCGCCACAGACTGAACGTAACATTTTTGAAAAAAACAAAAATTTAAAAAAATGGAGCTACAATTTGAAAATCATCGAAAATCGGATGATATTTGTGGCAACAACAATAATAATAAATCGATTTTTTATTAGACGTCGGTTCATTTTTAAAGAAAGTTTATATCTTCATTTGAAAAAAAATCAAGGCGATATCGTCAACCGTTCTTGAGTTATCGCGGCAAAAGTAGTACAAAATGCTGTTTCGAGAAAAACGCGTGTAAGTTCTCGCGCAGTACTACGGCAGAAAAATTGCAACTTACGTACGTTAAAAATTGCCGGCGCTGTGGAAGGACTTCTCGAGTTCAGTTTTTTCTGTGGCGGAAATCACGGAACGTCGGTTTTTTCCGCCCTAGCTTCTTTTGTTGATGCTTGCGATCTCTTGTCTGTATCCAACAATCGTTCGTGGTCACACAACTTGCACATTTCAACGGCGTTAATCGTTAGCGGAGTATTGGAGTTTTATTGCTCTCCTGAGCTCAATTTTGCGATTCTTTCAGTTTTTTTTGCGCCAAAATGTTTGAAAGAGATTGTAGTAACAGAATGCAAAAAAGAAACGAAAAATGTCGAAATTTTTCAGTTTTCTTTGCGCCAAAATGTTTGAAAGAGATTGTAGTAACAGAATGTTTAAAAAAAACATTTCGAGATTTTTCGATGCCTAATTCCCTTGAACATTAATTCACACTATTTTGTACGTAAAACTATCAATCAGCGATGAGCGTAGGCATCTAAATGTTAAAAAGTGCTTCTTCCGTTGCGAAGATTATGGAAACGGTGAAGACGATCGATTTAAAATTTAGAGGGTGCATCCAGTACATGACGAGGAATTTACCGTACAAATTTGAAATGGTAACATAAAGTCGATTGTCCCGAAACTCCATAACGATGAAGGGAAAAATATTGATTCCTACGTTGACCGAGCAGCAACGAGTGGCGGAAGAACGAACGAGAATACTTTTTTTTCGTTAGTCTCTCGAGTCTTTCTTCCGCTTCGCAGTGTGCCATTTTACGACCGCACGGCGTTTCCGTTAAAAGTTCTCGCAGCTCGATCGACGGCGTTTCAAAACTTCGATGAACTTGCGCGGTTGTCGATTCCCAATATCCACAACCCAATTTCGGACTCGACGATACATTTAGACTGAGAATCCAACTGGTCAAATTGTGAGAACTTTTTCGCGGCATATTTATAATACGTATAGCAATTGAGAGAAAGAGAAAATTTTAACGTCGTTGAATCTTTGATTTTTTAAAATTTAGCGAAATTCGTTCGTCTGCCGTGGTGTGTACATTGACAGGCAAACAAGGGGACATTGGTCGAGGAAGTTTTAGGCATTTTTTAAAGTTGCTAGTACGAGTATATATGGATATAAAGGACGAAGAAAGTTTGTGCGACTAGAGAGATAGTGCGAGAGAAATAGCGCATGACGATACCCGCGAGAAATGAAGTGGCGAATTTACGTAAACGAATTATTATTGATATCCGAAAGTCGCTGAATGAACCAGCGAATGACCACTCGATGAAAACGAACTCTGCACACAACTCAATAATTCCACTGTGAAGAGCGCGTGAAAGGAAATTCACTTGTGAACGACACACAATCGCATGTATGACTTCGTATATAACGAACTATATAAACCGGAATTAAGAGAAATGGCGAACAAAATATACACTATCTAGAAACTAGACGAAGTCGTGGATATTAGTCGAATGAGAGTTAAACGATAATAGAAGATACTTGATATCCTGAATGTAACGATGAAACGTGACGAATCCAATGGAAGAATTTTAATAAGCTATTTAAAATTGCTCGGTCTTGGCTGTTATATTGATAGGTGGTATGAAATGTCATCGCGGAGCAACGCAACTGAGACTTTGCGACGTACGATTTTTTTTCTTTTATTTTCAGTGCAAAATGCATCTGTATTCTTCGGGATAGCAGTGAGAGAAAAAATACGCGAACAAAAAAATCGTAAAGCTGTCCGAATGTGCTGTATAATTTGCGAGAAGCAACAGGGTGCGTTTTCGACTTGAAAAATTGACGATACCGCACTTGGATACGGGTCGAAGTACGACGCATACAATTAGTCCGGCACTATCGTAATAATAATAGTAATAATTTTAAAAAAAGTAATAATAATAATATTTAAAAAAGAAGTAACGAATGAAACGATTGTCCTGTGAGAATGAGAAAATCGATTTATAGATTTCTTTGATTGATCGTGAAAAAGCGAAACTCGTGCACGTCATTGTTACGATGAGACACGAGGATGTGCGTCGTGTTATATATATATAGATACATCTTACACTCAAATTTCAGTTTCGCCATGTGTCGTCTCGGTGAATGATAATCATGTACGATCTTATCGATCTCGACTGAAAGGATAAGCATATGTATGTACTTGAACGTATATATATATATACACACACACACATATATATATTAGAGAAAAATTAATTCGTTTTCTGCCGAGAGAGATATCAACGTCGCGTAATTGCAGTATTATTCAATGTAATGAACGAACCAACGGAAATTAACGAGCGTGAGTTATCGAGACACGTCGGATTTTGCAAACAAACAAAAAAACAACAATCGATAAGAACCCATCGACGAAAGTCTCATCGGAAAAAAAAACGCGTATTTATATGACTCTATAACTGAAACTTATCATTAATAACGAATTATTGTTGAAAAAAAGAAATAAATAAAAAGGAATAAACGTAAGAAGACGAAGGGAGGTAAATCAATAAACTCGGGAAACAAATCTAATTTATTTAGATGAGACTATAGTGAAATATGAATTACGTGTGAGTTCGAGAGTGGAAATTAAAAAAAAAAAACACCAATAACATCAATATTTGCATGGGACTGCTTCGAATTACCTTTACGAATGAGTTTTGAATATCTACAGAACACTAAACTATCACCGGAATCAATCTGTCTCGCATAAACGAAAAATAAAAGTATTCATTGAATCGCCTGTGCCAAGATATTTTTAGCGTTTATTGTTTGAGGGGTCAGGCTACTGTGACGACTCGAAAATCAGGGTTATTTGAAGAAAAAGTCATTTTGAAGGAATACGTAAGATCATCAAAAATATTAATAATTGAAGAAGTTACAAATAATCGCGTGTAGGACTTTTGAACGTGAGGGGCTCAACGGTGTACTTGATTTTGGGCACCCGGTTGATATGAAACAAAAAAGACGAGTTTTTTTTATACAGCTAATATTGGCTACGACTTGACGGAGCTTTTTTCGCTATCGTGTTTCAATCATTACACAATAATATTTGCATTTTTCTTGATTGTTCAAGGAAAAATAACACTATTATTGTCAATAACTAATTAAAAAATAATGTTAAGAAGAAAAACGTCCGTCAAGTCTGAACTACCATTACACTGAATAAGTGTACCAAATTTCAACTCAATCTGTTCGTTAGATGTCGAGAAATCGTGTACACCGTTTTGAGAAAAGTGCGTTTAGTTTTACCAGCAGTTCTATCGCAATCATAAGTTTACCTTCAATCTGCGATTCCTGTACGATACGTTGGACCTTCCTCTTCAATTTGAGTTGTCTCAAGCGACGAACGAGCGTTCGTCATTTTCACAGTAGCCTAACCCCGTAAAAAAGTACTTCGGTATACCTACTTGAAGGTTTGTGAATTTAATTTAATTCGTTTTATTTTACTCTTTATTACGTTTACGTGTCGCCGGGTACGTAATACTTCTAAGGACTATCTAGATTATTATACAAATATTATACATACCTATGTACACACAATATACAAGTAATGATGTAAGCGAAGGAAGAAAAAAGGTAACAGAAAAAAAAGGATAACATAAAAACTGAAAACAATGTACACGTATCACAAAACGACGACTGAATGCTATGTGTTTCTTAGATTTGTCGCAAAAAGAAAGCATTTCGTGTAAATGATATTGCATCAAATGCATTTGCGCATTTTTCTTTTTACAAAAAGCAAACGAAAGAGAAAACATCACAAGTTGCATCCCGCGTGTTTATCTCGAAGTGTGGATGTGTGAAGGGAACTAGACCGAGTCAGCGATTTGTATGTGCCAATTAAATGATTTTAAATTATTCTTTTTTTTTCCACTCCACCTTTGAATCTTCACCGATGACGTTACGAGAATCGTGAGGATACGTTCGTTGAATTAATTGATCGTTTAATTGGTGAAAAGCGGTCGCTGTTGCTCCTTTCGTCCGCGTGGGAATTCACGGTAAAAAAAAATTGAGGCCGGCAAATAAATGTTACGATAAATTTCGGCCGATCGAATGGTTTTTATAGCTCGTCGCCTGGGACAATGATGGCACTCTGCTGCAACATGCGATTCGTTATATCATGGATATTTTTCTTTTCTTTGATATTGATGATAAAAATTAAAAAAAAAAAAAAACAAATGTGTCTTTCCTGTCGTGATAAAAAATCAGAAAGCTAGCATTCGACGAAGGATTCTCGTACAATCAAGCAGAGCGTAGTATCGTTTTTTTCAAGTGACGATGCAATGTCATAATGGGAAGAAAAAAAGTGGAGAATGAAATGCTTCGACGACGAATTGGGCGCAGAAAAATGCTGCCGCGAGGAACACAAGTGTGCAAGAAAAAAGAATAAAATTGCTCAAACAACAACCCTTAATGTCGCAAATATTATCAATAAATAACGGATTATACGTAAGATGCGCGGATTACAAGAGACGATAAACTGAACCAGTCGCGACGATTCGTATGTGCGTGTATAGATTAATAAAATCGATCGACGTAATAACTAAAGTTAAAATTCTTAAGTGATTTTTCAAAACATACACAAGTACATCATTTCGTCTGACGATTATAATTTTTCGAGACCACTCAGAAATTCATTTAAGCGAAAATTCATGGAACTATTCTCAATTGTTAAAAAAAAAATTTAAGTTTTTTACAACCACCACAGTATATCGTGACTTTTGATTATTTATGGTCCAAATTTGGGTTTTCGAAATACCATACCCAAGTCGAACTGATACGTTTTGCAGTTGGTATCAAACTTGCCAAAAAGAACCAAGGAACGTTCGTGAAACATTCAAAGCATTCGCAATCTTTGACAAAAGTCCCAATACATCGTATTCGTGAATTTATAACACGGTGGCAGTTTGTGTTTTCGTTTCTCACGCGACTTGACGAATTTTTTTTCCCCCAGATTTTCCCGTCACACGTGCTTTACGAGAATCGAATGCAACGTTGATTTTTCAAATGGATTCGTGCAGACATTTGAATTGTGAAAGAAATAGGAAAAATAAATGGCCAGGCACTTTTCCATTATGCAATGTATGGAAAATGGATGTACTCGGTGATTAAGGATTTAGAGAATTTCCTGTTTGATGGCCTAATACCTCTTAGCAGAACGAAAATGAATGTCTTCTCGAATATCAAGAAAGAACAGCCAGATTAATTTTATGCAGTGCGACGAAATAATTTACGAAACTCACTAATTTCACATATTTGCGATAGAAAATGAGCAATTTTCGTCTATGTGAACGAACAATAGTTTTCTTTTTCGAATAAACTCGGTATTTTACTTTAACGATAAATAAGAAATATTTAAGGGGTTAGGCTACCGTGACGAGCCGAAAATCAGTTTAAAAAAGAATTAATTTCAAAGAAATAAATAAGATGATTTAAAAACTGTTTGGACATTTATTTGTACGTACATTAACAAAGTTGTGTACCAAGCTGGATAAGAAAATTTCGATAATTAAAGAAGTTATGAACAATCTCGTGAAGGACCTTTAAGAGGCTGAACGGTGTACTTGATTTTGGCCATCCGGTTCATCTGAAACGAAAGAAACCAGTTTTTTTCTAAAAATATCCGATATTGCCTAACAAGGGAAGGTTGCGACGTCCGTTTTCGATGAAATTTCCCATGCTTGAATAATGGGTAAAAATAGGCGACAAGTATTTTTTTTATATCTGCGGAACCCGATTTTTAAGGGGTGAAACGCACCCTCGAAAATGGGGATGTTTCTCGTTTTTCGTCGATAACGTTATCGTTCTCATTTCCAATGTATAGTACACGAAAAAATAAACATTGTTGCAATTTCAATTTTTTTCATAACTCGTACCGTTAAACCGTTATCGACGAAAAACGAAAAACACCCCAATTTTCGAGGGTGCGTTTCAACCCTTAAAAATCTTAAGGGTTGAAACGCAAACCCGATTTGGGTTCCGCAGATATAAAAAAATGCGTGTCACCTATTTTTACCCATTCTACAAGTATGCCAAATTTAATCGAAATCGGATAGATGACCTCGCAACCTTCACTCGTAAGACTTGAGCAAGTTTTTCTGTTTCATGAATAAAAAAAAGTTCAATTTTATTTTTTATTTTTCAAGGAACAATAACATTATAATTGTTAATAACTAATTTTCAAAAACGTTAAGAAGAAAAACGTCGGTCAAGACTAAACTACTATTACACTGAATAAGTATTTCAAATTTTAAGTCAACCCGTTCATTGGATGTCGAGAAATCGTGTACACCGTTTTGAAGAAAATAGTTTCGAGAAAAACGCGTTTAAAGTTTTACTAGCAGTTCTACCGTTGTAATCATGAGTTTACCTTCAATCTGCCATTCCTGGACCATATGTTGGACCTTCCTCTTAAATTCGCGTTGCCTCAAGCGACGAGCGAGTCTTCGTCATTTTCACAGTAGCCTAACCATTTAACTCATGTTCCAAGTTGTATCTATACGTACGATTAAGTTTGTACAAAGTTAATTTTTTATGCATGATCGTTCAATCGAATCGAGAACACTTCTCTCGTATACGTATATTGAAATACATATGAAATCGTGTAATTGTCGTCACGATCGACGATTCGATATTTTAAGATGACAGATTGAACCCTCGTCCTGCCCTCAACCCTGCCCAGCGCGCGTACATCTCCAAGAATGCACAAAATAAAAACTTCAAATGAGATAACGTTGTATTTAGTAATATTATCAATCATTAGTGTAATGTTTTTTCCTGACAGTCCCGTGTACGCCAAATTGAATTGACTTGTTACATTTGTAAATGTTTGTAAGTAATTAAATAATAAATTAATCACGGTATTAATCGCTGAAGTAAGAAATCCCGAAAAGCTTTGCGACTTCAATTACCGATCCGTGACTTCTCCTAAACACTTTAAATACTGAAGGTAAGCGGATTTTTCTCATTTTCACACGTCAGGAATTCTCCGACGAAAAAATCATGAAACTATTTTCTAGTGTGAATCAGTGATTCGTTTGCTTCTCTGTTTAGTTCTATCGTATAAATTATTGCTCCACAAAGAATACAAAATGGTTAAAATTCGACTCCGTTTTTGTCTATTCGTCCGTCACAGCCGCACTGTGGTTACAGATAAATAATGCTTAAAAAGTCTCTCGACATCCTGCTCGGGTATATCGAAAAAAAGTGAGCAGGGTCATGTTCAAATAAAACAACACATATATGAGAATCAGTCAACTTGAATTATTTTTTAAACTAATCAACATTTATTAATCTCTTAATTTTGGAAAAAACCAGTCTTTCTGATTTGTACCATACAATATATATTTTTAATTAAACCTTTATTTTTCCCATCTTACCCCGTATGCGGGGCAAGATGAAACTGCGCTGGGATAACGATGGGACACTAATTATTGGCATCTTTCGCATATAAAAGTGATTTCAATTTCAATACTATCAATTTGATAAGCCAATCGTCTAAGTTCTGTAGGATTAGTCCGAATAATCTTGCTTTTATATCATTTTAATTATTTGTTAGTTGTTTTTCTTCCCCTGGTAGAAACACCGGTTGAAGAGGAACCAAATGCTTTACTAGTTCCGTTTCACCCTTCCTAACGTAGATAGTGGTACGCTGTAAAATATTCCGGGTTTGCGATAGCTTGTATTCATCTTGCCCCATTAGACGATCAACGAATTAACAAAAAATCACGCAATAACCTTGAAAATTTCTGACAAATCGTTCTTATTATATTAATAATTAGTACTTTCATTGTGTTTACCTACCTGTTTCTAATCAATGTCAGCAATTCAAATAATCTGAAACGATGTTAAACTTTACCAAAAATTACATCGTTTTGTAAAAAAATCGATATTTTTTTCTCACTCGAGACGCGTGCTTCCGCCACAGTTGATACTTTCACACTCATTCACCTCGCCGCCACCCTTCCAAACTCCACGAGAGCACTGTGCTCGCACGCACTGTTTAGTGCCTAAGCTTATAATTCATCTTACCCCGCGTATTCGTCTTGCCCCGAGTTCCCCTACTACTAAGTTGCTATACGGCTGTGCACAGTAGGTGCTCTAAGGGCCAAAACAATAGTTTTTATGAGTTCTGAGGGTAAATATTACTTTAATTACTTGAGATAGAATCAGTCTCCGATTTTCTTGCAATTTTTTTTTTTTTTTTTTTTGATAAAACCGTAATATCAGGTCAGAATTAGAAATGCTTATTCACTGGTGCTGTATTCTAAGCTTCTTCCAGTGAAAAGGTATATGAGCTCTGTTCTGCTAATTCTCAAAGCAGAGTAAAACAATTATCTCATCTGCTGAAAATTGCAAAATTAATTACTGTTAAGGGCGGGGTAAAGTATTAAATTTTTTTCTTCATTTTTTCATTTAATTTTTTAAATGAATGCATAATATATCAAGAATATTGTGTTAAAATTTCAAGTCGATCGGAGTAAAATTGACGAAGTTATGAGTATTTGAGCGTCTATTGCTCCATGCCGGGTTTTATACCTGGGCGTCAGCTGCGCGGCGCGCTATTGTATTTGTCGACCCCGAATAAATTTCTTGATAAACGGGCCTGTTCCGGTCGAGCAAGCGGCGCACGACAGTAAAAAGAAAGAGTTTTGCGTAGACAAACGCAAAAAGATGCTCTCGATCATCTTGATGGAAGCCTTTTGCTCTACGGACCTGGCATCGACGACTTTGAGTGAGTATAAGAAAATTATCGAGTTTTATTTTGAATTTCTAAAAATTCAAAGATAATTGAAAAATCTGAAAAAATTCATACGTATTCAGAAAAATGAACGAATCACGAAAAAAAATTGGGTTGCGGGGAAATTTGTTGACTAATTTTTTTTTTCATCATTTTGTTAATTAACATTTTGGAATTATTATTATGCAAAATTAATCTTTTGAGTACCTTTAATATGCATGAATTTTCTCAGATTTTTATGCAATCGAGAAGTGTTCTCAAACTTATGTGCAATGAGCGCTAAGCGACCAAACTCTTCTGCGTTTTTCAAACCGTTTTTCTGAGACTTGTCATATTTGAAGTCCGTGTGCACGATAACTCAAAATCTACTGGACCAATCGCTTTGAAATTTTGCACAGTACTTCTTCACATAATTCACCAGGTATTGTCGAGAGCTTTTTTGTTTTTTTTAATAATTACTAATTTTTTAACAACAAATTAGCCGATTTTTTTTAGCGAAAATCGGGTTTTTGGCTCCCAAGTACTACGAAAAATCGAAAAATAAAAAAAAAATCCTCCCGTCATTACCTCGAGAAACATCTCCTTTAACAAATGCATTTTGATTTTTTTGTTTCAGATGATTCTGTTGCGAGTTATGGTGCACACCGCAAACCAACTTTTTTTCGAGGCGCCTCTGGGGTTTAATTTTCACTCGCTCAATTTTGAATATGTTGCAATGTAAATTTAGGAGAATGTTGTTCAAATGTTACTTTATTATATGTAAAATTTTCGAAAAACGAACACTATTCGTTACGCCAAAAAAAAAATCTTAAAAACATGCCTTTTTTCGCCGAATTAACTTTATCCCGCCGTTAAGAGGTGACAATGTACGCTACCGGCCAACAGTTTCCGGACAATTCAGATAAGGTAAAACTTGCGATCACTGGATAATTGCCAAATAACGTTAGAATAATATAGTTCCTTTCATTTATTATTTTACGAAGATATTATATAGCTCTGTATAATTAATTATATTATTCTAATATAATTTTGCGATTATCCAAAGTGATGGAAAGTTTTTTCAATTATCTGAAGTGTTCGGAGCTTTTGGCCGGTAGTGTACATTTCGTTCACTGTTTTCAGGAAATCATTTCTTTAGTTCATTTTTTTTATTTTGACAATATTTAATTTTCTATCCCTCTGTCAAAGCAAACTGGTAGTTTTTTGAGAATGTCATGTTAAGAAGCAAAAAAGATTTGTATTTTCTACGGAATCGTAGTAACCAATATAATGCCTATATTAAAGAATTACTCTTCATGATATTTTCCTTTTACAGTTCATTTGAATGCTACATTGTCATTATTCGTCCATTTACTGGTCGGTTTACCCTGACTTGTACGATTCTCTATTTCCGTACTAAAATTTAAGGACGTACCTAAGATGTAGAAGCCACATGGGTAAAAACCATCTGTATGAAAATAAAGACTCCCTAAGCATCTACGGGGTTAAAGTTTCTTTTCAATTTATTATTTTCATTATTATCAAAAATCATATTTTGCAGATTTATGTTGTAAGTCGCGAAATAAGAATCCTAAAAATTTTCCACGTTATTTTCGTAACTCCAATCTGCCTAAGAAAATTTGGCAAATGAACCAAATTCATTGTCGTTGCATTTCAACTGTGCAAACTTCAACGTTACACAGTTGGAATGCAACGACAATGAATTTTTTTCGAGTGTCATGATATAGACTCAAACTAAGGTGCCCTACCGATTTTCACTAACAAGAAACATCCCTCAAGTGACACCCTTCGATTTTGTTGAAATTGGGATATGTTATAAGCACCGAAAAGTAAGCGATACGTATTTTTTTTATCGGCGGACAAACGTTTTTAAGGGATGAAACCACCCCTTAATATAAGGGTGGTTCTATTGCAATGTCACTATGGTGGATTTTTCATTGCTTCGGGTAAGAATTTTCGTTTTTGTTTCATTAAAATCGGTGGACTCCTTGTGTGTGAAACTGCTGTATTACCCCTAGAGATGCCTTTTTTCGAGGGGTGGTTTCACCCCTTAATACCGTTTTACCCTAAAAATGACCTCCCTTCCTTCTAGGCAAAAATTGTTGAGTAGGCGATGTGGTACCCAATTTACGACTTCACGGTGCAGTCAGTTCTTTCCATTTTTATTGTTGCAGCGACATAACACGATCGTTTAAAAAATATCGTTTCAGAAGCCATGCGCCTTTTTGACGCCTTCCTCGACGAGTTTTCTGGCTTCCTGTATTTCCTTCAACGCGTTTAGCGCGACAACCAATTTTCCCTTGTTCGCCGGCTCGAGGCTAATATAATCTTCCAAATACTTCATGTCGTCACCGTCGTGCTTCAACGTGGCAGAATTAGCGTCGGGATAGACCATGTTGTACAGCTTGATCAAGAGAACGGCATCCTCGAGTCTCTCCGTCCGTATATTTTCAATGAGCAGATTTTCTATGTTTTTCGTCCAGACGAGGTGAAACACGAGTGGGCCGAAGTGTCGCGTCGAGCGTAAACTGTTGAAATGCTTCTCCTCATTGACTGTCGAATACACGGCTTTTGTTACGCGATGATATTCTGGATCGTTTGGCTCGAACTGAAGACACGCCCGGTCCAAAACAAATTCGTATTCCCTCTGACCCAGAAGCTCCTGGAACGGTCAGTATTATTTTTTCGATATGACGCTCATGCATATTCTTATTGGAGGAATGCTGGAATTACGTATGCTACGGACGATACGGAAGAACGTTGGGATTTTATAATAATAAAGCATTGAATCGATAATAGAAATAGGTAAAACCGATACCGATTTCTATTATCCGAAAAAGATAGAAATAAAAATTCGAGGTAGAATAGATACTGATTTTTTGTACGTTGAAAGGGGCTTAATGCGACTTTTGTGCTCTATTCCATAAGATTGAAGTTTGCATCGTTGGAATGCAGTAAAAAATTATTATATTTGAATTGCTCGAATATTTGTTACGAAAATCCCTGAATCATTATTTAATTAGCTTATTTAGAGATCTAGAATATAAAGACGCAAAGATATTGTAAAAACAAAAATGAGGATATAAAAATATAAAAAAACGAATTTTAGTTGCATTCCAACTATGCCAACTTTAAGACTATTCCAGTATAAGTTATAACATTTATAGTTGCTGTTTTGTCCGTTTTCTGTTAGGCGCGCTTTAACCCCTTCGCTCCGAGAAACACAGTTATGCGTAGGGCCTAAAATAACGTAATCTGGCAGTCACGTTGTGAATTGAAAAAAAAAAATTCTGACGATATACGTTAATGAGCGTCTAATAGGCTAGTAATGACAATTTTGTTGTTCGAAATTCTATGTAAAATTCCTTATAAATACGCAACATTGGGCTTTGCGTAGATGTCTCCGGAGACATCACACCTGGCCACATTGCTAATAAAATCTTGTTTGTTGAAATGACATTATATTATCTTGAAAAATAAAGTTGATGATAGTTCTAATTTTTGCAGAGAAGCCCGGAGCAATTGAGTTATAAAAACACACTTTTACGGAACTCATGACTTCCAATCCGAATATCATTTTCCAATGAAAATAACGGCGCAAGCTTTGTGGATTGCTTAATAAAAAATATTTTTCAAATTGCACCATAGCTCAACTGTTTTGAGCGAAAGATCGCCTCACAATTTTGAACAAAATGTACCTTCCACGCGTCAGAACGCTGCCGCAAAGTTTTTCCACTTTTTATTAAGAAGTTCGGCTACTGTGAAAGTGTGAAGATAAACTTATGATTACGATAGAACTGCTGATAAAACTTCGAACGCGTTTTTCTCAAATCCATGGTTTTCAAAACAGTGTACTTCTTGACATCTAATGAACGGATTTACTTCAAATTTGGTACACTTATTCAGTGTAAAAGTAGTTTGGTCTTAACTGACGGTCTTCTTAACATTTTTTCTTTAGTTTTTAATAATAATATAATTTTCCCTTGAAAAATCGAAAAAAATTATTCAGTAACTATTTTTTTATGCTTGACACAAGATATCAAAGCCAATGTTATCTACTTTAAGAAAAAACATCGTTTTTTTTTTCAGATCAAATATATCCTTGAGCCCCACACGTTCGAAGGTCCTTCACGATATTGTTTGTAACTTGTGGTAATAGTAATATTTTTAAATAAAATTTGGAACACAACTTAGTTAATGTATATGCAAATAAATGTCCAAACACTTTTGCATTAATATTACTTATTCCATCAAAATAATTTTTTGTACACAACCCTGATTTTTAGGCCGTCACAATTTTCAATAAGAATTTACTCAATTCTTCAAGGCGTGGGACATTGTGAGCCTGGCTAAATAAATGACACATAGCAAGACTCTGTGGAATCAGATGAAAATATCGACGTAAGCGTACCTGTAAGTATTGATCCTGAAACATTCTTGGGGTATTTATTTCTCGACCCTTCATCGGATAGTATAATTGATTGTAACGATGCCTCTCGTCCCATGTGACGTCTCTCAGAACGCCGTCCGGTTCTCTGACGACTATCAATCTCTCATAATCGTTCATCGGATAAGTTATGTCCGTAAAGACGTATTTGGCTGTGTCGTGCCCTTGAAGGGCTGGATCTTTTGAGAAAATTCTATTAGTTTCCGTTCTTATCTTGACTACCGGAGGCATTTGCAGTCGCTTCATTCCACGCTCCTCAGCCTCCTTAAGGTGTTTCTTCAGTTCCTCGTCGGTCATGAATTTGTATACGACGTCTTCTATCTCCTGGCCGTCTTTGCGTTTTCGAAATAGCTTATTCATGTCCGGACGCGTCAGAGTTATGAGAAGATTCTGAACATCCTTTCTGAAGAAAAGAGGTGCCGGATCTCGATCGCCTGTTGCATTTTGTTCACCTAAAATTTCGCATACATAAGGGAGTTTTTTAAAATTAATTTGGTGCGTTAACCTCAAAAAAAAGAATGAATGTGAATTAATAGTGTCAAATGAAAAAGTTACCTGATTCGCAGGTGCTCGTACTATACTTGAGGCTTTTCCTTGTTACGTTGTACTGAGCACGTTGAAAAACCGAATACGCTTTGCGCGAAAACATTGTTTTCCCGGTATATTGTACAAGTTGTATGCCGATAGCGGCCATGTTTGGATATCAGCGGGCATAGAGACTAGAGGAACTAGAGAGAGCACGGAGATTAGATACTAGAGATTAGGGAGACAGTTAATAAAGTGTACCCGAAAATGCGAATAATAATGATGGCGCGTCGATCGACCAAACCCATAAATACAGTACTACCTCTCTAAGAGAGCCCTCGCTAAGAGAGAATTTCCCCGCCGTTCCGCTTGAGCGCATTTTATGGCTTCCCCCACCTAGCTCGAGCTGTCCAGTGTACCCGAGGCCTCTCGAGTTTGTCGCGGACAACTCGATAAGAGATCGCGAGCGATTTCAGAAAATCGCACGTCGCACGATTGTCAAATGGATAATATTCCTTTGTATAATAATATATACGTTTAAGCCGTAAAGTCGGAGAAAACACATGCACCATAATTAAATTTCAAGTAGTAATTTAATGCAAGTAAAATATATTTTAATAGACATTAACACAGCATAGAATATTATTGATATTGATAAAAATTATCGAGGCTACATTATACTAGAGATATGTTTATGAGTAGTAGTAATAAATGCAAGTATCGTACAGCATATCTAAAAATGAAATATTTATACATATATATACATTGTATATTTCAACTTGAAGTATATACACAAGATAAATTGTTAGTTACATTTTTTTTGTACACTATATATTTTCGAGTTTCGATAACGAATATACTACGTATATTTTTGCGAACAATAAGATAATTCAACAATTATTGAAAGTCTTGCAAATGTTTCCTTCATATGTGTTATAATATTGCAACAACAAAATATACCAAACAGCAGAATAAAAAAAACGCGAAGAAAAAGAAAGATTTACACATCAATATTCAATGAGATATACTTAAGCATGAAACGACGAAACGCAAGTACACTTTCCGCAACTCGTTTACAGTTTTCTCAACACTTTCGTTCGCGCTCTCTTATCGAGTTCGAGTGGAGAAACACACACACGCTACCACATGCGCGATTTTCGAGCGCGCTAACCTAGCGGTGGGGGAAGGCCTCGGCGACGAATTTCTCGAGAATTTCTTCCCCTAACCGCCCTAGACCGCTCTCTTAGAGAGGTAGTACTGTATAGTAAATACAGTCGAACCTCGATAGAACGAAGATTTGTCCATTCCCTTCCGATAGACACCCGAAACCTTGATACAACGACTAAATAATATACATAGAGAAAGGAACAATTTAAGGAATATATGACTTCGATATAACGAAAACTATATCAGTCGACGAGATGAAAGTGATCGGACAAAGTTCTAGCCTCACAAGTGACCGGTTGTAAGAGTATACTACTTCGAACGACTTTCTTCATTGTTTTCAAAATGTCCACTTGAGAATTTGAAGGGAAAAATTATTTCAAGCGCAAAAAAGTGAGCCTCATTAGAAATTCAATCATATCTACAGATTCAAGTTTTGTAATGCATACTCGTTTTTGTACTTCGATAAATTACGTACGAGAACAAAAAAAAACATTAGTTTGATAATACAAAAAACTACGTGCCTGCGTGCAGCCACTAAACAAATTATACTGTTTCATCAATACTGTATTCGTACCAGCCCCCTGCAACCATCAGATATATATGGCTCTCGTAATGTCCGTCGCTTTTATTTTCAACCGCTGCCACGTATGGCGCTAGTAGTTGTGTGCTCGATAACGATATATATGCCGTATGATCTGTGAACCGGCCGAACCCGTCGAACACGCACATTATTGTTGCATTGGAGTTGTGACAAAAATTTAAACAAGCTACAAGTCACAACCACAACCATAAAACGCGTAAAACTCTCCAAATACTACAAAAATGTTATGATTATATCGAGAATAGAACGCTCATGCGTAAAAGAAGACGAGCTGAGGACTACTAGCCCCACAAAGTGGACTGTAGCGAAATTAAACATCCCGGACAACACGCGAATAATTTATTGCCTTAAGAATAGTACCCAGTGTCATGAGGCTGATTCATACCGACGAGCGTATCACTTAATCTTGTATTATATCGGAACACTGGCACTTAATTAGGATTAGATAGGTGAGTCATCTGTCCTACAATCGTAGCCGATATATTACCATATTAACTTCGAAAAACCAAAGGGCCACCCTTAATATTTGTAATTTTGGGGACGAGTTAAAATTCCGGGTGTGGACTCGTGTATCTAATCTCTATGAGAAAGACAGAAAGAGAGAGAGAGAGAGAGAGAGAGAGGCGACTGTTCGGAATACACAAAGTTACTGGAAAGAGAATCTCCGAAATCTTCATCATCAAAAGTGTACCAGCTTGACACGAATAGGTGGCTGATAGCGTGGTAGCAACGAGACACGCTGTTGACAATTAACAAAATGCTGTGCGAGAATTCTCTTTAAAAAAAAAACGAGTTCGAGGAAAATCGACATTTGCCTCATTTGCCTGCCAAATTGGAAACAAATCTATACTTGATTAATGCGGTTGATCTTTCTGATTTGTATTTCAGATTTTTCGATTGCGTTTCGGTTTTTCGTGCTCAGCACCCCAGTTAACCAAGCGTACCACTAGTACAGCGTACCGCAAATGTGGAGTACGCCGTACTCTACAGTACCGATAATGTACGGCTACGGGATACCAGCGTACTCGTACCTCCACGGTATCGCTACTGTGGAGTTACACCGTACTGCAGTACACGGTGCCTCCACGGTGGCGATACTGTTCCGGTACTGTACTAGTACATTGGCGGTATAGCGTACCGTACGACGTACCCGTAATGTACCAGTGTCGTACGCACGTACGAGGTGGCAGTACCGGTACGGCCCACTCCACATGAGGGGTACATTTACGGTACGTGGTTAGCTGGGACCGGTAAGAATACTCAATGAATATATTGCCGACTCACGGGAATATTATGTCTTGCCACCTGCATGGTCCTTTTCCCTGGAACTTAAACTGCAGGCGACCCCCTCGAATGCAAAATAATAATTTTCAAATTGTTGGAAAATTATCGACAGCGGCTAATTTAGCGGCAATTCAAATAGCTTTATGAATTTTCTGTGTATGAAAATAAATTCAAACCGTTAGTAAATTACCGACTGATGGTAAGTTACCGACATTTACAGAGTTCGATAAGTGTGTATCGTAATTCGAGGGGTCTGTAGCTTGCCATCAGTCGGTGACGTACCGAGAGTCTGATTTATTTCTACTTTGAAAGTGAACATTTTGAGTGTGCCATAGTATCTCTTTTATTCCTGAAACACAGATGCGACTTTTTCGGATACAAATGTGGATTTTCGAGCACATGGTTGCCGAGATATTTCTCAAAAATCCTGTAAATTCTTTTTTCTTCCGGGAGTTGCAAGGGACGAAAAAAATGCTCTGAAGTTCACCAAAAACGGAAATAAAAGTAAGAATAGAACCAGTGCTTGGCGAGTATGCAACAAAGTGTGAATTTTTACCCGATTTTGAATCATTTTTCTCTCTTTGTATCGGCTTCTGGATATCATCCCAACAAGAGAACCGTAAAAGTCTCTCAACTCTCGTAGAGTATTGACTGCAGGGGGACGATCTATTGTGCATTAAGGGATGGAAATATCGCAAGATCTAACGAGTGGACCGTAGGAGAAAAAAACTCTGTATGCGCGAAGCGTGTAGGGATATACGCAACGTTAGGCTACTCTCATACTCGTACTCACCAGGACGGTAGAAATTCGTATGAATAACTGATATTGGATAAAAATATCTTTAGATAAATCTAGGAGATTTCGTCGTTGGTCACTTAACGCTTATTGTCCACTATATAATGTACTATTTGATTTCTCAGTATAACAATTGCGGCGCAACTCCCCGATAATGGAGGGTAGGTCATAATAGTAGAAACTATTTTTGGATGGTTCAGTTGCTCAAAAAATTGCAATATACATTTCAAAATCAATACGCGCTTGACGAAGGTAAGTATCCGAAGGATAAAAAAATCGTACGATGTACACAATGTAACCCGCCACACCTTTGCTCATCAAGTGACCCATCACCGAAGACACTGGCAATTTTCGAAACAATGATCTTTCATTACATTTTCCGAAGATGATTTATTGGCTGGCCAGTTCATTATTAGCTTATAATTCTGGTAGGTACGGATCCATATCTTCCCGGCAGCATTCATATCTGAAATTCCATACCATGAAGAAATTCTGAAAAATCAATTTCTCCGTAGCTTTATTATAGACATTCCTCCGTGGAAGTGATTTTTTAAAACTGTCCGTGAAATTCAGTAAAATAGCCGAATCCGAATCCAGCGCGTATTTCAAGTACCTGATCGAATTTTAGGAAAGTCGATATGAGGTGGTCCGCCCAGTAGTGATCATCATGTTTACATGTTAAATAAGTATTTTAAGACAAGAATAAGTCGTTCGTGCTGTATTCAAGAATAATCAAATCAAATATATTCTAGCTGAATATATACGCCGTAGCTCGGCGTCTATCTGCGAATTCGGTCGAACCTTCATTTGGAGGTTCAAGTGGACCGTGTTCCATCTTGGGTGATTTGCGAATGCCTGGGCATTTGCGTGAAGTAAGTTTATCTTCAAGTTATAAACGAGAATGTTAATTTTGCGTTAAGCATATGAAATTATAGTTTTCTGTCAATGTCGATGAGTTTTCATATACGGCGATCACCCGTTCAGCAATGTAAACACTCTGCCGATTAATCGGCACGGCCCTCGATAACGGGGACCGAGTTGGCAAAAAAAATCTTATGAATCGAATATTAATTTATCGAAAATCAGAAAAGAAATATTGGTTCCGTAATTATTATTGTCTGAAAAATCCACGGACTAGTCATCGTCATACACATATTCGCGATAATAAAAAGATATACATATAAACATTATCGATTACTGGGTCGTGACCATGTCGATAGCTGGGCACGTCTCAAACACAGGTGGACACCACTCGATCGAACAAATATTGAAAATGATTTTATGACAAAATAGTTGTTTATAATGATTAAAAATCAATAAAAATTGAAATCCCCACGTAATATCCACAATTAGTTTTATTTTCACATTAATACAGTTGTATGTATAAGAAACTTATGTATTGAACTGTATGTTAAGTTTTTTAATAAAAAGCGAAAAGTTTGTGACTGATTGTGAGTGGCTAAAAATTATTCTGCAGTCCTATATGCAAACGCAATCGAGTCAACAAAGGCCTGAGGACCTTTGCGTGATTGATTGAAGCAGTCTGAACGCATGTGACGATTAGTGGAACGTTCACATGGCGATTACTAGATCAACCGTCATGGCGTCTTATAACCTTTACGAAATATTTTCTCAAAAACTGTACCGGACTCAAAAATTTCAGGAAGTCGTTCTTCTCCGTAATAAAGAACGGATTAAGGATAACTTGAAATAACTTTTATTCACTGCGAAGTTGAGCGATATAAACTTGCAAAATCGAGCGATCTGCTTAAGACGGTCCCAGGTCCAAAAAATCGATCTTTTTTTTGCTCGAATTGCAAAGAAGATGTGCGTGTTATATAGACCCGGCATAGCAGACTAATGGTGAGTAAACATTTTCTTTGTGTAAATCGTACTTAAACTATTAAACGCGTTTTCCTCAAAACTGTATTTTTCAAATCGCCTTCCATATCTCAAAAAGTATCAACCGGATTTCGCTCTAATTTTTATGGTACAGTCAGCGCAGCTATAGTTCTCACCCGAACTAGAATATTTCTGATATTTGCCATAGTTTTTTTTCTAAACTAAAAATGTCGGATAAAATGACGAAACTTGGAACTTAACTTTTAACACCGTGCCTAAAATTCAGATTTTGATATCTTTACCTTACCTTAGTCCGAGCGATAGCCTCAGGCCTATAAATTAAAATGCCGTTGGATTCTTTAATTTCAGACGAGCAGAACGTCTGGAACCATACTGAAAAAAAATCGTTCATCCAACCAAAACAAAATGTATCTTTAAATACGTTCGACTTGATTTTTGATTAGCATAACAAACGTTTTGTTAATCTAACTGATAGTTTTAGTGATGTGAACTGTAGCTTAATTAGCATGTCTGAGCAACTGTTAAAACAACAAAATTTCCAGACAACAAAATGCATTTTGCACATTCAACGATTTCTTTTTATCAGTGCATGGTAGACGTCAGCCAACGTGTTTTCCACATGAGTGTCTTCCGCACGGTGTAAAGTCGATTCAACTCGTTATTTTTGTTTCATAAAATTCCGAGGAACTGTAAAAATGTTAATAAATGCGTGATGAAAATTCAAAGATAGTATGTTTTAATGGTTGATAAAAAAAATCGCTCCAAAAACGAAAAAAATTGCTGTCACAATTGCTGGACTTAGTTAGTCCAGTCCGAGTGTACATGAATTTGAACGACTTCTATTCAACGAGTCCAGCATATCGCCAATTTTTTTGTAGATAATTCAGACCTCCACAAATATACCCTGAAAATTGATCTCGATTCTATGGTGTTTTGCGGTCACCGAAAATTATTTTGAAAACCAAAACAATGTTTCAATGTTATTTTTATTCTGTTTTTTTTTTTTTAATTTGTCGCAGATACCCTCAGAAACCGTAAATTCTTCGAATTCTGGCAGTGAGTAAGGTCCCTGACGATAAAAGTATACATTTTGCGACAAAAGCATATACGTTGCGAGTTTTTCCATGCGCTGGCGAGAGAGAGCCACCTGTCTAATAACATGCACTCGTGCATCCGGTACCGGAATACGATCGTTTCCGGTAAGCGCAGGGGGATGGTACCCCACGGTGTCCGCGGACAGCAGCAACCCAGGGGGGACGCGACCCCTAAAGCGCTACACGCACCAGTGCACTCGGCACGAGAATACAGTCGGGGAACCCCATCAGGCTCATCATCTTCCGCGACGCAGAGAGGCGACCGACCAGACCCCCCGCACGACCTTGCAAATCGATTCGTTTTCACGCTACGCGATGTACCTCGGCGATCGTAAAACTTTGTAGAATAAAACGCACTCGGCTTTCTCTGTGACTCAATTAACCGATGCGCAGAAATTCCAGAATCGCGAACGATCATTCACTCGCATCGAGCTTCGTTTTGGAGCGATGTTTGTTTTACCAATAAACTCTTTTATTTCGAAATTTCCATTTTTTACAACCAATCTCCATGCGGATTTAAAAAGAAATGAAAATGGACGAATCATCGACAGGAATTACACGTTTTAAGGGGCATTCTCATTTTAGACGTTGAAAAGAGGTTTTTTATGAATTTTTTTGATAGGTTTGATAGGTTTGATAGGTTTGATAGGTTTATATTATAGATATTGATCGTAAAAGTCGTTACACTTAATACGTACACTTTCGAAGTACATTTAAAAAAAAATTCAATGTACTTATGTAACCCAAACCAACTTTAAACGGGTTTTTCTTGTTGATAAAATCTTCGAAACTGCTGAACTGATCCTTATGAAATTTTAACCACATATTCTTTAGAACTATAGCTATAGCTTATACCAAGGATTTCTTTGGATTTTGATATTTACTATTTTTTTGCCAAGAACAGTGAAAAAATATTTTTTTTATTCGAAAAATGTTCGCTATTTTGTTATTTTTGTATATATCAAAAATCGTGTGATATGCGCTATGGCCATTAACATACTGAATCTAAAAACGTTTGATTTTTTTGTTTCGGGTGATCCATCTCCGGGATTTCATCAACAGCGCAGACCTACCATTTTTTTAGAACATTTGTTTAACTACCATTTTCGTCTATAAATAGTGACATAAATAAATATTTTTTGAAATGTATTTCGAAAGTGTATTTATTAAGTGTAACAACTTTTATATCAATATCTATAATACAAACCTATCAAAAAAATGCATGAAAATGGCCTTTTTTAGCGTCTAAAGTGAGAAGACCCCTTAAGGGATAATCACAGTGTAACGGGTCGGAAAACAGCTGATTTTTGCGATTTTTTTAATGGTAAATATACGCGAATCTGTTTGATTTTTTTACGTCACATCAAAGCCCTCATGAAGAATGGAAAATAAATTTTTAAACGCTCATTTTTATTTTTTGACGGTTGAAAATGTCTTAAAAAAAGGAGTCCTCACAGTGTACACGGTTGTGGCCGTAAATATTGTCTGATACAAGATTTGTAAACAGATTATTAATCAGTATGAATGCCGCTTTCTTGCGATGGAGTTTTTTTTTCTAATCAAAATTGACAAAATGGCGGCGGGTTGAAAAGAAGGTATCGAATTTAGCGTAGTTTTTCGACAGTTTTTCGTTAAAAAAATATTAAGATTTAAAAAAAGCTTCCATAGCAAGATAAAAAATGACGTGAAGAATGTCATAATTTGAGACGGATAGCTTGAAAAGTTTTCCTTTGAGGGTGTACACCGTCTTGAAAAATGATTTATCGAGAAAAACGCGTCCGTCCGCGTCAGGTCTCACGCAGCTGGTCGAATCCCTTTTTCTGAGAAAGGCTGTAGCAACCGGAATAATTCGAATTTTGCCCCAAAAATTGAACAGCATGTTTATAACCGCCTATGCTATCGGATAATGTCAAAAAATCGATTTTTTGAAAATTTTACAGTTATGATCCCTTAACAAAAAAATTCTTACAAGGAACATCACTCGAGTGTCCACCGTCGATTTTGTTGAAACTCACATATGTGATAAAGCATTGTAAACTATTAGACGAGTATATTTGTATCTGCGGAAAAATGTTTTTAAGCGGGAAAACGCCCCTCAAAGAAAGGCATGTAATCTCTTAATTTTGTTTTCAATTATTTCATAGTGGATTTTTCAACACTTAACATTAGAAAAATGTTGGTTTTTGTTTCATTCAGATCGATGGACTGCGGGTGGGTAAAACTGCAAACCCACCCCCAAACATGCCTTTCTTTGAGGGGTGGTTTGCCCCCTTAAAATCGTTTTTCCGCTGATAAAAAAAACACGTGTTTAATGCTTTATCACATATATGAGTTTCAAAAAAATCGAAGGTGGACCCTTAAGTGATGTTCCTTGTTAGTATTGGCAAAATTTGTCTGATTTGTTGTCAATTGACTGCTGGGGAGACCTATGCCAACCTATATTTTAAGTTACTATACGCGATTTTCAAACGAATTCTAATTTCATAGCGAGTGTCGTGTGCATTTAAAGGAGATTTCCACTTTGTTGGGCAAAAAAAAGTTTCGAGTTTGCTGTATCGGAAAGTAATGTAATGTAAAGTAATGGAATGTAAAATAACTGTAATGGAAAGAGGAAGGTGTATTCTATGGTCCTGACATAGCAGATTGGGTGTAAGTATGAAACTTTTTGTTTTATTCGCACATACACTCCAGTTCAACTTCAACGCGTTTTTTCAACGTGGTTTTTCTCGAAACCACGTTTTCCATGTGTGCGGAAGTGTTCCTACACGCCCTAGATGAGCAATCGTTATGAAATTTGACAGATACGTGTACTACTGATGTATTCACTGGTTGAACTAGAATCATCCAAAAATATTCAAATGTTTTTATTTTATGAACAAAAACTGCTAACATTTTTTGCTAACAACGTAAACTTCTCCTTGGATGGCACACTATTTTTTTATTCCTCAATTTCTCTTCTTGATTCTAGTTCGACTTATACACAATATTGTAAAAAGTAAAAATATGTTTGATTTTTTGCTTCAGATGACCTGCTTAGGACTTAGGACTTCCGCAAGCGAAGAATATCATCGACGGTACACTGACATATGTGGCTCCTTCGACTCCCAGTGCCATGTTTTGTCAAACTTAAAAAAATATTATCATGTTCAAAAAAACCGCGTAGTAAACGAACCAAATTTCAACATTCAATATTTCGAATTGTTTTGAATAAAAAATTGGCGAAAAATCGAACATTTTTTGGCTCAACAAAGTAGAAACCTTCCTTAAAAAATGTTTCCTTTGTTTATTAAAAAAATATTTCCTATTATAAATTGATTCAGTGATATGTCGACGGCAGCAAAGCGAAGACGAGCTTGTTCGAACTACTCTAACATATTTTGTTACAGATGCGGAGGGCATGTTACTCAAAAATTTAGAAAACCGATTACAGATTCCGCGATAAGCGCCTATCTCTTATTTCGGGATAGAAATAAAGGATCAGGATAAATTTGCAGAAAATCTTGGCTCCGTCAATGAATAGCAAGGAGAACGCTTCCACCAACGCCTAAAAATGATGGAAGACAGGTATCAGGGAAGATGGGGAACACATGATGGCTGATTACATTTGGAGTTTGATGCGTACCTGGCTCGACAAGTTTCACTCAAGAAAATCACGATAAAAAGTTTACTCAATGCAAAAATATTAAATAATACTTAGATTTTCCAATAAAATTAGATTTTATAAGAAAATGGTATATTTCCGTGTTCTTACGTAGAATATCAATACTAAGGGTTAAAACGGGATCAGTATAGAGATAAGATTTAGAAAAGTTTTGCGCCACCAAATCGGCTGTTCAGCTGTGTTATCGATAAAGTTACGCCTGGTGGTCCATTTTTTGCAATAATAATTTTATACACGTTGTAAAATATGCTATTTCGAAAAATAAAGTACAAAGCACTGTCTAGCTGTTCCATGTTCCAAAAATTGACTAAAACGGACCCAGATGATTTTCCTATTGATCAAATACAAATGTGAATTCAATTCCGCGTTGTCTGTCTAGAAAAAGGCATTGTAAAGTATTAAAAAACAGATCGACGGTTGCTTCAGAAAGAATATCAATAGAAAAATTAATTTTCGCTGATAACCTGATGAACGACATACATAGGAAACGAAAACCTTCACCCGTATTCATACGTCATGTCGCAGAGGGGTGTGAAATTCGAGGGCGAAGCGTGACGAGAGATTCTCGAGAGGGACCATCGAGAGATGGTCCGTAAATCGATTTCACACTCGTGACTATATACACAGCTATATATACATATATATATGTAGCGTACAGTAAATTAATAGACACTTAGGGTTCAAAACGTATTTCCAATGGTTTTGTACCGGGTTGTATCACACAAAGGTTTGTGTCCATGCTGCGGGGGGTGTGATGTGTTGCGGGACCAGGTGTTGGACACGGTGGATCCCTGAGGGGGATGAACCGTGGAAAATTCCTTCAATTTCATCGCACACTAGTGTGTCGTCATGGCACTGTGAACATATCACCGTCCTAGCGCCGCAATAAACATATTTAATTTACTATCAAATAAAAAAGCAAGATTTTTCGTAAAAATCGCTCGAAAATTTGACACGCTTACCTTTTTTTAAATAAGTGTGAAATTTCGTGAATATGATTGTTTTCTGTTTCTTTTACATCCAATACAAATCCCTCGTTCGAATGCTCCAATTTTACCAGCATAAATCTCGCTCTTTAACCCGAAGATTATTTATTAGATAACTTTTTTACAGATGATAAAATTATTTGCAAAGGCATCATTGTTATACACTGCTTTCATTGCATTACTTTGACAAGAGAGTTTAATGTTGTAGAAATTCGGTACGCGGATTCGGACTGAATTCATTATGAAATCGTGAAATTATTATTACTAATTATTTTATTATTGACAAACAAACAAAAATGTAACAAGTAAAATCTAAAGTGAAATATTTATTATTATTATTATTATTATTATTATTATTTATTAAATAATTTTTATACTAATTTAATCATTATTTGAAATGAAATATCCAGTTAGTAAACTTTTTTTCTAATTTCTTATCTAATATTATATGAATTTTATGAAAATAAATAACATTTTTGTTTTGTTTTCACAAACGTTTTTAATTCTATAATTCAAATCAATATGAAACAATAATAAAACCAAATTTCTAAGATTCACCCTAAAACCTAATAACTTTTTTAAAAACAATTTTCAGTTGCATCAATAAATAATATGAATCAAATTCATTTATTAAGAAACTAGATATCTTAATAATCGATAAAAATTTCTCATAAAATATTATTAATAATTATTCTATAATAACCAAATTAATAAGATTCAATGAAATCATTTTTTATTTCAATGGAATAAAATTATAATAAACCTATAAATATATAATAAATAATAATGAATATATGTATTATAATAAAATGAAACAAAAAGGGTTGGACGCTGAAAGTCTTCTAACGCCTGCGAAAAAAGAATACCAAGCCACATTGGATTGCGTGAACTTTACGTGCCCTCGCACGATTTCACCAGCCGAATAATGCCTCTGTACACATTCACCAAAGAGCACCGCATCGGCGAAAAAAAAATCGGCAAGGAGGGTCCAGGGGATTTGCACATTTACATTCGATTCTTGAGATCTTCGAATTTGAAGCGCACGAAAAAAAAAATCCTTCGTACTCTATTCGAGGGGTAGGACGATCCATTATTTTCATACCGGATTACGTATCTGCGCTGTACATCAGGACGGTTCTATTGCTCCAAGCGTTGCACACAAGCACATGGGAGAATGTATAAATGGCTGCTGCGATTGGTGACCCGGGTTTATCGTCTCTTTCATTCTCCTTCGATCCGCGTCCATCATTCTTATGCAATAATATCTCGTGGCTATAATCCATTTGGATTCCCGGTCATCCACCTGGTCTGAAAGAGGCGGAGAGGGAGCGAGAGAGAAGAAATACGTGTCCGGAAAAAGCGAGAGAAAAATTACGAGATATCGCGTGCGGGAAAACGGAATTCTATATTGGATATATATTTATTTCACGGACATTTCCGTTTTTCATTCCTCCCCTGATGTGTTGCACCCGACGTTCGCCCTCTCATAATTCATCATCTCGGGAGCGAACCCTCCAAGTTCTCCCGTACGTAATCACACGGAAAGTTATTGGGCCTGGTAACAGGCTTTTGTTTATCGGTTCGTTTGGAGGACTCCCAATACTGGATCGAAAAAAGCACAACTTGGCTGGCAACAATGAGCCAACTTTCAATGAAAAATTCAATGAAAAATAATCGTTAAAAATGGCGGAGGTATGGCACGATTTTTTAAACGGGTTGCTGCGGACGTTTTCAGACGGCGTGACACGTAACGTGGGCAGGATTAATCGGCAAAAAACGAAGGAAGATTTTTTTTTTATTAAGGGCTCACTTTAGACGCTAAAAAGGCTATTTTCATGAATCTTTTTGATAGGTGTACATTATAAATATCGATATAAAAGTTGTTACACTTAATAAATGCGCTTTCGAAATACATTAAACATTTTTTTAAATCTACTTATGTAACCCAAACAAACTTGAAACGCGTTTTTCTCGAAATAACGATTTTCGACGGCTTGTTGAACACTTTACGGATGGAAATTAGGTAAAGGAAAAAAATCGAATTTTTTATCGTTATAAACTGTTCTTAAGGGGCCATTTTCTTCCAAAAAATTCCCGAAAATCACCCAAATTTTCAGCGTTCACACTGGTACAGCCCCTTAAAGGGTCTTTTCACTTTAAACGCTAAAAAGGCTATTTTCATGAATTTTTTGATTGGTTTATATTATAGATAGTGATGTTAAAGTTGTTAGACTTACTAAACAAACTTTCGAAATAAATTAAATTTTTTTATCTATTTATGTAACCCAAACAAACTTTAAATGCGTTTTTCTCGAAACAACTTTTTTCGACGGCTTGTTGATAAAATCTTCGAAACTACTGAACCGATCCTTATGAAATTTTAAGCACATATTCCTTACAACTATAGCTATATCGCATATCGAGGATTTTTTTAAATTTTAATATTTACTATTTTTTTGCCAAAAACGGTGGAAAAAACTTTTTTTTTGTTTTTTCGAAAAATGTCCGTCATTTTGTTATTTTTGCATGTATACAAAATCGTATGATATGCGCTATAGCCATTAACATACTGAATCTAAAACCGTTCGATTTTTTTGTTTCGGATGATCCATCTCCGAGATTTCATCAACAGCACAGACCTATAATTTTTTTGGGACATTTTTTTACCTACCATTTTTGTCTATAAATAGTGACTTAAATAAGGATATTTTTTTAAATGTATTTCGAAAGTGTATTTATTAAGTGGAACAACTTTTATGTCAATATCTATAATATAAACCTATCAAAAAATTCATGAAAATAGCCTTTTTCAGCGTCTAAAGTGAGAAGACCCCTTAACACTCATACGCAGAATATGAATAAAGAAAAAGTGAGATATGTGGAGAATCGATTAAATGGTACGCTTCGAAACAAAAAAATATTGAATGTTCCGAAAAAAATGTCTCCACTTTGCAATAAAAAAATACTTGAAGTTTTTTTAACATTTAGGTTCATGTTTTAGACAATAGAGTGAGGAAGATTTATACGAAATTTCATCAGAATCGGTAGATTAGTTTTTTAGCTATACGTCACGCCAGTTTTGAAAATACAGTTTGGATGATCGTGCCATACCTTCAACCCCGGATCTAGGGAGGGGGGGGGGGCAAACTGGGGCACCTACCCCGGGCGGTAATTTGAGGGAGGGCCAAATTCATGTGTTTGAAAAAAACTTGTTTCACTTGTTTAAAGCGCTTACCATACAGGGCGCTTTAGTAAAAGTGAGTTTCGATCGCCTCGCGATCCTAGCCATCGAAAATAAAACTGCCTATGAGACGAACTTTGATGAGTTCGTTGATGAGACTCTTTCGCGGAAAGGAAAGCTCAACATGTAAATCTACAGCAAGATTAGATAGTAATTTGCTGGGACCTAAAGATTGAAGGTGTACAGTCTGGCTTGTGCGTTGTTTACACTGGTTGTATGTATTCTATATTAAGGGGGTATCCCTTTCTGGAAACTTCAAAAAATCTTTTTTTTGCATATTGTTATAGTGTAAACTTTCAAGAATATTTGAAGACCAACCGAACTCTGAAATTCTAAAAATTGACGAAGTTACACCTATTTCAGTGGAACAGAGTGCATCGGGTTTACCGCGATCCGTCAAGTTTGAACGCGATTATCTTGAAGCTACATATCTTGACACGGCGGGATTGATATCTTGAATAACTTTCACACTATTGACTTGAATTTGCACAGTTAGCGTTCAAACAGTAGTCATTTTCGGTTCACGATCGCATTTTGTCATTGGATGAACCATTTGTTAATAACAATTACTTCAGCATGCTGTTTTGCAAGAGAAAAATGAGGTTTTCTTTGGAGAACCTGTCATTTTTCGTATTCTTCGAAAAGTGGATCGTGAACCCATAGCCAGTTCGTATATTGGGAGCAAAAAAAGTTTTGTTTTCGTTCCAAATTACTTTTGAGCCTAGTAGAGATTCCGCCGTTTCGGGCCTCGCCGCCGGAATGCCGCAACGCCAATTCCAGCACCACGAACACTGAAAGCTTCCGAAAAATGTACATTCTAACCACAAACAGGTGGACAACATGCTGGGAAAAAATTAATTTATTCCAACCAATGTGGTACTGGAAAAAAAATCATCATTCTGACCCTTCAAATTGGGCTTCCAGACACGGATATCCCGTTAATGTCATACATAAGAAAAGTTATTAGCTAATAGGTAATAAAGAGCACACGTTTATTCAACGGTTCATATTCTCCCGGTCATAAAAAATCCCACCAAGTATATTTTTTTTGCGAGTTTTTAAAAATCGTCAATCCCAAATGCTGGAGGGGAGGGGCACCAACGTCAAGTTTTTGCCCCGGCTCGGAAAGATCGATGATCTGGAGCTGCACACTGCCATTTTTAAAGATTATTTTTAAAAATACCACGTAAGAGCCAAAAGTAGTAACAAAACATACCCAAAGTCTCAAAAATGCAGAAGAAATCTTTCCTTTTCAAAAAAAAAATCATGAAAATTAGCTAAATATTGCCGTGCCCAAAGGTACATCCCCCCCCCCTTAATTTCCGATCGCGCGACATCACGGTGTCGAGACTTTTGAAAACTAAAGTTTAACTTTTGTTGGACGTATCTACGTCTGAGGAACAATCAGTCTCCTTTATCATTGATTGGCGAAATTCTCGACCTTCGTTAATCGAGAGCTGGAGTGAATATCGATAAAAATGAAATTTTGCACATAGATGAAAAATCATTTACGAATTTGTTTGCAACTCGGAAAAGGCAGTTGTCGGCGCGTGCGTGACACGTGCAGCGGGCCACACACAGTGTGTGCAGACAACCGGGCAAGGGTTGCGTTGTGGGTTAACCGCCCCGGTGACATTTGGCCGGCGAACTCGAACCTGTAATTATGATACTACGCGTGTGCAACACGCAGTCAATCCAGAGAGAGAGAGAGAGAGAGAGAGAGAGAGAGAGATGGCGGTAACACAAAAGACAGGCAAAAGTTTCGACCTCGGTGAACGACCGCGATGTGATTTCTATAATTATTCGAGAAATATAAAGCAGGACGTGTGCGGCCGAGATAATCAAACGTCAATCAAGAATCAAATAGCTGGGGCTTTGCGGTCTAGACATATTTGGTCACACAATATGTTTCATAGTTCGTTTTCCGTAAAACCTCGTTTTTAAAAAGACACGAGTAAATAAGCGAAATACCTAAATAACGGCTAATTCGATAATGACAGTAAATAATAATAATGAGAAGCGGTACAATATTTGATTTTACACTGAGTATTGTACACTGACGTACACTGACGTATTGGTTGGCTGTCAGATTATGACGATGAAATTTGCATCGTTGAAAGGCAACAATATCGTCTTTTTGTTATTCTCCGAATTTCCTTTGGCAGTTTTGAGTTACGAATATCGGGCAAAGATTTTTTAGGATTTTCATTTAGCGATCTACAGCCTGAATCTGCGAAATATGACCGTGGGTAATAACGAAAGTAAGAAATTGAAAAGAAATTTCGTTGCATCCCAATGGTGCAAACTTCAACCCCATGTCAGATTCTCTATTAACTTTTTTTCGTCCGTGAGCTAGCTGTCTCGATGTTGAGCGTCTGTATTGAGTGAAGTTCAAAGATGTCTGGACATTTTTGAAATTTTTTTCGAGAAAAAATGCGTTTAGTTATCCATTCTATTCCCCCAAACCTATTGCATGCTGCCTGTCCAATTTAAGCGGCACTACAGGTTGCATTTAAAAAAAACCACCAGATCAGGATGATTGCACTTAAAAACGTGCATACATGTGAAATTGTTGGGTTTGTTAATTGGATTGTACAGGTGTTTCATACACTATTTAATAATAGCGTCGGTTGTTCGTAAAAAAAATGGTACGAAAATATTTACAGGCTGAAATGAAAAAGAAATTCATCAACATTACAGCTTGCTTCCATCAAAAATCGAATACGTATATTAAATAAAACATGGATTATGATTGCTGTTCAAAAAAATATATACATTGATATCGAAATGAATAGAAAAATCGTATAAAATATTTCCACGTCGATATGACAAAATAGAGACGGACAAAACATGAACATTCATAGAAAAAAATGGAAATTAATAAATATATTATGAAATATATAATAAATATAGAATAATATATATTTATATCATTAAAAAATATATATATATTTATAATTAAATATGTAAATAAATCAATGATAAAAGCATGCCAATATGCATAAATGATGTATATTACATTAATCTAGGAATTCCTTCACGATGATTCGCGTTTTACAGAATCGCCGGATTGAAATTGGCTATAAGAATGTATTCCAGAGTATATTGGCTCGATAGAAATCGAAAAAAAATGTCTTTTCTAAAACTAATCTTCAACTTACTGGTTTCCATTGTCACGACCCTCGTCCCTCTCGCGACCTCCGACCTCCTCTCGAGTGGAACATCATCCCCTTATCAGATCGATGAATAGGCGTTGCTACCCCCAGCAACCCCTCGAGAGTCAGTCCGCCTCTGCGAATCGACGATTGGACGAAACTTCAACGATCGGGTCATGTATGTGTTCTCTGGTACCCCCGGAGAATATCGTATACCTATCGTGCACACTATATACCTTTGGGGTACCCTCTTCGTTATCCTCCTCTTCCGTTTCGAGCAATGCGACACACACGAACCCGATAATCTACCCGACAGTTCGACAACGATCCCTCGAGTGCTACGAACGTTTTAAATCCAATTCTCTCTAACCCTCCACTCGGTACGGTGAATTAAAAATACCATAAAATTGCCTCATCGTGGAATACAAACGTGTATCCTAATATGTGGTAGCACAGTGAAATTATCGAAGTATCGTTCGATCTTGTCGAAAATGTGATAATGAACAATTAACGTGTAAACGTCATCTTAAAAGTGATCAACATCTTGCGATCAATATCGAATAAATTATCCATTGATTCACCCTCTCCCCATGCTAAAAAACTATAAATCGATCATATCGAAGATCTGAGAATGGGAAATTCCAAGATTAATACGCAAACGTCATCCTGAAAGTGATCAACATCTTGCGATTAATATCGAAATAATCACCATTAATCCACCCCCTACTAAAAAAACCCGAAAACAGAAAGAAAAAATCGACGTATCGTGCGATCTTGTCGAAAATGTAAGAATGGACAAATCCACGATTAACGTGTAAACGTCATCCTAGAAGTGATCAACATCGTGCGATCAATATCGAATGATTTACCTATTAATTCACCCTCTCCCGACACTAAGAAAAATAGACATCGATCATACGGAGATCTGAGAATGGGCGATGCCACGATTAACATGTAAACGTCATCCTAGAAGTGATCAACATCAAATAAATGATCCATTAAATCACCCTCTCCCCATAGAAAAAAGTCAGAAATCGATCATATCGGAAAATTCCACGATTAATATATAAACGTCATCCTAAAAGTGACCAACATTTTACCATCGATGTCGAATAAATTATCCATTAATTCACCCGCTCCCCATAGGAAAAAAAACAGAGATTGATCCTATCAGACAATTCCAAGATTAACATATAAACGTCATCTAAAGAGTGACCAACATCTTACCATCAATATCGAATAAATTATCCATTAATTCACCCTCTCACCGTACTAAAAAAAAACCAAAAATCTATCATATGTGACAATGGATAATTCCACCGTTGATATGTGAACGTCATCCTAAAAGGGAATCCCTTTCTTCCTATACTGAGAAAATATAACTATAAACCGTAAAAAAATATTGTTTTTCGACAAAAGAATCGTTTAAACCTGTTGTAAATGTTGTTCGACGTGAGACAGTCTACAACACGAACTCGTTCGTGGGTTTTTCAATTATTAATCACCGTAGGCCCCTCGCCAGTGAGGGAAAAATGTGCGCAACTCACCCCCGGCAAAAATGCGAGTATTTCTCGATTCCGATGAAATGAGGTTGCTCGAGGTGGCAAGTTGAAAAAAAAATCAAGGCATTTTCGTATGAAACAACAAGGTAATCCACGTGCGTGACGTTCAGTCGCGATGTACCCGAGCGTGTGCAACGAGACAACGTGCCGTACGTGCCGATGCATCGGAATCGAGGCTCGTGCCGGTTAAACACACAGAGTACAACACGAGAGAACATTGTCCTAACAGAATCTCAGTGACACGTGTACGATAATATACTTGGCGTGGTGCGGCACGTGCCGTTGTTTGGAGATATTTTGTTCGGCCACGCGTCCTCCCTCTCCACATTACACCAACGAAACGTTCAAATCGCCTCGTGACGTGCTCAAGTGGTTGTTCCACATACCGCCACATTTGTTTAAATTCGCCAAACAAATCATTGCTCCACATTCCCAAAAAGTTCAAAGTTCCCGAAGACCGAAAAAATGCCACGTGCAGGGGGTTGCAATTAAATGCCAAAAAAAAAAAGCGAAATTCCTCAAGTAGCGTGCGTTAAGTGTGGATGAGTCGATCGAAGACGTGAGCGAGATAAAAATAATGACTCGTGTGAGGCAAACTCGGGAAATCAAAGCAAGAAATCAAACTAGTCGAAAAAATCTGGTCATTGGTAATAGTTACGATAATAATATTAATTCCAATATGAAAGTCAATTGAGGAAATTACCGTTCGATCTAGTCACCGGTATTATTGATGAGTCGTAAATTCGGACAAAGTGCAATACAGTGTTCCAGCGTGAAAGCCAAACAGCAATATGTATTCCATGGACAATTTGGGTCTCGACATGATGAATCGTCATTACATGTACGAGGCGCACAGTTTCCTCGGGAATCCGGCGATTCCTTCGTTGCCACCGCATTGCGGATTACCAGCGACGGCGAGCTTGTCACCGATGGTCTCCCAATTGCCTTCGCATCCAACCGGAAGTACCGGTAGCTGTAGCGGAAGCGAATTTTATCCGTACGACGAGAACAGCCGTGACAATCTGAGCACGTGCAGCAGCGATCAAGAGAATCAGACGTCAAAGTGAGCCGATAACGTATTCGTTTGATAAGATACTCAATTTGGCTAGCCGAAACGAAATGCAGTTCTAATTGAACGAAATTGAGAGGTCACTTTAGACGCTAAAAATGCTATTTTCATGCATTTTTTTTTGGATAGGTTTATATTATAGATATTGATATAAAAGTTGCTACAGTTAAGGGGTTAGGCCACAGTAACGGGTGTAAAATCATGTGCGAATTTAACTTTTTTTTCGTATCAAAAAGTGATTCACTCGTAAAATTAATTACCCATCTATTCATTATGAATATCAAGCTGTTAGAAAATATATGTCTATTTTTTCGATGTACAAAATAGCCGATTACTAATATTTTCTTTTGTTATCTTTTTTAGGCGCTCCGCGGCGTGACATTTAGCATCCACAAGTTTTTACCCAGAACAAAAAACAAAAATTCTCGCCAATCGAAATTAGAATACCTAGAGAAGTACGTATGGAATTTAAAAAACATTGTTTTATTCAAAAGTTGTAGGTATTTGAATTGAGTTCTAGGTATTTGAATGAATTTTCAGTAAAAAAATTCGTATAAATCTGATCATAAAATGAAAAGTTTTCGATTAATCAGAAATTCCGTACGTACTTCTCTGCGAAATGCAATTGGGAACATAACTTTTAAATTTGAAGTAAATCGAGTGAAAATTGTTGAAGTTATTTGTCACGCCAATTGGAAAAAAGCTGTTTCGAGAAAAACGCGTTCGAAGTTTTAGGTACTCTATGGCCGTGCCAGAGGTTGTGTTGTACGCTCAAAATCGGTGAAAAAAAAATTGTCTTGCTATAAATCGAATAGTAACTTATGATGATAAAGCACCGTTTTAGCGAAAAAAAATCGATTTTTGAAAATTCTACTGTGGCCTTACCGCTTAATAAATACACTTTCGAAATACATTTTTTTTAAATGTTTGATGTATTCATGTAACTCAAACAAACTTTACACGCTTTTTTTTCTCGAAACAACGTTTTTCGCCGGTTGTTGATAAAATCTTCGAAACTACTGAACCGATCCTTATGAAAGTTTAACCACATATTCTTTACAACTATAGCTATAGCGCAAGGATTTTTTTAAATGTTGATATGTACTTTTTTTTGCCAAAAACGGTGCAAAAACACGCTTTTTTTATTTTTTCGAAAAATTTCCGCCACTTTGTTATATTTGCATATATAAAAAATCGTATGATATGCGATATAGCCATTAACATATTGAACCTAAAACCGTTTCATTTTTTCGTTTCGGATGATCCATCTCCGAGATTCCATCAACAGCGGAGACCTACAATCTTCTTAGGACATTTTTTTAACTGCCATTTTCGTCTATAAATAGTGACTTAAATAAGTATATTTTTTCAAATGTATTTCGAAAGTGTGTTTATTCACCTATCAAAAAATTCTTGAAAATATCCTTTTTAGCGTCCAAAGACCCCTTAAATGGCGATCGAAAACCTCTCCTCAAGTATCTCTATTCTGGAGAAAGTTTAATCAGAAACATCTCTATTCCAAAATATCTCATGTCCAAAAAATTTCCCTGCCGAAACATCTCTATTCGTAAAGATCACAATGCGACAATAATTCAGTTCTGAAATATTACCGCTCTGAAATATCTCCATTCCACAATCTTTCGTATCCGAAACTTTTCTATTCATATAAATATCTGTATTCTTCGAAATGTCATGTGACATCCAAAACCTCTGTGTTTCAATAAAAATGCTTTTGTTTAACTTTCAAAAACATTTAGAGTCATGTTTTAGACAATAAGGTTAGAAAGATTTATACCAAACGTCTTCAGAATCGGTCGATTAGTTTTTCATCTATACGTCACGCGACTTTAAAAAATGCAGTTTAGAAGACCGTGCCATAACGCCGCCATTTTTAAAGATTGATAAAAATACCATATAACAGCCAAAAGTAGTAATAAAACATACCCTGAGTCTAAAAAATGGTGAAGAAACTTTATTTAAATCTTTCTAGTTTTAACTTAAAAATCTTCTTTTCACTTTTTAAAGCTTTAAACTTTAACTTTTTAAAGTTAAAGTTAACGTCAAACTTAAGTTTACAAGTTAAACTTAAGTTTAACTCAAGTTAAAAGTTAAGCTTAAACTTTTAAAGTTAAACTTAAGTTAAAAGTTTTAAACTTTAACTATTTAAAGTTTAAAAAAAACTTTTTAAAACTTAAAAAATCATAAAAATCAGCAAATTTGCAAAATCAACCTCTGTTGGCACTGCAAATATTTGCAAAATCGAGCCGAACTTTTTACGAATGTGACCATGAGTAAATGCGACTCTTTTTCATTGCAATATCGAGTTAACGAACAAAATAAAGTAAATTAATTACGTCCATTGAAATTTCTTAATTTCTAACGTTCCAACTGCCCTTGCCAGCTTTCATGATCCCATCGCTGCCACTTTTACCCTCCACTTGTCACTTAACCTGCTCCAGTTATTTAGAGACACCCTCGAGAGTGTCGCCCAATGCATTACCGTACCGTATTAGCCCCAGGGCACAGGGAAACTGTCGAAAACCGGTGCCGATCGAGACGGCCGTATTTTTCTGAGTTCCCGTTGTATTAGTCAGTGGCTGAACGGTCACCCATCCAAGTATTGGCCTACGTCAACGCTGCGGTGGCCGCGCATCCACTGCCCCCCTTTAGTTCGTATGTAGACAATAATTATAACCGATCAAGTTACGATGAAACCGGTAGGAAGGTCCCAACAAGAGAGACCGTCAAAAAATAAAAAAGGACGAAAAATTAACATTTTTTACTGTCGTTTCATGGGGCAAAAAGAAGTTGCGACGGCAGAAGAAGCGTCGGCGGTTCGTTGAAGCGTCCACGACAAGCGGCCCAGCAACGAAAGAACGCAAATCTACGTGAGCGAAGGCGAATGCAAAACATAAACGACGCGTTCGAGGACCTACGAGCCCATTTGCCAACAATGCCCTACGAGAAGAGACTGTCCAAGGTGGACACGTTGAAACTGGCGATAGGATACATAAAGATATTGAACGATTTGTTGAGAGCGGACAAAGGTAACGATTCGATTACCGGCAATGGCGCTCTCTCGAGATGTTCCAGTCGAGTCGATTCCATGAAGGTCATAGTTTATGGTGAGTTTTCTCCTGCACTAATTTCATTAAGGCCTTGGGCCACTCTAGAGGCCGAAAAAATATGCTTTTTGGGGATTTTTGTTCGCAGAAAAACTACATACGCCGAACTACCCAAACAAACCCAAACAAACCCAAACAGTGATTACAAAATTTTGTAATTTTGTAATCACTTGATTACAAAATCGAGATTTTGTAATCTCGATTTCGTAATCGAGATTACAAAAAAGGGTGTTTATCATACATATCAGTGATATGTATGTATAAGTAAATTTTTCTTATAATGTATGTATAAGTTATAATTTTTTTGAAACGATCAATTTCAAAATGGCGGCTGTGCAGCGTTTATCTCAAAAGTGCATTTTTTAAGTTGGCGGGAAAGATAACCCAGACAATTTTCAACCGAGTCACTTGAAATGTTGAATCTATCTTGATAAATACATTGTCGATGGAAGTACGTAGGATTTTCTTTTTATATTGCATAGTTCATTTGTTACTAACAATTATCTGACGATTTTGTAGGCAAATTTTTCAGTTTCCAAAAATTTTCCTAAAAAATCGTTAATAACAAATGAACTATACAATATAAAAAAAATCCTACGTACTTCCATGGGCAATGTATTTTTCAAGATATATTCAACATTTCAAGTGAATCGGTTGAAAATTGTCCGAGTTATGTTTCCGGTCAACTTAAAAAATGCAGTTTTGAGATAAACGTTGCACAGCCGCCATTTTGAAATTAATCGCTTCAAAATAATTTTTGTATACAGTCACTGATATGCATGATGAGCACCCTTATTTGTAACCGGGATTTATTTTGTAGTTTTTCTGAAGAAAAGAAATCCCCAATTTTTTCGGCCTCTAGAGTTGCCTAAGGGCTTAAATTGTTCGATTTCGCCCAACCTTTGGTCTTTGCCGTAAAATACCTTTTTCAACGTCCATCATCGACACTTGACCAAATGTTTGCCAATTTTAGACGATACATCGATTCTCCTACACATATAAAGTTCCATTGTACTTTGGAAATTTACGAGGGCCCTTTACCCCTCCGCGGTCACCCGGGGTCAGAATGACCCCGAGCGCAACTTCATTCAAAATTATTATTATACGTTGTTGGTGGCCACGGCGACTGGCCTGCCTTCTAACGGTGCTTTGGTTTACCCTTTGTAAGTACAGGCTAGGGTCAGACATGGAGCATTTTTTTTTCCTTAAACTATCATATCTCAAGACGATCGTCCTAAAATTTTATGAAAAAAATTGAAGATTGCAAGAGTTATGATTTTGTTTGGTAATAAAGGACTTTTTGACGCATTGACCACTAGCTGATTTTTTCCCGCCATTTTAAAATTCGATTAAAATATAATACCGAGACTGCCATATTCTCGAATGTTAAAATTAATAGCCTGAATTTTTACGAGTCATTCGGAACGATACAGTCAATGCGGCAATCGTTTGAAACATGGCTGGGGTCATTGCGACCCCCTGTGGCCAGCGTGTTGTAGCCGGGACGTGAGACCGCGAGGGGTTAATTGACTCATGTCGTAGGAGGAATTTTTCGTAATTTTATATTCGTCGATTGAGCGAGTATAAACGAGGGATAAATGTCGCAGAGGGGATCACCTCATGGAAGAGAAAAAAGTATCTTAATTGTCAAAATGTTTCCATGGAACATATGAAAAAATCGAATTTTTCTAGTTTAATATAAGAGTCAGTAACGATCTTTCGTTTCACGTATAAAAATAATAGAGGGTATTGACCTGAGCGCTGACTCGATCTGGGTGGTGAAAGAAACGTCGATTTTTCGCATGGATTCTCTACAAGTACAGAGTATCATCGAATATATCGGTCTTTTTACATGTTCTATAGAAACGTAGGGTAAACCGCCCAGTCAATGGACGAATAACGAAGTTGTAGGGTTCAGATGAACTGTAAAATGAAAATATCATTAAAACATATTTTTCCATCGCTATAGATAACAAAAGATGTTATTCTGGTAGTAGAAAAAAATATTCGAAGTATCTGCAACAAATAATGTCGAAGGTATTATGAATATGAATAAGTAGCGAAATCATTAAATCGCCAGTGAATGGACGAACTTACCAGTAAATGGACTTTCGACTGCCAGTAAATGGACGTGTATTTTAGATGAAGGCTCTTTACAACTTCATAGTTTACTGTTATAGTTTAAAGCATAACGATTTATTTATTTTTATTAAATGCTATATTTGGAAATCACTGTGTTGCACAAAAATTATAATGTTCTCATACATATGAGTATTATACTTCTCATCACGATTTCGTGGAAAATAAGCAAAGCATCCTAACGTGACATTCTGAAAAAACTACGAAACTTTGTTTCGACAGATAAATAGAAAATTAGATTTTGTAAATAAAAAAAATCGAATGAAATGATTTTATGACAACATTTAATGAAATATACATTGAAATATACACTACCTTAACAGTAATTAATTTAGCAATTTTCAGCAGACGAGCTAAATGTTTTACTCTGCTTCGAAAATTATCAGAACCGAGCCCATTTACTGGATAGAATACAGCACCAGTAAATAAACACGTCTAATTGTGACGAATAATTACGAATTTATTTTAAAATTTGAAAAAAATCCAAGTTTGATTTTGCCTTCAGTAATGAAAGTAATACTTACCCTCAAAACTCATAAAAACTATCGTTTTCGTCTTTACAACATCTACTGTGCACAGCCGTATGGTAACTAAGTTGGGGCGGTGTGCAAGTACCACAAATTAGAAAAAATCCGTATGTCGTCAAAATTCGATATTAAACTGATAAATCGGTTTAACGACACCTGTGATTTTTTTTTGCTAAATTATAGTGATTCGAGTTTTTATCGAAAATTCGTATTCTTTACTTATTTCAAATATAAATCAGCTTTCGTCCATTGACTCGTGGGTCTAATCTATGGAGACGTCAAAATGACTGAAAAACATCAACAATTGACTCCTATCCCCTGTCTAGTTCTCTCTCATCGAGTCTCAAGTCCCAAGCACCACCCCAATTTCTATCCCGAATGTTTTCGAATTTACGCAGATTCGCTGGCCGAAATGTATTCACGCAATTTCCATTCATCATTTTCGGATTTAATCACCCTTCCTCTGACAATGTCAATTCCTCTGAAATGGTGTGAGACAACTGGGGGAAATTCAGGCAAAAGCTTGGGAATAAATATGTTGAATAGAGTTTGTGATTACGTTTGTGATTTAGAGTCCAAATGTTCCGATCCTGACAAAGTCGTATTGACGTAATTGCCCGGAAGGAATACGGGAGCAGCCATCTTTTTAAAATGCTTTGAATGAAAATAAAAACGACCAAAAACTTAATGGAGGCTTATTACATATTCGAGGCACTGATATAACGAGCACTTTTTCGTGTGACAAAATTACACTTCAGTCAACGCGTGAGACCGTACAAAAGAGAACAAAAACCACGATATTTCCGGGTTGAAAAAAAGAACTCCGACAGAAATCATGACGCTCGTTTATCGTAACTACCGATCCAACTCCTCTGTCCCTTCGAATAGACAGGTGCCCTTACATCGCTATACCTTACAGTATCAATGAGGCACTGGGTCGATTGTTCCTCATAGAAATATAGACTCGTAAGGCACGAAAACATTATTTCTACCCAATATACAAACGAACTATCGATTTGGATAAGATGCTAAATTAGGAACAGAGACATTTTCTAGGTACACAGACAGACCCTTTTTGTGCTTACACACGTCGCCATCAACGTCGACAAATCGCCATTATGCCTGTGTCATTGCCCAACTCTTAGCCACTCGAATACAAAATGATATGATATTAATTACCCCCTGAATATCCTTTTTTCCAACCTCAAAAGCTCTCGGACATTCCCCAAGCTGCTATGCACGTATTACTGTGGTGGAAGTAATTTTACTCAAGAACTGCTCATCCCTGCAAAAATTGAATTAAAATAAAATGAAACAAACATAATTAAAATTATATTTAATACAAATTAAAATCGCGGTAGACGAATGAAATTGTAGATTATTCGAATTTACTCAATCAATGGTGCAAATGTTCATTCTCCATCGCTGCTACAATAGAGTAGCTTTTCTTTCATATGAGTCATTAATACTTAGATGCAAGAATCGTCACTTGAGTGTCCGCCTTCGATTTTGTTGAAACTCATATATGTGATAAAGCATTGAAAACTATTAGACAGGTATTTTATTTTATCGACGGAAAAACGGTTTTGAGGGAGGAAACCACCCCTCAAAGAAAGGCATCATCCCTTATTTTTTTTCCCAATACGTCTGTAGTGGATTTTTCATCGCTTCACGTTGAAAGAATTTTGGTTTTTGTTTCTTCAGATCGGTGGACTGATTGTGGCTGAAACTGGAAAATCACCCCTTGCCACGCCTTTCTTTAAGGGGTGGTTTCTCCCCTTAAAACCTTCTTTCCGTTGATAAAAGAAAATACGTGTCTAATAGTTTTTAATGCTTCATCACATATATGAGTTTTAACAAAATCGACATTAATCGACATTTTTTACTTCTCGAGTTAAAATTTGTTACTGCTTTAACAAAATAAATGCTCACTGAGAAAAAAAATGTAAGACACGAGTTCATTTTTTTTTTCGTTTCCAAAAAGTATTCGAAGAAATTACTCGATTTCAAACCTCGTGTATGTGAATATGAAAAATGAGCATATGTAAGAACATAATCCAACACAATCAAAAGAAAATATGAATATTTATAAATTCTATGTCGAAATCTAAGGATTTTTACAAAATGGACTGCACTTACCTTCATCTATTTTATTTAATAAAATGAATTTGTTCCTCATTCACCTTACATTATCGATCTCAATAATTTTTTATTTAGAATTATAACCTTCGAATATAACGTAGCAAAATATAATATTTGTTATGTCCTCGACCCTCTTTACCGAGAGTCGCTCGGTATTCCGGATGTGCATACGGAAACGATATGTCCTACGCGATATTTCTATCGCTCGAAAATGGCCTTGTCCATGAATCTTAATATTAAACCCTACTCAATACCTCATGTCTTGGTGAAACCGCTACTATATGCAATAGAGAAAATGTCTCAATATTTACCCGTCGAGTGCACTACTCCGTAGCGAATCTTAGAGAGCACGTGTAGTCATGTCAACCTCGTGCTATTTTCGGTTTCAAATATCTCGAAAACTATGCACTTCATGCACTAAAAAAAAGATCCATTTGTGTTTACCACAAAATGGTTTCAGTTCACTCACTTTTAAGAAAGCTCAGTCCTACGTTTTCGACATAAACGTCAACCCGTCATCAACCCTTTATATCACCGTGTGACAGTTCTGTTCAAACAAATAATCCAAGTCCTCACAAAATTGCCACATTGACATTTAATCCTTTTTTAAATCAAAGTCACATGACAGCTACAAACCATTCAATGGTTTTTAACTCTATGTTGACACACTGGGTTATTTTGACCCGGATGAATTTAAAATAAAATACTCACTATTCCAAAATGATAATTTGCAATAATTTTTTTAAACCCTTCAATGTGATTTTTTCCGAATTTTGATTATGCAGACATATCACGAAATGTTCAAAGTTTATCCCCCATTTTTTTCAATAAATACCGGCCGAAGGGTTGTTAATGACAGGTGGATGATGTACTATCCGGGTCAAATTGACCCAGTGTGTCAAAGTCGTGGCCAAATATAAGTGTGTCGACGAAGGGTTAAGGCGGGAAACCAAGTACAAATAATTCATTACTGCCTTGAATTTTTTGTTTTCGCTAATTTTTTTTTAAACGCGTTTTTCTCGATACGACTTTTTCAAATTGGGGAGCCTCTAGCTCAAAAAGTTTATAACCTATAATTTTATGAAGTGATAGTTAGTTTCTTTATATAATTACGTTTTACGTGAACCTAAATTTGGACTAATATCATTGTTCAAAGTATATTTTTTATAGCAAAAAAGGTTATAAAATAATGGGAAAAATTATACCCTTTTGTTTAAACCCCTCTAAAAAATGCAATTTTCAATTTTTTGTTAGAGTTAGGTTCATATAGAAGGAAAACGTGTTCTTTAAATAATCTTCAAACCATATTGATTTCCGATGAAAATTGTGACCTCCAGAGTGTACACAACCATCAAAGTCTGATGGCGACCTTCGACGGGCGGCACGTTATATGTTCCATATTTGTAAAAAAAATACTTCGAAAAAATTGAAATATTTGTTTGACAATATACATAAAATATTCCAAAAGTTTGAATGAATTCTATTAATCCATTACTTCTAAAAAAAAAACAGGAAAATCACAACAACAACAAACGTACTCCTAAACTGGTTTCCCGTATTTAGTGCAATTCATGCAATCTAGACGGCGTTAGTTGGATCAAAAATTATTCGAAGTTCACTCATCGCGAGATTGCAAGATTCGAGGGTGCCTAAAGTTAGCGAATCCTCATCACACTCCCTTTATCGCTTTATGACCAGCCCCCTGACGAAATCTTTCAAAAATTAAATAATACGTGTTTTTTATTAATAAAAACCGACCAGTGATCTATTTTTCAATTTTTATGTTGTTAAATTATAAAGCGTTAATAAGCAGTCTTTAAAATAAGTTTAAAAAAAAGTTAGATTGGAAAAGTACCCTTGAATGAAATGGACCAATGCTTCACATCTGTCAGCGTTTTCCCACAAATTGACACAATTATCCTTCCAGCACAATGAAAGCATAACGGTTTGATCCAACCCTCCGGAAACTTCCTAATTGTCGTTTTGTTCCAAATCTATCGATTCGTTTCAGGTAGCGCTGGCAACCAATTCATCTCGCACTCGTTGTCGTGGTCGCGAAAAACGGATATTCTACCGAACGGTACGATATTCGCCAAAGTGTGGACACCCGAGGATCCTCGAACGTCGAAAAACGCGACGTCTTACGAGTAGATATAATCGACGAGTATTTCGCAAACGCCCGAAAATAGTGCGAGAAGACGTTTTGTTGTGAAAGAAAGAAAACCAAAAAAAAAAAGAAAAAGTTCATCGTGTTATTTAGTTTTAAGAAAATTGAACTATCCTCTATACTCGTTGGAGCGAGAGACAAAATAATTCGCTGAGATCTAGTCAGACAAAGAAAAATACGAGACTGCAACGAACTCGAGTCAATCCTTTCGTACCAGCATAATGCAAAATGATTTTGCAACCGCATCGTAGGTAATCATTTTTTTTTCTTCGTACAATTGATGAATTTTAGGGATAGGGCAATGAGTCACCGTCGACAAGGATAATTTCTAGTCATTTTCGAGTCATCCTCAATACGCGGCTGTATTATTACGTATTGTTATTTGTACAATGTATTCATCGATCGATAATTTTTTATAAGAATCGTCTGATTGTCGAGCAATCGGTTGATTGATTTGTTCCCGATCGGACCTTCATTGGACATACTTTTCCGACGAAGAATCATATAATAATGTATTACGAACTGACCGCGTGAAAATATGCTCATGTGTATATAATCGTGTAAACATAAATTAAGTATAAATGTGTATAGCAATCAATGATGAGTAATTACTACTCGGGGTAAAAAAAATATGAATAACACAATTGAGAATTCAGATCTTTGTTGCCTTCCATGTGTACGTTTTATTCTCCTTTCCACTGGTAATCCTTCCAACCTTCGTTATTTTTTTCTCTCGTGAAATTGGAGGCCCTCGGTCTACCGTTCAATTTTCGTGGACTAAGGGATGTTGCTATGAAGGGGTGATCGAGTGTGACTTCGTTTTGTCAAATCGACAATTAAAAGATCGAAAGGCAGCATGATGCTAGTAGCTGAGTGTTGCATAAGGAAACAACGATTTTCGCAGCTTTGGAACGTTTTTTTTTTAGATGAACGACATGACGATACACCCTTAAGTTAGTACGAGCGTGTAATCTTAATTTCTATAGATTTTGTTCAAATTTTAACCAGACATTGTTCATATCATTATGCATGTTTGAGTGAAATTTCAGAACAGTCGACTATTTAGATTGGGAGATAATGGATTTTAAAATTGCAACTTTTAACACTGCAGGGTCGGCATTGAAATTTCGACAGAATAATTTTCCGTAAAAAATATTTGTCCCCTATAATAAGAAGACATATGGCAACACCGCATCGCTCCACGTATCCAATGACGTGAGTTTGCGCGGCATATTTAAAATAATACTGCAACACATTTTTTTTTTTTTTTTTAAGTAATTTTTAATCGAACGAAGTTTTCAATTAGTTACGAATGAACTAACACTTTTATTTGTTAACGAACATAACATAAACAATATAAAATATTAAGATTTCTAAGGCAGATATATTTTTATGACAAAATTTTTAACTTTAGATACACGAGAAATATTTTTTTTTCGAAATATTGAACAATACTGTTCTGCGGTGTTGTCATATGTCTTCTTATTATAGGGGACAAATATTTTTGACGAATAATTATACTGTCTTTCCTGAACGTTTTTAGCAAAACTGAATCGTAAAGGCAATTCAAACTTGTTTCACTCTTTCCCTAACTAGTTTGCTATCTAAGCATAATTTTTATTCAAAATTTATAAACACAATAGAATGTTACGACGAATTATGCGGCCTGACTTTCGGTAAATGTAACCCTGCAGTGTTAAAAGTTGCAATTTTAAAACCCATTATCTCCCAATCTAAATAGTCGACTGTTCTGAAATTTCCTTCAAACGTGCATAATTATATGAACAATATCTGATTAAAATTTGAACAAAATCTATATGAATCAAGATTACGTGCTCGTTCTACCTTAAGGCAGACTATTATTCTACAGGCCGGAAAAAGGTGAATTTCGACTGTTTTTTATGGAGAGTCCCAGTCGATAGAATGGAAATTCCGTTAATTGGTCTTCATTCTACACATCTTTAAGTATCTTTACAATTTTTTTCACATTTTGTAAAAAAAAACGGCGATGCCGAAGCTGGATGAAACGAGTCACCTTCGTCCGATGGTGCCCTGCGGCGGGCCACGTTACATCGCCAACTTTTCACCGATTGACTTGATTTTTTGGTGTACCACATAACAACATTCTATAACGAAGTACGCGGGCGACTTTTGATATGTTGAAATTTTTTATCGGAAAACATTTTTTTTTGCCGATTTTTGTTTATCAAAAACAATTATTTTTTCAAACATACACAATTTCATAAAAAATCAATATTTTGCTATTTTCTTACGTACAAATCTTATCCCGGCCTCAAAATATTTTGAATTTTCGTTGCACCCAAAAAATGTTAGGTGAACTTTTGCCGGCCACAGGATACGATCAGGCAAAGTTAACTCGCTTTTTCAAGCGTCAGCGTAGCCATTTTGTTACAAAATCTTGTGAGAAAATGTCTAAAGTTACTCAAAGCTCAGATATAAGTAAAATAAAGGCCACTAAACGGAATTTCCATTCTATTGACTTATGGATATAACAAATCGTCGACTTTTTCGAAATTCGACTTTTTCCGGGCTCCAGAATGCTCCCTTAACGGGAGGTTACCGTCGAGAGGCAAGAAAAATTCATGAAATTCGGAAATTTTTTTAAAGTACAAGCCAAAAACTTTTGGTAACACGTTTCAACTTATTTGATTCTTCTATCAACGGAGAGTAAATTCCAATTTTGTTTGTAAACAAAAATCCAAAATGCCGGCTCCAGTTCCGGTCAAATAAAGCCATGCACGGCGTGTTTTGGTCTGATCGGAGCACTCCAAAGTCGTGCCAGTAAATTTGAAAGAAAAACGGGTTGAAAATAATTAAACTAGACCAAATTTGGGGGGCCTCGTCGTTTTTTGTTTTCTGAAAAACCTCTCGATAACAAAATGGCAGCCATTTAAAAACAAAAACCCAGTTTTTTGCCCTTTTCTTTGCTCACCGTACGAAACAAAATTCTAGATCAATTTTTGACAAAAATCGCTTCCTGATGGCCCCGCAAATTGAATTTTCTTTCAGTTGCGAAGAGTTTTATGTAAATCGGTTCATCCGTTGAAGCTGTAGATATGTGAAAAATGCGGTTACCAGAAAAACGCATTTAATGTTTTAACGTTATAGAAAATCGTTTTTATGTTTGTCTTTGACAACCCAAACAACCAAACCCTCCTATACTAAACACTTTACGGATGCAAATTAGGTAAAGGAAAAAAAATTGAATTTTCATCGTCATGAACTGTTCTTAAGGGGTCTTCTCCCTTTAGACGCTAAAAAGGCCATTTTCATGAATTTTTTGATATGTTTATATTATAGATATTGATACAAAAGTTGTTACACTTAATAAATACACTTTCGAAATACATAACCAAATTTTTTTAATGTTTTTACGTAACCCAAACAAATTTTAAACGCGTTTTTCGACGGCTGGTTGATCAGAACTTCGAAACTACTGAACCGATCCTTAAATTTTAACCACATATTCTTTACAACTATAGCTATAGCGCATATCAAGGATTTTAATTTTTGTTTTATATTTACTATTTTCCTCGCCAAAAAACGGTGAAAAAACACGTTTTTTTGTTTTTTCGAAAAATGTCCGCCATTTTGTTATTTTTGCATATATCAAAAATCGTATGAAATGCGCTATAGCCATTAACGTACTGAATCTGAAACCGTTTGATTTTTTTGTTTCGAATGATCCATCTCCGAGATTTCATCAACAGCGCAGACCTACAATTTTTTTAGGACATTTTTTTAAGTACCATTTTCGTCTATAAATAGTGAATTAAATAAATAAAACAATTTTTTTCAATGTATTTCAAAACTGTATTTATTAAGGGGTTACCCCCACTTGCGATTTTGAAAAAATCGATTTTTTTTATTGCATTTTTTTAAAGTATAAGTATCTGAGAATATGTCCTGAAAATTTAAAGTCGATCCGAACAAAATTGACTGAGATATGAGCGTTGAAAGAGAAGAATCCGTTGTGTAAACGACCGGAAATTGAAACTTTAAACGCGTTTTTCTCAAAATGGCATTTCTGAAGTCGGTGACCAAGATTACTCAAACACTAATGAATCGATCTTCTTGAAATTTTGCAGGCTTATTTAATACATAAAAATGTAGTCTTTAATAGTTCGATTTTTTTTTCGAAAAAAATGGCCGTTTTATAGCCAAAAAACTGCCGTTTTTTTCGTTAAAATCGAACCATTAACTTTGACTGTCCGCCATTTTGTGAAAAATGAATATTTTTTAAAATCCTTCGATTAAAGACTAGTTTATACTTATATCTGACTAAATCCATCCGCATTTTTTTTTCAGATGATCCACTTCGCCGCAATGTTGGTCACCGCAAACCGTGTATATAAAAACATTATTTCATTGACGGCCATTTGCCAATAAACAATGTAATATTTTTCAATAAAAAAATTACTGAAAGTTCTTCAAGATGTGTTCTTTAAGATGGTATATTGATCGATTAAAAAAGTTTTGTAGTTTTCTTTTAAAAAATTAATGAAAAAGGCCTTTTTTTGCGCTACAAGTGGGGGTAACGCCTTAAGTGTAACGACTTTTATATTAACATCTATAATATAAAGCGACCGAAAAAAATCATGAAAATGGCCTTTTTCAGGGTCTAAAGTGAGAAGACCCCTTGAAAGTCCGTGCCAAACGAAGTGCCAAGTGCATGTACAATGTCCGAGAGGCTGTATAGCAAGTAGACGCGAAGCTATCGGAGCTCGAAGCTCCAAAGCCCGTTGTCGGCATTTATCCGAGCTTTTTGCCTGGGAAATTCAAGATGGCCGTGCACCTGCGCGCTAAAGGCCCGTTCGCTGATACGGAGATCTAATTTACGGGGTTGCCGGTTTTGCCTGGGCGACTCGAAACGAGTGTGGGCGGAACGTCGATAACCCGCGGCGTCGCGACGCCCGACACAATATAACATATACTAGGTGAAGTAATGGCGGCAACGGCTGTGAATCTTCCCACGAATCCCCTCCGAGCCCCTAACACCATATACGCGTCCTCCCTTCAACCCTCCTAGCGTACTATCCACCCATACGTATATACTTCCCTGCAGCCTCATAGTACATGAAAATACGTATTCGAGACTGCATTCGAGATAGACACGGTATGTCCAAGCGGGAGTCTCGTTTCCACTATCTAAAGTCGACGAGTCTTATTTACCGGTGTTAAATGTACGCGGGAAAATATAATTGGCCATAATTACCGGCAAAGCTGAAGAAAAGTACTGTACTTTTCGGTAATTCCGTTTAGTCGATAGCCGACACTCTGCAAAAATACGAAAGAGCGTGATGATGCCCTGTTTTCCGGTAATAATTGCCGGTAAACAGTAGCCGCAAACACACTTTAACCGTTTAAGGCCTTAGGCCACAGTTACGGTTATAAAATCATGTGGGAATTTAACAATTTTTCTTTCGTATGAAAAAGTGATTCACTCATGAAATTAATTACACATCTATTTAGTATGAATATCAAGCTGTTAGAAAAAATGTATATATTTTTTTCGATGTACAAAATGGCCGACCGCTCGAAACTTCTCGAAACAGTTTTTTTTCCAATTGACGTGACAAGAACTTCAAGAATATTCACTCGGTTTGCTTCAAGTTTAAAAGTTATGTTCCTAATTGCATTTCGCAGAGAAGTACGTACGGAATTTCTGATTAATCGAAAACTTTTCATTTTATGAGCAGTTTATGAGCAGTTATAACGAAATTTTTCACTGAAAATTCATTTCTTAGGTTCAAATACCTACAACTTTTGAATAAAACAATATTTTTTTAATTCCGTAAGTACTTCTCTAGGTATTCTAATGTAGATCGACGAGAATTTTTGTTTTTTGCTCTAGGTAAAAAATTGTGGATAACAAAAGAAAGTATTAGTAGTCGGCCATTTTGTTTATCGAAAAAAAATATATATATTTTCTAACAGCTTGATATTCATATTATATAGATGCGTAATTAATTTTGTGAGAGAATGACTTTTTCATACGAAAAAAATTGTTAAATTCGCACATGATTTTATACCCGTTACTGTAGCCTAACGCCTTAAGGCATTCTTTTCGCGGAGGGCTTTTTCCGAATCGTCGGAAAATTACAATTGCGCTTAATAAAAAAATAAGCTACAACGGATTATTATACACAACGATAAAATAGAATAAAAAATTTCGTGCAAATGTAGTAGATTGAGACACTTTTACATTTATTTGAAATATCACGGCTACGAAAATTCTTCCGTTAGTCGCATTTTTCCAAGTTTTAACATTGATATTTTCTTTAAACGTTCGGTGACCCTCTGTTGTTATTGTCGTTACGGAATCTTGAGACTTTTTCACATCTGTAAGCAGTTTATACCAGGCATCTAGAGTTATTTAGTGTATAAATTATTAGATATAAATGTGGCCAGCATGACATGTCCATAAAGCACCGTATAAATGAGACGATTTTTAGGGCCGTAATTTTTCGTTAAAGGTTCGGTAACTAGGCTTATGTTCGGTACTTGGCTCCCAGTATTTTACCAGTATACTGGGATGCATTTTTACTTCATTATAGACGAAAATCAGGTAAGTGTAAAATATTTGAGTTCGTGAAAGGAATACCTTAAGGAGAGATATACACCTAGATGGTCGAGGTCGAGGATTCAGAAGCTATGAACATTCCGTCGACCATAGAAGACCTACACTATGGGCCTGGATCGATGATTCCATGCAAGTTGACAAATTTCATGATTTATTCATTCCCAAATTTTCAAACGCGTTTTTCTCAAAACCGCGTTTTTCAAATCGGTGCCCAAAATTTCTCGAAAACCAATGAACCGATTGCCTTGAGGTTTTTTGCGGTTATTCTATACACCATTATCTAGTACTTGTCATAGGATTTTTTTTCCGTTACTTAGTTTTTGTTTTATAGGCAAAATAATAACTAATTTTTGGCCCAAAAATCATTATTTATGTTCAAACGTCCGCCATTTTGTCATAAATCGATATTTTCAAAATCGGCTATGACAAGTACTAGATTATAGTATCTAATTTAATAATCTTTTTGGTCTTTTTTTTCAGATGATTTTTTAAGAAACGCCAGTGGGTATACGCAGATTTTTTTACGAAGCTCCAAGGATCATACAGTATCGTTGTATATTTTTCATATTTTTAAATAAAGAAAATTAAACATATTTTCAAATGTATATACTTTTAGATAATTAAAACCCCAATCCGAAATTTCAAATAGTTTTCCTTGAAAAAATTCACAGAAATGACCTTTTTCCGGCTCCTAGGTGTATATCTCCCCTTAAGGCGTTACCCCCACTTGTAGCGCAAAAAAAGGCCTTTTTCATGAATTTTTTAAAAGAAAACTACAAAACTTTTTTAATCGATCAATATACCATCTTAAAGAACACATCTTGAAGAGCTTTCAGTAATTTTTTTATTGAAAAATATTACATTGTTTAGTGGCAGATGGCCGTCAATGAAATAATGTTTTTATATACACGGTTTGCGGTGACCAACATTGCGGCGAAGTGGATCATCTGAAAAAAAAATGCGGATGCATTTAGTCAAATATAAGTATAAACTAGTCTTTATTCGAAGGATTTTAAAAAATATTCATTTTTCACAAAATGGCGGACAGTCAAAGTTAATGGTTCGATTTTAACGAAAAAAAAACGACCGTTTTTTCGCTATAAAACGGCAATTTTTTTCGAAAAAAAAATCGAACGATTAAAGACTACATTTTTATGTATTAAATAAGCCTGCAAAATTTCAAGAAGATCGGTTCATTAGTGTTCGAGTAATCTTCGTCACCGACTTCAGAAATGCCATTTTGAGAAAAACGCGTTTAAAGTTTCAATTTCCGATCGTTTACACAACGGATTCTTCTCTTTCATATCTCAGTCAATTTAGTTCGGATCGACTTGAAATTTTCAGCACATGTTCTCAGATACTTATACTTCAAAAAAATGCAATAAAAAAAATCGATTTTTTCAAAATCGCAAGTGGGGGTAACCCCTTAAACAAAGATAATACAGCAGGCTCGTTGCTGTTCATTCTTTCGCCGTACTTCGTACTCCGTACGATCAGAGAGCCCCCGGGGTATGATTAACGTCCTGGAACACAATAACACCCTTGGGACAGTGGAAACACGGGCTAGAATTTTTTTTCGCCATGACAGCACGCCTTCGCCTATGACACAGTAATGCGAAATATATATTCAACAATGAAATTACAAAATCTAGCACGAAAAATATTCGTCGACTAGATTACTAGTTGCCTCAATGTGTCGCAAATCATAAAGGAATGATCACCAAATGTTTAGCATTCCGCTTAGTTTTCGCGGCTCCTTCTTCACGATAAACACAGAAAATGGACAATACGAATGCTTGTTTTGGGTTACTAGAAGACACATGATTGGGGAATTGTTTAATGATTGGTACTTTCCCACTTGGGTGACTGTCTACAATTGCCGGACTTGATGACAAGATGTGGGTTAGGAAAGACAACCAATCTAGAATCCGGAAGTGGGGGTGAGTTTCGACAATTTTTAATGGATACCGAGTTGATAGAATGAAAATTCTGTTTAGTGGCATTTCGACTACATATCTTCGAGTTTCTTTTCAAATTTTTTCACAAGATTTTGTAACAAAATGGCGTCGCTGAAGGTGGATGGACCAAGACACCTTTGTTGGCTGGCAACGTTACTTGATGGATGGACCAAGGTGGATGGACCAAGGTGGAAGGTGGATGGACCAAGACACCACAAGGTGGATCACCACAATCCACCACCACAATCCACAAGGTGGATGGACCAAGACCAAGGTGGAAGGTGGACGGACCAAGACACCTGCGGCTGGCAACGTTACTTTCAACTTTGAATTGAGGCAATTTTCTATGGATAGCCAGTTGATAGAAGTGAACTTCCGTTTAGTGGCGTTTATTCTACATATCTTTGAGTATATTTACCACTTTTTTCATAAGATTTTGTAACAAAATGACGTAGCTGAAGCCGGATGAAGCGAGTCAGCTTTGTTTGATAGTGTTTCGAATCTTATAACAACATTTCACATCGAAATACGTAGGGGATTATATATCGAAAACGTGTTCACCAACCATGCACCATTTTATCAAAAATTGCTATTTTTCGATTTTTCTTCGTACTTCTCAGGCAAATCTTATCTAGACCTTAAATCATTTTGAATTTTCGTTCATGGTAAAAAAAATTGGATTTCTCAACTGTAAGGTTGCACGAGCTTCTAGAAAAAACCTCTTACGTACATTTGGTATACTCCGACAAGTAGTGTTAATCCTCTAACCAGAAAATTTGTCTGGAAACTTGCCATTTAGTTTGTACCCCAGACAAATCGATGCATACTGTGCGTGTACCATTTTGATGTTGTTTTTTTTCAACCTCGCGTGAGGGTCGGATAAATCGGCGGTAGTTAAATCGATTCACATGATTGCCCCATACATTTTTTAGTTTTTCACAAGTGGCTACTTTTCGCAGCATATGAAAACGATTCCACAATTCCTTTTCAAATGTGAATATTTTCCTAGTATTTCGCGGTATGGGTGCTACCAGGTGCAGTTACTATTGCATACATTAAATCCAATCATCTATCGATCAAATTTAAGTTTTCCAAATTAAGTTTGTCCGGGTCGAATTAAGGGGTTGCATACCTCCAACATTGTAAAAAATCGATTTTTTTTTTATTAAATATTATTATTCTTTATACTTTTTAGCGTCTTTAAAACGAAATGAAAATTACATGCGGAATTATAGAGGCAAAGGTGGCCGCGTGCGAAACAACATTTTTCAAGACGGTCCGCGCGATAACGTCAACAGGTTTTCATATTTTTTAATACACTTTTTCTGTCTCCGGAAATAGATACTTTATAATATTTCGAGCCATTTTTCCATGATTTATTCAAAATGTTTTAGATAAACCTTAAAAGTGCAAGATTTGGCACGAAAAAGAATATCTGTAGTCCAAAATGTGATAACTTGTTTTGGTTTGGGATTCAAAAATTCAGCCCGACAGACTATAACTGTAACATTATTTTGGAAGAGTCTCCTTGAATTTTTCAGATCCATCGACCCAAAGGGCACTTATCATGTAGACAATGGGCGCGTGTATTTTCGAATCAAATCGATTTTTCAAGAAATTATATATAGCCAAAGTACCAGTAAGTAATATACAATGGACATTTTTTAATTTTTTTACAATTCATCCTTTCGAACAATACCTGAACAGGTATGACATGTGTAAATCAACGAATCATCATACCGTCGCCATACTGCCATAAAGACCCCTCTACCTTAGAAAGATCCACGAAAAGCTAAGAAATTCCACCATTTTGCGAACAAGAGTGCGCCATTTTGATATTTCCCAAGACAGTGGCAGTCTCGAAAAGTTTCTCAGCCGAGTACACGCGAGATAGGTCTCTGGAGAACACGATTGCCCTTTTTTGTTTCCTCGTCGTCGAAACGATCCCTAATTGCCCACAAATCGTCGAGGACTCACCCTAGCCTCAAACACGGGACAAAGTGGAGACGGCCAGCACCGTAGTTGAGTGCGAGGAGCGTCGACGGTGCTTGCTTTGGGGTCTGAGCGTGCCCTTTGGCCGCTGTCTCCCTAGCAGGGCGAGCTCAATTCGGAGTGCGAAGGATGTATATGTATATAGACACACACGTACAGCATATACGGGTCCGAAGCGATCGAACCCCCTGCCCGTCACGAATATGGATTCAATTACACCTCATTGTGTGCCGATGTTCATAAACAAGGGTGTTTTCACAGCTGATAGCAAGCCCACGATGCCCCATCTCCCTTCACCATAATGTCCATATGGAAATCTACACAGCGTCTCTAGAGTGATATCTGTATATACAAATCGCCCTCCCGCATACAACGACAAATCCGAAGAGCACCTCCGTGACCTGGTAACAGTTGATTCGAGGACTTTTGCAGCCGCCTAGTTTTTCTACTCAGAATAGGTTAGTGGGTTGTTCAAGCACACCTATTGGTCCATTCGATGGAAAAGTGTGGAACGGAACAGCAGTGTTCTGTTCAATGGGGATAGTGTAACATCTGATTTCATAGATGCCTCATTTGGAGATCTTTTGATGTATAGGACTCCAAAAGATTAGTCATTAGCACTCTATCGCCAATCCCACATTTTCTGCTCTTATCCGTCTTCATTGCTGTCCTGGAGGTAGCGATCATCGGAATACGACGGCCGAGCACTTCTGAAGATTTGCAAGTGAATTGTTTTCTGTGCAAGCCGAAGGCTTCTAAACTGCATTTTTCGATACATGATCAAGACAGAGGTCCATTCGATTTTACGTATCCAAGTGTCACCTACCATTATGCCAACAATTGTTATTTTTAACGACAAGGATACACCAGCGGATTGGTCTTTCCATGAATCATTAGTTCTTTGCCAGTTTTTTAAAAGTGAACCTACCGTTAAACAGCCTACTAACATCTTTTTCAATCCTACTGCATTCGACTGTATATGTCATTGGATATTACAACCATAGCGAGTTGGTACAAAACATTGTAAAGAAATACCTACAATCTCGGATTCCAAAAAAAAAGACAGAATCACAAAATTACATGAAACTGTATTGAAAAAAAAGAATGTTTGGCATTCGGAAAGACGAGCCGGTATCTCCCTTATATGAAATTCGATCGTCTGCCTGTACATTCGTTTTGGCACCATGAAATTGAGCTGCTAGGGTTAGAATACGATGCTGATGTCATGTGTATCATTTTTGAAAATGTTCCCTGTCTGCCGGGTTGAGCAAAGTTGGCGTGAAAACGGACGAAGCTTTATTCCTGAATTTTTGGTATACGAAAATGAACGTTTCCAAAAGATCCCTGCTCTTTCTTCCATCGGGTCCGACAATTAGAACCTGATAAAATTTGGCTTACGTTTTATAAGGTCGGAGGTGCACGTTACTCTTCGGCACTTATAAAGTTCGTCGGAAAATACTTAAGGCCACAGGTCACAGTAACGGGTATAAAATCATGTGCGAATTTAACCTTTTTTTCGTATGAAAAAGTGATTCTCTCATCAAATTAATTACACGTCTATTTAGTATGAATATCAAGGTGTTAGAATTTTTTTTTCTTTCGATGTACAAAATGGCCACTACTAATATTTTCTTTTGTTATCTTTTTTTAGGCGCTCCGCGCCGTAACATTTGACATCCACAATTCTTTACCTAGAACAAAAAACAAAAATTCTCGTCAATCTACATTAGAATACCTAGAAAAGTACGTACGGACCTTCAAAAATATTGTTTTATTCAAAAATTGTGGGCATTTGAACTTAAGAAATGAATTTTCAGTGCAAAATTTCGTTATAACTGCTCATAAACTGCTCATAAAAAGAAAAGTTTTCGATTAATCAGAAATTCCGTACGTACTTCTCTGCGAAATGCAATTAGGAACATACATCGAAATATATATATATATATATATATATATATATATATTATAACAGCTTGATATTCATACTAAATAGATGTGTAATTAATTTTATGAGTGGATCACTTTTTCATACGAAAAAAGTTGTTGACTTCGCATATGATTTTATACCCGTTACTGTGGCCTAAGGCCTTAATGTAATACAGTTTCAATAGATCTAATCATTATATTACTCATTTTTTGTTTGTTTTCTGGTAACATAATGATCAGCATGTATTATAAACTATATAAAAAAAGTTTTTTTCCATTACACAAAAAACCTGTGTGTTTGAAATCCAATGGGAACGTGCATAAGAACCTTAACTTTTCGTTGACACACTTATCTCTGGCCGAGATTTTGCCACGCCAGGTCAATTTGACGCAGATGGTACTTCATTCAGTGTGTCAACGTGAGATTGGTAATATATGACCCTAAAGTCCATTCCTGACATGCACATCAACCAAATATACCCGCGATCGAAGCCGCAAACAAAATTTCATAGCCAACAAGGTTCAACGTTATTAATATTTTCTCAACATTCACCAACGTACCTTCGTATACCCTTTTGATCGTGTCCTAGATACTTAAGTACAGTTTTCTATCGAACATGAGACAGAACTAAAGGCGGAAGTGACTAATATGTCTATAGTAAGCATCGCTCAAGCTTATTGCCACATAAAAGATTGACTATCATCACGATCAGTCTTTTGTCTCAACGAAGCCGATAATTAATAAATAATAAATAATCAATGAACAATTAATTACGCACATAATTAATAAACGATAAATAATCAATTAACAATTAATTTATCAATGATAAAGAGTTTTTTCCCACTGAAGCAGATCACTAAGGCGGGATATACATTTACAACGATCAAAAGATCGATTTCTTTTGTTTCCCCTTAAAGGATGCCTGACCAAGAAAAACGATGTTTTAAAATTTGTTTTTGCTTTATTTTTCAACATAATCTCCATCAACACTGATACATTTCTCATAACGGTGGTCTAATTTAGTTATACCAGTTTTAAACGTAGATTCGTCAAGCTCCTCAAAATACTGATTTACAGCTCCGATAACTTCTTCGTTGCTCTTAAATCTTTTTCCGCCAAGCCATTTCTTGAGGTTAGGAAACAGGTAATAGTCGCTGGGGGCTAAGTCTGGAGAGTAGGGAGGATGCGGCATCAATTCAAACTTCAATTCGTGGATTTTGGACATGGCAAAAATCGACGAATGCGCTGGTGCGTTATCGTGATGAAACAAAACTTTTTTCTTCGCCAAATGAAGTCGTTTAATTTGCACCTCATGCTTCAAACGTTGCAATAACTCTGCGTAGTATTGACCAGTGATAGTCTTACCCTTTTCAAGGTAATCAACGTATATAATTCCTCTCGCATCCCAAAAAGCAGTAGCCATAACCTTGCTTGCCGATAAAATTGTTTTTACCTTCTTTGGCGTTGGTTCCCCTTTTCCAACCCACTGTTTTGACTGTTCTTTATTTTCAAGAGTGTAGTGGTGGACCCATGTCTCATCAACAGTTATGAATCGACGCAAAAATTCGTTTGGATTACGCCTATACAGCGCCGAATTGTCGGCAGAAATGGTTTTTCGAAGCAGTTTTTCGTCGAGCGTTAGCAAACGCGGCACCCACCTTGCACACAGCTTTTCCATGTTCAAATGGTTGTGCAAAATATTTCGCACACGTTCAGCTGACATCCTACAGGTCTCAGCTATCTCATGCACTTTCAACCTGCGGTCTTCCAACACTATTTTATGGATTTTTTCAATCATCTCTGAAGTTGTGACTTCAACGGGCCGTCCTGAGCGAGGCTCGTCAGAGGTGCTCACACGACCCATTTTAAATTCAGAAACCCACTGCTTAATAGTTGAATATGATGGGGAGGAGTCTCCTAGTGCTGAATCCATCTCTTCTTTTATTTGTTTTGGTGTAAAACCTTTCAAATGGAAGTATTTGATGACAGCACGTTTTTCCAATTTTTCCATTTTTACGAAAACAACGGAAGCGTCTCGCGCAATGTGCTCTCAAACGCAAACTAACGCAGCGATTGGGCTGAAACTGTACATACAAGCTCGGTAGGAATGGTACTATAGGACGCCGCGCCAAAACTTAGACCTAGTGGCACCATCTCTTGGTCAGGCCGGCAACTTTTCACTCCACCCTCGTATGTAGAATATTTTCTCAAAGTTTCAAAGCGAAATTCGAAAAACTTCAAGCGTTACAGCCCGTCAACGCTGTGCCTCACCGCTCGAATTCGGAGCGGGCGTGAACTTCAAACACGTTCTTCTCAAAACTGCATTATCGAAATTGGCGTGCAAGATTACTCAAAAACTATTAAGCCGATTGATTTGAAACTTGGTAGAAATAATTGTAATATTGGTACCTTCTACTTGACGAGAATTGTTTTTGAAAAATTGGAAAAAAAACTACCTTTTTAATCCACATTTTATAGAAATGTTGCGTGAAAGGTAGATTTTTTTGTAAATGCGTGCCATTTTCTTAAACTTGCATTTTCTTCATTTTAATTACCGTCACATAGAAACTACACATGTTCTAACTTAAAAAATGTTTGAATTTTTTTGCAAATCAAAGTCTACGGGAAGCTAGACTGCACGCCGATTCGCAACTCCCGCGGCGACCTTGCTGTAACACTCTGCCACAGCTCCGCCATTTTAATGATGAATTAATTTTAAAAAATTGTTTTATATACTTGAATATACTATTAAAGTATACCTAAAGTTTGATAATTGTAGAATAATTATTTCTTAGTTTAAAAAATCCCTTGATATTGCTTATTTTTGTCCTATCTGAGTGTATATTCCTCCTTAAGGGGCCAGTCCACTTTGAAATTTTCAAAAAATCGAAAGCGACCAAGACTTGAAGAAATCGACGACAATGAGCAATCAGAAGGGGTTTTGTACGGTGCAGGAATTGCCGATTGAGTTTAGGTAAGAGTTTTTCATAGTATAAACTTCAAACGCGTTTTTCTCGGAACAACGTTTTCAAAATGTAGCTCCGTCGTATCTCCAAAACTAATAAACCGATTCTCTTGAAATTCGAACCACATATTGTAAACATGATTCGCAACAAGATGCCCCTCGATGGTTTTAAAATTTTGATTTTTACTCTTTTCTGCGAAAAACTGCGAAAAAAACGCTTTTTTTACATTTTTCATCTGCTATTTTTTTTATTTTTTGATGAAACTTTATATCCTACGGTCATTTTGTAGCTGGTGTCATACTGAATCTAATGGACTTTGATTTTTATGTTTCAGACAAGCCGTTGCCGATTTGTGATGGAGCTACCTAGCCCACCTATTTTTTAAGGCGTTACGTTAAACTATAGTTTTTGTACTTAAAAACGGATAAAAATTAATTAAATTTTTTAAAAATATCTTTCAAGACTTTATCTATCAAGCCCAACAACTTTTATATTCATATTTTTCATAAAATCCTTTTAAAAAATCGCGAAAATAGCCTTTTTTCGTGGCTCCAAAGTGGACTGGCCCCTTAACTCCGAATTCAAAATAACAATCCAATAAACTTCATTGCACGCGACTCAGCAGCAACCGATTTTGTTCGAATAAAAAACCGCAAGGTCAATCGAGTCCAGAAGGGTTATCATTGCAGTCACGTGTGTTTATCGGAACCAGTCGAGTAGCGATAAACGCAAGTGCGTTTCGAATATCTGGCCAGTGTGAGCTTCATAAAGATAAGCGAGCCCTCGATCGACACCACATCAAAGCGGGATTCCAACCGCAAGATCTAAAGACCGCAGGTGATTGGGGGCGATTAGTCCCTGCGTGGTAGGCCAGGTGCGTATTTTTTTTTTATTCGCCGATAGCGCATCAAATACGAGCCTCGTCGACGGGGAAAAGCATTTTTCGTTTCAATTATCGTTCTTCCCGGTAGATCGTTGATAAGAGCGACGTATCAATCGAGACTCATCGTTACGAAAACGCACGCCTAATTTTCGTCTCCAAACAAAACGCGTTTTTTGTTTTTCTTTTTTTTTTCTTCAGCTGTCAGTGTAAGCTGTACGGACGTTTGGAGTGGCAAAAATATTTTTTTTTTTTTCAAGTACACAAGTGACACCGGTACGGCTAAGGGTAAAGTACAGCAAGGGAGGTGTGAAGATTCGATTGAGGGCGCAGAGTTGAGCGTAATCGGCTCGGACGTTGCGGCTCATGCGGCGTTTAATAATGCCCTGAAAATTAGCGAGCCATGGACTCGCGTTTGAATGCGGTGTCGATCGAGGGTGCATTAGTAGCGAACAAAAAAAAATAAGGGATGGCCCTATACACATCGCTCGCTGACAAACCGAAGGGCCCGACACGCTCGAATTGCGCGCGCTTCTCAATCGCGACTCGTGCCCTTTTGGTAGCTGGGCCACATTATTTATAGGATATTACAGTACGCGTAGGAACTCTTGCGCCCCCTTCTGTTCGCTATAGGGACGGCGGGGGAGGGGCTCCGGGGTGCAAGGGCAGCTCGAACAAGGGTAGCACTTGTGTTGATCCTCGCAGCTGGAGTGACACACAAATAAAGTATTAATTCCCGATTCAATGTGAATAACGGGGATCGGCGATGTTGGCTGCTGCAAGAGTTACATTGTAGGGCAATGCCGCGCGTTACGGGGCGCGAATCTTTATCGTTAATTCATAAAGGACCCCTCACAAATCATCGTTATTCCTACATGGAGATGTGACCAATTTTAATTCGCCTCGGACCAGCCAAACTTTTAATCGAGACTTTATCAATTAATAGGAGATTAGTTTAAGGGGGTATCCTTCTCTGGAAACTTCAAAAAATTGTTTGTTTTTTGCTTTATGTTATAGTGTGAACTTTCAAGAATATTTTGAGACCAACCGGACCCTGAAATTCTAAAAATTGACGAAGTTACATGTACTTCAGTGGAACAGTGTGCGTCGGGTTTTGGACATTAAGGCCTTAGGCCACAGTTACGGGTATAAAATCATGTGCGAATTTAACCATTTTTTTCGTATGACAAAGTGATTCGCTCATAAAATTAATTACACATCTATTTAGAATGAATATCAAACTGTTAGAAAATATATATATATGTTTTTTTTTTCGATGTACAAAATGGCCGACTACTCGAAACTTCTCGAAACAGCTTTTTCCAATTGGCGCGACAAATAACTTCAACAATTTTCACTCGATTTACTTCAAATTTGAAGGTTATGTTCTTAACTGCATTTCGCAGAGAAGTACGTGCGGAATTTCTGATTGATCGAAAACTTTTCATTTTATGAGTAGTTTATGAGCAGTTATAGCGAAATTTTTCAGTGAAAATTCATTTCTTCAATTCACACACCTACAACTTTTGAATAAAACAATATTTTTCAAATTCTGTACGTACTTCTCTAGGTATTCTGATGTAGATTGGCGAGAATTTTTGTTTTTTGTTCTAGGTAAAAAATTGTGGATGCTAAATGTCGCGCCGCGGAGCGCCTAAAAAAAGATAACAAAAGAAAATATTAGTAGTCGGCCATTTTGTACATCGAAAAAAAAATTCTACCAGCTTGATATTAATACTAAATAGACGTGTAATTAATTTTATGAGTGAATCACTTTTTCATACGAAAAAAAATTGTTAAATTCGCACATGATTTTGTACCCGTTACTGTCGCCTAAGGCCTTAAAGCACAAGACACTCGAAAGAGGCCCGAACTACCGCATACACTCAGAAAAAAGATGTATTAAGGACAAAGAAGTTTGTCTCCCGGCGAATAAGTTTTCTTATTCGTATGTCGGCCTACTACGATTGTATGAACAGCTAAGAAATGTTTTTGTTCAAGTTTATGTTTAAGATTTACTAAGAATTTTTCTTAACATCTAATAGGATTCTTCATAATCTCCCAGCTGGTTTTTTTTTTGAGAAATTGTGTAATTTCCACCGTCATTATTTTCTCACTTAAGAGAGAAATCACTTTCTCACCGAAACAAGAGGTTTTCGTGATTGGAAAGTACTATTTATTTGATTTGAAGAAATATTTATTCAAATTTTCTATTTTGAATAAGGCTTCTAATTTATGTGAAAAATCGGCACGTAAAAAAACATATTTAGTGACGCCAAATAAATGCTGTAGTTACAATCACATAAAAACTGTCTCCGTACGAGTAAACATTTGTTAATATCTAATAAATTATGTTCTAATGTGCCAATTTATTAGAACATAATAAATGTTTTTTCTGAGTGTATTGCATAGATTAGGTGTGCAACACGATCTCTATGTGAGGAAGGACACTTATATGGTGCCGGAATCGCTGGCTAGCGGTAAGACGACAATATTTCACAAGATCGTCATTTTCGGTTCACGGACGCATCTTTCAATTGGATGAACCATTTGTTAATAATAATAATAACTTCAGCATGCTGTTGTTCATCAGAAAAATTAGGTTTTCGTTGGAGAAGCTGTCGTTTTTCGTATTTTTCGAAATTTTGAAAAGTGGTTAGTAAACCTTTAGCCAGTTGGATATATTTGGAGAAGAAATTTTTTGTTTTCGTTTCAGATTACATTTGAGACCCCGCCGTTTCGGGCCTCGCCGCTGGAGGACTGCAGCACCACGAACACTTTGAAAGATTTTTTTTCGACAAAATTACATTGTAACCACGAACATGTATACAACATACTGGAGAAAAAATAAATTTATTCCAACCAATGTGTAACTAGAAAAAAACTCCTCATTCTGACTCTTTAAATTGGGCTTCCAGAGAGGGATACCCCCTTAAAGTTTTCTGTCAGCTGTTATGAGCAATTCAATAGAAATTGGATTTTCTTTTTTGATTCTTCGGATAAATCGATAGTACTTTGTGACCTTGGGTAATAGTGAAGAAACACGGAAAAAACTCGAAGTTTAGAATTAATACTATCTTCCAAAAAAAATATCATTAAATATCAAAAAAGTATTGAATGGAAGATAAAAATTGTAATTATGGTATAGTAATAACGAAGAAATTTAAATTTTAACCTACGATATGGCACGTAAAATGATACAAATAATACATTTTATTCGGCATATTGTAATTTTTTGTAGTACTCCAAAAATATGTTGTCCACGTGATTGGAACAATTAGTTTCCAGTATTCTACAAAAAGTACGGTATGGAGTCACATTTTACTAATAACTTCGTAATATTTTTCGCTAGACGCCGATGATTTATGCCATGAGTATAGTGAAATCTATACATACACGAAGATTAATGCTATACGTACAGTAAAATCCATATGAAAATATAGCATATAGGACACGCGCCTATTCGAGAATATAGTTTCAAATGTAATATGCACGCATTATTTTTACTATACAGCATATAGGACTCGCGCCTATGCAAGAATAGTTTCAAATGCAATATGCACGCATCATTTTTACTATACGGTTTGAGAATCATTTTTACACTTCTATAACAAGTCTTAGAATTCCGAACTGGCAGTAAACTGCTATACTTTTCTAGCACTGAATATTAGAATTTTGGCAACCAGTGTTAGAATTTGAGGCCGTATTTTTCTTCGTGTATGACATTGTAATTGCAAACGAGTATAGTTCATTCACCTATATCATTACTGCTGTCGGTTAACTACAAATATTGGGAGTACAAGTAAGTTTTAAAGATTTTTTGGTGAAAATTGGCCTTCAATCCTGCATCTTCAAATGTTTATGGCCTTCTTATACGTTCGATATCTTCCGTGTCTAAATTACGACTTTTGAACCGTCTAAACCGGTACTCACAAATTGAGATTAATAAAGCATGGTCCCCCATAGGCCTCACACAGAAATAGAAGACCTTCAGCTGCTTTTTTTCAATTGGAAGCAGAAAAGTAAAACTGTCCGCAAAATGCGTTTCGTTGACACAAAAGTCGACATATTTGGAGTAAAAAAAAACTATGTTGAAAACTGATGTTCACACTTCGACAAAATGAGACGTACTGAAAAGTAAAGCCTAATGATGTCGCTCCAACATGAAGGCGGTTAGGTTATGGTCCGATGCGATTTAATGCTAGTAATGCCCTCTGTTGTAAATCCTTTGAAACTTACTTGTACCCCTAATTAATTAATCATACTCAGAGAAATGTATGGTGCTTTCAACCATACTTTAACTATATTTTATATTTCCTTGAGGGAAAAATAATATTTTATAGCCATAAATACTGCCCCCAGTATAGTACTGGTTATGATATTTTAGCAGTTGCATAAATTATGCACATATGTGAAACGCAACCACCAATCTTACAAGCATACGTTGATTGTTGAGTGCTATATCATATAGTAGGTTTTCATAAAATGCATGTTCCCAGACCCTTTTCAAAATTTACTCTCCCAAGATCCTAATAGTGAACAGGGCTAAAATATATATACATTGATAAAAAATGTTGCTAAAGATATGTGACGATGTTCATCATATATTATAAGATACGATTTCCTATACGCTTATTGGATATGTTATTCGATTATTTTTCATACACTGCATGCGTGTTGGTTCAAGGCACAATGCCCGTCTACTGAATGCATAGAATATTCAATGAATCCGAAATAAAATAAAATGCTCAACCGAGTTCTACCTCGAAGATTTTTTTATTATAATTGGTCATTCTCTGACCTCCTATAATGAGATAGTTCGAAGAAGATATTTCGCCCACACACGGAATCGAAACTAAAACCTAGCATATCTTCCAGCTATACTAAGCACGCTGCCAAATGTTACTGTGTGCTTGTGGCATCATGATCGCAGATATCGCATAAAAGACAAAAATTAATCGGACTGCCCTTCCAAATACCTGTTACCTCCGATTTAAGTTAAATTTTGCACAGATCTTTTATTGATAATATAAGTCACTGCTTAAATGGATTTTTGTGCATCGCGATAGTTCTGTACCACATACGACCTGCTATATCCATAGTAATGAGTCCTACAAGAACAGAAGGTGAACCACAAGAAGAAATATTGAACTGATATCCTATTTTTACAATGCAACAAACATACTATGTAACAGTTTGTGAGGTACGCGGAGTCCTTGAAACTACTAATAGTCCAGTCGGAATAAACATAACTTCTATTCAACGATCCCAGCATGTTGTCCATTTTTTTTGTAGGTTCTTTGCACCACCAGGAATTTATTTTAGAAAATCCCACATATTCTATGATGTATTGTGGCCGCTGAAAATTGTTTTAAAAAACCAGTATTTCAATGTTACCTTGTTGGAGTGGGTTTTATCAAAAATGTTTTCTATGAAAGTTGCGCGTCATAATGTCATCTACAAAATAAGTCCTATACAAAACTCACGTAGGATTGTTAGTTTAGCGGTAAATCACCGACAAACAACGAATTTTATTTTTTGTTTATTGAATGCACGAATTTATTCTAGAAAATTCCACATATTCTATGATGAATTGTGGCCGCTGAAAGTTGTTTTAAAAAAACCAGTATTTCAATGTTACCTTTTTTGGAGTGGGTTTTATAAAAAAATGTTTTCTATGAAAGTTGCGCGTCATAATGTCATCTACAAAATAAGTCCTGTACAAAAATCACGTAGGATTGTTCGTTTAACGGTAAATCACCGATAAACAACGAATTTTATTTTTTGTTGACTGAATGCACGATTATTGCACGTGACATTTCTTCAATTAAACATATCTATTGTACAAACTTGAATAGAATAGTAGAAGTTTGACCTCAACAAAACCCAACGTACAGTATACAACATTATCATTGTGCGCCAATTTCGTAATAGCACTGAATTAACCATACCTATATTGTCAAGCCTTTTACAATAGTTAGTAACTATTTCGGGGATAATAGATAGTCAAACACGCCACCCAATTCGCATGTTTAGACACCCTTTTCGCTTATAGTTGCGTTAACCATATTATAACTGCGGACCCAATAAACTATAGGGAATTTTACTATCCCCTCTTTTACCATTGACGTTTTTTTTAAATACCATAGACTTTTCTCTCAGTGTAGGGTGTTGAAGTTTGCGTAGTTGGAATACGGAAAACAATTTCCAACGAATAATCTCTTTATAAATTGGTCAAAATTGAAAAAACGTAAAAACCATTGTTATTTTTACGATTTAATGAAATTGTCTTGCGGCTCGGTGCATCATTTTCGGTGTGAAGTATCCTTTCGCTGGACCACTGCAAAAGCGAGAGCATTAAGAGAGCATCGGCGGACTCACCCTTCGCCACTGTCAGCGCTCTCGAGGCCCTTCGGTGAAAAAAAAAGAAAAAAATCGATCTGGGGCAAATACCTGGGCAGCTGCTCTCCGGGGGTCCCCCGGATGTGGACGTGCGATCCTCGCAGTATACGCATCGACGATCTGTGGAGAGGTCGCTTTGACGTTTTCGCAACCACTGGCAAAGCCACCGAGAACGCGCGGTCTCCATTATAATGCAATTATCCGATTGGGGCGGTATCCCCCGACGGAAATACAAGAATGGGGACCTATGATCGCGTATAAACGTGGAAGTGTCGGTAAAACTAGAAAGGAACGTATCGGGTAACGAAAGAACCTGTCTCGAGTCAAGCAACAGTTAGATCACTGTCAATGGCAAATGAAAAAAAAATAGGCACTTGTTTATCGCTTGAAATCCGTCACAATTGCGAGACAAACGACTGAAGAAAATGACATTTCTGAATTTGAATATTTTTAATGCATTGAACCCTCACTATTAAGGGCCACTCACTTACATCAAGTTGCAAATTTTGAACAATATTAATTTTTCGTTTTCGACTTCGCAAAATATAACAGTTCAAAAATATTCTCTGCGTCGATTCGTTTAAATTTGAGGGAGTTAGAGGAGTTTATAGGTAGGTTCTGCGAGCCGGTGAACTTTACGGGTCTATACCAGAGTGACACTTAAAAAAAATCGATTTTTTTGTCTTCTTCGAGATTTATACTTTCAAGAAAATGAGATGAGATTTTTATACTTTCAAGAATATGAAATGAGATTTTTCAAATTTGCTGACATTGTAACTCAAAGAGCAATTATCCGATCGACTTGAAATTTGAACTGAGTATTCTTGAATATATTTACTCTACAATGACGTAGGATATTTTTGATTGGTAAGGCAGTGCATAAGTCGCTTGGATCTCAATATTTTTCTATGAAAAAATTGTGTAATATAGACCAAATATAGTCAAATATATTCTTATTTTTCCGAAACATTTAATTGAGTATTTTTCTTCCAAAAAATTCCCGAAAATCAGCCAAATTTTCAGCGCTCACACTGGTATAGCCCCTTAAACGCGTTTATCTCAAAACGACTGTTCCAAAATTGGTGACCACGATATGTCAAATCTATCATTGCACCGATCAACTTCAAATTTTGCAAGCTTCTTTTTCATATCAAAAGCAGTGCTTGAACGAAGATTTTTCTTTTTTCGATGTATATATTTTTTTAATTAACGAGAATAAAGAGTTTTTTCACCGAAAATCGGTACTTTCACTATGGACTGCGGTTATTTTTGCAAAAATCAATATTTTATTAAATTCTTCGTCCAATCGCTACACAATTTCAGGCAAAAACTAAATGCGTTCGAATTTTTCCATTTCGGATTATTTATTTCCAAGCAGCGGAGATCAACGCGGAGGACGCTTTTCAAACAGCCATCTGCACAAACCACCTTGAATATTTTTAAATACAAAATTGTAAGATACTTAAAACCGAACTCTTTGGTGAAAAAAAAAATCGGAAATCTGTACACGCTTTCCGATAAAAAATTCACAAAAATTATTTTTTCCGGCCACGAGCGCAGTGTAACCCGTTAAAAAACGCAATTAAAAATTGTTGCTGTAAAAAATTATGTCAAATGCTCTGGTATACTCTCTATAAAAATATATCGAATATTTTCATGAATTCGCCACTTCGATCGAATAAATTAAATTAATGAAAAATCATGACTATCGTGGCCATAATACCGATTACTGACTGCAAAGCACTGAAACCCAGCTGTGATTTTGTTTCATTCAATTTTCCACCGTTTGGAGATAAAAATCTTTTTGTTCGTGGTTGAATGAAAATATTAGAAAAATGTATGTCTCTCTTGCGTGGCGAGATAAAAATCACAGGAGGGTGATCCATCCCCGAACGCGATGAGGATCGAAAACAGCGTAGTTTAATCCACCGTGAAAACTATGACGAGATCCGATCCCCCAGTTTCAAATCCTATTAGCTCATATTTTAAATCCAACCTCGCCAGAAACTCGGTGCCTTACAATACCCCGACAATGAGACAACTCTTCCGTGTATAGGTTTAGTTGGCTATGAAAACGAAGTACGTTGGAACGTACGACGTTGACGTTGAAACGATTTCGTAGCCGAATTTGTCATTGGTCTGGGCTTCGAATTTTTTTTCACATTTTTTCATCGACCGTTTTCACGTAAGTATTGAATTCATTAGTTTTCAATGAGACCCTATATAAACATTTTATTTTAATATCTATTTTTAATTAATGAAAATATAAATCGATTTTTTTTATAAAAGGTCTGCATACCGTTGGTATTTATAGCTCGGGAAAGTATTCAAAAATTGAAAGAAAAATAACCATTTTCACGAGGCTGTTAGATTTTTAATGTATTTTTAATTCAGTAAAAAATGAATGCCTGTAAAATATTAAACCCGATACTCAAATTGAGTAATATTTTAAAAAATAACCGAACGACTCGATCGAACGAAATTTTTTTTGCCCATATTTCAAAACAGTATTATAATCGCGAGGTAGCGAAATTCGTAATAAAAATGCGCGGCAACTTCATAGCTAGAAAATGGATTTAATAAAAGAATTAGCAAAAAGTGCAGAATTGGGATTTTCTGACTTATAAAACATTTTTCAACCCAAATGACCCTCCTTTTTATGAGCACTGTTTTTTTTCGTAAATTTTGCAGCGAAAGCTAAAATTAATCTAAATATAAATAAAAATATTTCAAAAAATAAAATAAAAAGCAAAAATAACAGAAAAAACAGAACCGGGATTTCCGGATTTGCACTTATTCGTTTAATTTAAATTGACGACTGGAAAAACGTGGGTCGTCGAAAATATCATTGCACCGTTACGTTAGTGAGGAAGAATGATTCGAAAGTCTTCGGAAAGTTACGAAAAGACAACAATTAAGTTGGATATAAGCTTGGCTTCGTCCGTCATGAATGTAGTCATGACGTTTGTTTCCATACCGCAACAGTGCACGAGTGTGCACTATTCCCGAGCTCGTGCAATATTAAGCCCCATATCGATTTGTCATGGTTATATGGACGAGGTCGCAGATGTTATTGTTCCCACGATCGGCGCAGCGATGGGTCAAACTTTGAGTCTCTCTTTCCTCGGTCCTTAACTTTTTTCGCGATTTTCTTCGCAACTTTTGCACTCGCGTTACAAGTGTTGGCGTATATGACACAGTGCTGTTTTGCACGCGATTTTAATATGACGGAAGTTCGTCTCGCATGTGTAAAAACAAGAAGCAAGGAAGAACAAACAAAAAACGCGAATAGTTCGTGTTCGACTTTTGGTACTTGTTATCCCAGCAAGATTTTTTCACGATTTTTTCAGAGATAAAAAGTAACGAGTTTTACGCTCATGACGCAAAATTATCGCTTTCCTGTATAGCTATTTCGTATTGAAAACCTTTCTCGTAACTCAAATTCGTGCTCGAGGATTTGGTTGATATTTCTTTCTCATAAAAAAAATGTATAACCTTTCAACGGGCAATGTCACATGATTCCGTTGATAAAGAAATCCCTGCAAGGTTTTCGGAATTTGTCTCAGAAACGGCTGGACCGAATGAGTTAAAATTTTGAAAATCGACGTCAAATTGCCCAAAAAAGGAACTAAACCTCTCGGACATTCAAGATGCTGAAAAAAATATATATCACAGATTCCCTTGCCACAGAAAAGTGTATTCGAAACTGATTAGAAAATTATATTTCGGTCCAGCTTATCGCAAATCTAAGAGAAGCAGCGGCTATACTTCCGAAAAGCTGTTATCTCAGATTCGGCCAAAATTTTGCACAGACCTTCTTTTTGATGATATGCGTAGATGATGGCCACGGCCTAAATTGATTTTTGGCGGATCACAATAGTTTTCGAAATATCGAATTTTGAAAACTGCCAAATTAACGCACGTGTATGTCATGACGTGCTTTCATCTTATGGTGTGTTTCTTTGGGCTTCTTTTGGTTGTTTTGGGTTCCTTTGGGTTTGTTTGGGCTTGATCGTGCAGCATCAATCCAGGGCTTCTGTTTTCACTCCTATGATTCAGTATGCTTGGTTTGCATCCAAACTGACAGAGGAAAAACCTTCGCTTCAAAACGCGAATGAGGTATGCTTTCCAATGAAGCGTGTTTCGGAAAAATGCAACTGCTCAAACAATGCTTTTATAAAATGTGCCTGGTGTGATAGAGATGTATGTTTCAAATGTTTCTAAGATGAATATCACCCTAAACATTGTAAAATTATTTCTGATAATGAATAAACAGCAGCGTACATAATGAATTGCAAGAATTTTCATTTTCATTAAAAACTTCACGTAATTATATAAATTAACTGCTTGAATATATGTAAATTCTACAATAAATAGTTGAACTCTGCGAGAAATTTTTAACAAAATAATGTTTTAAAAAATGGTCGTAGCGGGAATGAGGGCAGGCAATGCGCTTGACCACTGCGCTACGCCAATGACTTGGAAATGGTTGAAAAAATATCCCTCAAACTCTACACGGAAATCTTTGGAGAGCCTTTTACCCTGTGGCCCACTCGGGCGAAAATTTTCAGGAACGTTAAGGTAGTGCTATCGCTTCACACTAGTCATACCACTGATCATACTTGAGAATTGTACAATTTATATTTGTAACATGTGCAAAAAAAATTGTAGTAACTAAATTTTCCATATGTCAAATGTTTAATCAATGTTCACATTTAATTAGACAAATGAAAAAATAGTTATTCCAACGATTCGCGCAGTTTTTCTAGGTTTGATATTTGGCGATATTGGTTCTATCTCCGTCTCTTTTTGCTCAACCAGGCGAGTTTAACCTCCATGCTTTTCAACGTCGATCTGTCAAAACAATGTCGGGTGCGGGAAATATGAAGCATTATATTCGGGTCACGACTGGTAAAAAGCATGGAAAATTTGTGTCGGCGAAATATGTCGGTTAAAAATGAAATATATGTGGAAATTCGAACGAGTGAGATGAGGTTAAGACTACAGTCAGCTGTTGCCTTGCTGTCACGTCTCTTTATCGTAGCAAGTGGTAATAAATCCAATACCGGAAGTTCAAATTAAACTTGATATTACATAAAAATTAGGTCAATAAGCGTAATTTTTGCTGAGAGCATTGGATTACTGCAAGTGTTAAGGATCCTTCCGATGTGTTAAGGATCCTTTCGAGTGTTAAGGATCCATCCGATTATTTTTAAGAATCTGACGGATTCCCACTATTATATGCACTTTTGTGGCGAACGGAAATTGGGTTTTTGTATTTCGTCTCGGAATTCCTTCACAAAAATATGCAATTTTAATATTTCTTTTCTCTGTAATTAGGTCGTTAAACGACCCTAAAATTGTATAGTAACGATTATTAATATATTTAGTGAAGCTCAAAAAAAAATTATGAAAATCCTATGGATTTTCCTGGCGATGCGGCTACCTTAAGAGGGGACCCACCTCCTTCTACCCGCACAGTTTGGGCGAAATCGGTGGGTCCCGATTGGCGTCCTCCCCTTGTTAGTACTGTTTTGTAGGGTATGTTTGGGCTTGGCTGTCTTTTTTGGATTTTGTAGGGTTTATGTGAGATGGTTTAGACTGGGCCATGTTTGTTTGGGTTTTGTTAGATTTTGAAAAATTTACGACTCAGTTGTGTTTGTTGGGTCGACCATGTCAATAAAGCCCAATATTCAAACTGTGATATTTCGAAACCTATTGTGAATCGCCAAAAATCCTTTTGGGCGAACGCTCATGTTGTCCAAAAGAAGGTTTGTGCAAAACTCCACCTAAATCGGAGGTAACAGCTATTCGGTCGTTCATCCGAAGCAGATCCTAGTCATACCAGAAACACGAGTTTTGACACTTGAATCATTGCATTCTGTAGAAAAATGGCTGAGAAAATTGCCGAAAGATATCACCTAATTGCTGATAATGTTGGCAAAATGTACGTGTATCGTTCACTCACGCAGGGTACATGTCATATACTAGGAGTACAACTTTGCAGTGACCGTTGTACTTAGAGAGCCACTGCGGCCGAAGTAGTGGCCCTAGCTCAATAAAAAAAGTGGCATTTTAAACTAGAGGCTCTGTCAATGTAAACAATTTAAAAAAGCTAACGGATACGTGTATGCATTATAAAGTTATAGGCACTCAACATGGCAACTTACGAGCCGAATTCTCAGCATTTGCGGGAGGTTATGATTTACTTCTTCAACATCAAGAAATCTGCGGCTGAGGTCCACCGTTTGCTTGTAGATGCTTACGGGGAGAATTCGATTAGTGAGAAAACGTGTCGGCGGTGGTTCATCGACGCCCAAACCGAATATTCACGGATCCAAAGTGATGCTGTGTATGTGGTGGGACCAGCTGGGCGTTGTGAACTATGAGCTGCTCAAACCATCCGAAACCATCACAGGGGAACTCTACCGACGTCAGTTGATGCGCTTGAGTAAGGCACTCAAAGAGAAACGGCCACAATTCAACGAAAGACATGACAAGGTGATACTGCAGCATGACAATGCCCGACCCCGTGTTGCAAATGTCGTGAAAAAGTACTTGGAAACGCTGAAATGGGAGGTTTTATCCCACCCGCCGTACTCTCCAGACATTGCTCCTTCCGACTATCACTTGTTCCGGTCAATGGCACACGATTTGGCTGACCAGCACTTCGGTACTTACGAAGAAGTCAAAAATTGAGACGATTCCTGGATTGCCTCCAAGGACCAAGACTTTTATCGACGTGGGATTCGAATACTACCTGAAAGATGGGCCGAGGTGGTAGCTAGCGACGGGCAGTACTTTGATTAAAAAATATGTAGCCACTTTTTTATAATGAAGCCTTAAACTTTGAAAAAAAAAAACGGTCACTGCAAAGTTGTACTCCAATACCAAGTGTAGAAGTATGAAACCGAAATTTTCTTTGTGAAAATTCCACGTCTGTTGATTGAAAATGATCAAAAAAATGTTATTCAAAATAATCTCCTTTGCTATTTATACATTTTCCCCACCTCTCCAGCAGTTTGTGAATGCCATGCCAATTAGAACAGTTATTTTAAAGCGAACCAGTTACCGAGGCATTATCGTACATTTTCATATGAATTGAAGTGTTGTTTAGCGGTAGCGTGTCCCATTGATGCGAATAGATGATAATCGGACGGAGCCAAGTCTGTAGAATAAGCCGCATGCGCTAGTATTTCCCAACTGAACGCCTTGATCGTTTCCCTGACCCGTTTTGCTGTGTGTGATGGAGCATAATCCTGGAGCAAAGTGGCTTTGTGTTGCCTTTTTTCATATTCCGGTCGTTTTTCACGCACTGCTCGATATAAATCGATCATTTGCTGTGGGTAGCGATCAGTGTTAACGGTTTCACCAGATTTCAGCAACTCATAATAAATTAATTCATTGTCTGCGAGCTTTTACGGCGGTTTCCCACGCTCTTCGTTTCTCACGCCAAAATCACCGCTTTTGAATTTTTTGAACCACTCGAAACACTGTGTTTTACCAAGAGCATGTTTACCGTAAGATTCGACAAGGCTGCGTGACATCTGATCCGACGACAAAATATCCGAAAAACAAAATATCCTCATGACACAACATCCGCGAGACAAAATCCTCAATCTCGTCCACCACATCAACGGAGTCGCGCGCAAAACACCTTTGTGAAGTGTGTGAGATAGAGGGGTGGGGGCATAATACGAATCTTTTCATTGAACCCAAACAAACAAACTCAAACAAACCAAAACATATCTGTCACCTATTAATAGTTTCTTCGTTGAACCCAAACAAACAAACCCAAACATATTCGTCATATATTAATCATTTTCCTCCTTTTTATGATGGAATAAATTTCAACGGCATGACTGTACACTTGACATGGAATAAATTTCAACGGCATGACTGTACACTTTAAACTGTATATAATATCGGCAGATATTTTGTCTTGCGGATATTTTGTCATGAGGATATTTTGTCCTGCGGATATTCTATGGTCGGATATTTTGTCGTCGGGTAAAAACTCGTGTTACTCTTCGACAAGCATTCGATGCGATTATGCAGCAGTTTTATTCAAATGATAACAGAAAACCAATGCTGTCCGCAAATCGTAGTTCGTAGGCACAAAACTCGACATGTTTAAGGTTATCGAAAAATATACCGGTGTCGGGAACTTGGGTTGTTGTGTTGAAAATCTTCGTCACCTGTTAGAGGGAGATGATGGCGCTGCAGAAGTGGTCTTACGGTCCCTAAACTGATGGCTAGCACCATCTATAGGAAAATTCCGGTTTCACACTTCTACACCTGGTACGTATACGACGCGGGCATGACGTCCAGTGGCGAGGTCCGATGTAAGGCCGCTAAAAACTGACAATAATCAGGGTGGCCAGTGTCAAAAGTTCTCAGCATGTGCAATTTCGTCTTCGAGTTGTGTCGCCGCGATGTGGTAGCTGCAATAAAGTTAGGATCGAGTGGCAGGAATGTCATCTATTCCTAGTATGATTTTCGGGTATTGTTTTGGACTGCTCTTTTTTTTTTATTACATGCCATCACTTGCGCACATTTTACATTACAAAATGTTGTGTCGTCCAGTGGATCGCATCTCGCCGGTAGACTCGTACGATACATCGCTATTGATGCATTTTTGTCGTCGAACTGAGATTTCTAGCGGACCCTCTTTGTGGAACTAGGCTACGCTATCGTATATTTGAAAATAAATACGTTTTTCGATAAGAAAAATAAAAATCAAGCGCAGATGCGACACCACTGACGAGCCTCGAACCCTTCTCCATCGACTCTTCTACACGGTACAAATGATTTTTATTTTTCCACCCTTTCGTTTTCTTTTCTCATTTTATTTATACATATATAAAATAATAAACTAGCGAGACTTATTTCGAAAGTGATACGATCGAAGATTCGATTACTCTCACCACTTATACTTTCCGAACTTTTCGTCGCGTCACTATATTTTACAATGGCTGCATCCTGTTTGTCCGTTTCTTCCTGTTTTTATTTTCACTTCAGACAAGCACTTCCGGTGGTGCATTGTTGGGCCGCGGATTTTCCGCAGACGATTCAAGCTCTTTTGGGTAGGCGTATGAATTTCAGACCCGAGGCTTCGACGTCACTCGAGATTTAAAAAACACGATCTTTATGGGTCTGTTTTGATTTCTAATTGATCAACATTATGTATCCCAAATGATACACGGCATACCTGCCAGATATTTGCGTCGATAATGGTGGGGATGAAACATTGCTTGTTTCACTCGCGAGATGATTCGTTGTTTTTTTTTTTCAATCCAAATTGTGTGTCCCTTGAAACGTTTGCATTTTTAGGATTCACTGGTAAATTAATGTTATTGAATTAATTAAAGTGGGAACCTGAAATTGAATACGAATAAAACGATTTTTTTTTTAAACTTTTGGTGTTTTATTACACGTTTTATCATTAACAAAAAAAAAACGTTTATACCAAAAGCGTGCGTAATTTTCGACGGTAACAAAAAGGCAAGAAAAATCCTAATTTTCCTGCAATGGCCTTCTATGTAAACACGAAAATAATTGTTTAATATAAAAAATTATAGAAATTACGAAATTAAAGACAAAGGTCACAGTGGATGTCTTTGGCTAACATTATAACTTCATCTTCAAAGTCTGGCAATTTGTGTAATTTATTATATTTTTTTACGTCCACGTAGAATGTAATCTCATGAATATTGCGATTTTTTTGTCGTTCTGTTACTGAAAAAAATTACGCGCCCTTTGAGCCAAGGCGTTGAAAGCATTGCTGAACATTCTTTGTACATTTTTTTTATATCAAAATATGCAATGCAACACGCCAAAACTTTCGAACTGACTCGTTTCATTGGGATTGAGAAAAAAAACCGCAAGAATTACGCCTCTCAGCGTTGCAATTTAAAGGTTTTGCCCTTTAATTTATCAAACCGGGACTCCAATTGACCGAGCTTATCATTGTTCATCTAGAAATCGTTGCTGTCTCGCGTCCATTGAATTTCGACGATACTTTTCGATTTTCCCGAATATTGCGCTCGACGCAGACGAAAAAGACTCAGCGCGTGATATTTTGGGGAACGACAAAATATTTCTCCTCGTAATTAGATTTGTACGTACGAGCGATAAATATCTCGTATACTCTTGTTATTCTCGAGTGACTTGTGAACCTTGTAGGATATTTTCTCCCTTCGTTTTATCTATATGTATATCGGATTCGTATGAAATATATTATTTTTTAATAATATACGAAATGACGAAACGCATATGTACCGATTTTTTTTTCTTTTCTTTCACACAAATAGACAGATGAACGAGCGGTTGGTACAGTTTTGAAGAAAGAATGGGGCGAGAGCGAGGCCTGTACGAGATAAAGGATATTTAACGCGATCGTTTTTTTTTTCTCTCATTCACTTCGCAATTTCCACGAACTTCATTGTACCGCAATTATCTTACAATTAGGTACGACAAAATCCGATGAAAATCCTTCTGGAAGTAGACGCGACGATCCCGCATCAGGCTACGAATTTTACTTCGTCCGTATTGAAAGATATTATATTAAAAAAAAAAAAAAAAAAGGAAAACGTTTGGCACAATTCAGCAGTGCAAAAATATCCTTTCGCTCTTCTTATTTCTTCGATACGTTCCTTTCGTATTTGGGAGAAAAAAAACGCAGCATCACGCTCATATCTCTTCGAATTCTCTACGATTTTTGCTAAGTGTTTCTTTTTCTCGTTTACTTAAAAAATACGGTTCGCATTGGGTATCGGGAAGAATGGATTGGAAATGGTCACCCGGTGATGGACGACGAAAATACGAGAGCAATATTCGCCAAAACAGCCCAGTCAACAGAACATTAGTCCGGGAGAATCCCTCCTGGGACCATTGCCAATCCGTTTTCCCAAAATTTCTCACCCCCCGAGAGAAAGAAAAAGGAACGATACACTCCACGTTCGACGGCGTTGAGGTTTGCATTGTTGCAACGCAACGAAATATTGTTTTTCCTAAATTTTGTTTGGCAGGTTGAGCTATGAATATCACGAACTTTTTTGGGATCCTTATTCAGCGATTTACAACCTAAATCTACGAAATATGATTTTCTATAACGATACAAATAAGGACTTGAAAAGTTACAAATTTTCCTTGCGTATCAACGGATGCAAACTTCAACCCCATCCACGTTCGATCGAAGAAGTTGCTGAAATTAATCGCCGCGATTTTTTCAAAATCTGCTCGATATTCACGTTGCTCGCCATTTTTTGGTTCGAACTCGAAACAGGCCAATTGATGAAATTTATTTCAGCTGCATATAATTTCAAGATTGGGTTAAGGTATTCCTTTCGCGTTGGGCCGTATCTTATCGGGACATAAGCAGGGCCCTTCTGAATCATCGGTAAATTACAGTGGCGCTTAATAAAAAATAAATTGCAATGCAAGGTCAATAATGTTTTTTTGGAGTTTGTATTGTAACAAATAAATTTTGATTCTATACATCGAATAATAACGAAAATCTTCATTTGTTACTTTCAACGTTTGCTTTTGTCTTTTTTACGTTGATAAGTAAGTCTTGAAGTTTTGACAGGTGATAGCAGCACGTTTGAATAACAAAATCAAACTTTATCTGGTAAAACGATTTTTTCTTTTATTAGTTACGTGAAAGAAATCAAAATTTGACATCTGGAATCCAGACTCAAAATTTCTGTTGACCGGTGTTATTATACCCAACGATAAACTGGAATAAAAAATGTCGCAAAAATTCAGTAGATTTGGACATTTTCACATTTTCGCCGAAAACTCGCGGCTACGAAAATTCTTCTGCTAGTCACATTTTTTCAAGTTATACCATTAATATTTTCTTGAAATATTCGGTGATCCCCTGGTTTTATCGTCGTCACGGAATCTATAGAATTTTTTACACGCTCAGAGCACTTCATATCAGGAATCTAGAATGACTTGGTACATAAATAATTAGAAAAAAATATGGCCGGCGTTTCACTCCATAAAGTGCCGTATAAACGAGACGATTTTTAGAGTCGTGTTTTTGTTAAAAGTTCGGTAACTTGGCTTGAAATTTTGCCAGTATACCGGGATGTATTTTTACTTCGTTCTAAATGCAAATCCGATGGTTGTTACGCATTGTTGACTCAAAAATTCCCCGACTTTTTCCAGATTTTCCACACAGGTTTTACAAATATTCCAGGGAGATTGGGGCGAAAAAAAACATGATTTTTATCTAAGATCAAATATATGAAAATGCTAAATATTAAAATAATTTTAAAAACTGAAATTCGAACAATAATGTAAACACTGTGAAGACGAAAAAAAATATTAACCCTTCGGTGACACACTGGGTCATTTTGACCCGGACGAATTTTAAATAAAATGTTCATTTTCCTAAAATTGAAAGTTTTCAATATTTTTTTACAACGATTACATTTTATACGTCCCAAATTTTAATTATGTACATATATTGAAAAATGTTTAAAGTGTATCCCGGACTTTTTTCAATAAAAACCGACCGAAGGGTTGTTGAGGGCAGGTGGATGAAGTACTATCCGGGTCAAATTGACCCGGTGTGTCAAAGGCGTGGCGAAATATAAGTGTGTCAAAGAAGGGTCAAGAACAAATACAAAACCTCCTCTTTATTATAAACATAAATTTTCATGTCAGTGCCAATAAACGAAAAATGAATATAAACACTTATCTACAATAATAATTGTGTGGTTGTGTATCGAAAAATCGAATGCAAATGCACAGAGCTTTAGAGTAAATTAGTTAACAATTTTTTTTTTTTAATGTTTCGCACTGTCATAACTTTTTTTTGTATATAATGAAGAAAAATATAAATATTAAAAACATACGAAAATGTTTATTTTTATACTTCTCCCTTTTTTTTTCAAGTCGGTTTCGTTTTTCGTAATTCTTGCAAAAAGCAAAATCTGGAAAAAATTCAGAGAATTTTCTGAATTCCCTGACTTTTCCCTGATTATTCCGGGAGGAAAGAAATTCCTCCTGTTTGTTTATCATATGCGGAACAGCCACGAATCATTTAATTGTTAAATATCCATGTCCGTGAAAGGAATACCTTAACGCGAAATTACACACGATTCCGTCGATAAAAAAATCCACCGCAGGTTTTCCGAATTTTGTTCAAAAACGGCCACACCGATTTAACCGAAATGTTTTGCAAAAAGAAAATTATCCATTGGTCGAGCTGATCCGCAAGACCCCATTGCATTCTGTGCAAAAATAGCTGAGAAAAGTTTCGAAAGATATCGTGTACGTAATTGCTGATAATTTTGAAAAAAAAATACGCCTAAACAAAAAAGGTTTCCCCCATCCATCTCGTCTCAATCGATCGATCGTACATCGTGGCTTTTTCTTCTCTCTTTTTCTATTTCGAACTTTCTTCTACGACAGGGGATTGGAGGTTTGATCGATTATTAACCGAATATTCGATTAACCGAATTCCCTGAGTGATGACCAACTATACGATAGGTTTGGCGTTACAAAACGTATATCCCCGCTACGTTTATTCGTACGAAATTTCTACCGACGTACAAAGGCTAGGAAATGTTTACATTTTCTTCCGGTTTCGCGTTCGCCGGGACTAATAAACTCGGCGCGAATGAATTTGTCCGCCACATTGGGCAATTCCTGATAAAAATCGGACCTCGATTGCCTCGGCGACCAATTCATCGGACATAATCCAGCATTTCTCGTCAGACGAACTACGAATGCGTTTACAAAAGACATTTTCATTTGTTTTCCTCTCATTTTCACTACGCCGATGAGTATCGGAGATTTTTAAGTAGACCGCTAGCTCGATTGATTGTTCCTCGTGTATATGTATGTGCGCACGTTTCGCCTCACCCGTGCTCTTTGGAGTCGAGCGTTGAATAACGCAAATTTTTCTTCTTCAATAAGTCGATTGAAACGATAAAAAAAGGAATATATCGATGTTCAACTCGTTTCTCTTTGGTCGTCTAATTTACGTAAATGGGATGAGACGATGATTTTCAACAACGAAAAAAAAAAAAAAAAAAAGAAAGGAAGTGATTTGAATTGAAACTTTTGAGCATTCAATAATTCTTCCCCGGAATATTTTCATAATTATGAAAAAGAAATAGGCCTGACCGAAATGCGCCGATTAGATAAACACTTGGGGATGGTTCGAAAGATCCAGGAACATTTCGTTTTATTGCGATTCTAGGGCATTTTCAAGAGTGCCAAAACCCTCCAACTTCGAAATCACGAAAAGCGCGTAATATTTCGTTATTTTCGTCCCGTCGAATAAATATTTTCTGACAAAAAAAGGCTAAATAAAAAAACCCAATAAGATATTCGTCAATCTTCAAATCGACGTTGAACTTCGAGGACTGAGCGTAGCTGGACATCGTAACTGCCTTCAAAAGGCATTGAGAATTTAAGGAAAAATAAAAATTCGTATCACATTGCGATAATCGATCGAGTTCGACTTTCGAGAGTGCGCTCGATGCGAAAGGACAAACGCGAAGAGCCAGCGTCGCGCAAACAAACGCGAATTCACGCGGTGTCGTCGTTCGTTGAATTTCCCATTTTTACGTGCTCACTCACGGACATTTTTCCAAATTCGGCGTGATTTGTCGTTCAACGGAAAAAATAAAAAAAAAAAAATAAAAACAAAAAACGACGGCCATCACTTTTCAATCGATTATTTATCGACAGACCTCCGCGAGGACCGAGTCAGATTAATGAAGAACGGTCGATGTGCGATAACGAATTCGAATGAACGAACATCAAATAATAATAAGAACAGAAATAAGAAGAAAAAACAAAACATGACGACGATGAGCTAAAAGAAATCGCATATCGAGACGTTCGCTTAATATAGTTACAGCGGTCAAGATCGTGAATTAATCTGAAACCTACTTCACAGCTCTCGTTCGTGGAAGGCAGTGTTCGTAATTACGATTAAAATGTACAATTTCACCAAAGCCAACTATGAAATAGGTTTTCACTCTTTTCTTTTTCGGCCATTGCTTAACTGTACAATTGTGACTGCATGCCAGGTCGAAGTTGGTGCGTCAGAAATAAGTTCTCGCAGCGTTCGAGGAAAGTGACAAAGTTCCCCTTCAGAAAATTCCGATTCGCCGCATTGCCCGTGCAAAAAGTGCATCGAAAAAAAAAAAGATACGAACAATCGAATCTCGTTTTTCGCTTGTTTCTAGTCACCGTTGAACAAACAGTAATTTCGTATTGACAATTGCGACCTAAAAAGTGTTTCTTCGACTTTAACTTTTTCAGTCTTTGTCAATTTTATTTTTCGCAACTGCGTCATCCTCTGATCTTTGGAGCTTCTTTTTTTCAGGTGTTTTCATTGAGCCAAGGGAAACGAGATCTTGAAATTAATTTCGCAACTTTGTTTTAGCACGCAACTATATTGGTGACGATCCCGTGAAAGGGTTCGAGGACATGTTTTCCGCCATCAAATACCTCAGTAATGTAAATGCAAAAGTGAACCATTCTCGGGATATTATTTTCTTTTAAGTGAGGGTTAGGCAACTTTAAAAACTAATTTAAAAAAAAAACTCTTGTACGGAATCGAACTTTTTTCTAATTTGTAGTTCGAGGATACAGTAAGAAAGAATTATGAACAATAAAATAAGAATAATCTGCAAACATTTTTTCATTAGGGGTCCAAAACTCTGCAAGTCCAATCATTATTCCTTTTTACTGTTGATAATTCTTTGTTACTGTGTCCTCAAACTACAAATAATAAAGAAGTCTGATTCCATACAACCGTTTTTTCAAATTCATTTTTATATTTGCCTACGCCACACTTTGGAAATATAAAAATAATTTCTCGCAAAATGGTTCACTTTTGCATAAAGAGTTATTTGATAGCGGAAAATATGTCCTACAACCCTTTGACGGGATCGTGATCAATAATCAGTAGCCCTATATATGTGTGTGTGTGTGTGTGTGTGTGTGTGTGTGTGTGTGTGTGTGTGTGTGTGTGTGTGTGTGTGTGTGTGTGTGTGTGTGTATGTATACACGGATGGCTTTCGGTTGGGACAGAGTTGGGTTTGGACGTGTTGTTCGGCAATCGCAGGTTTTTTGGCACAAAAGTGAGGAAGAGACCAAAAATTGGTGTGGCAGAAAAAGTGCAGGAATCATTCTGAGATAATGAGAAGGATGATGACCCGTATCGAAAATGTGAAAAGTAGAGAAATTGAGGTACATGAAGAGGTTATGTGGTAGCGCCGTGGCGAGTCGTTGAAACCCGGCCGAGAGAGTGGTCGGTACGGCAGGGCTGGGCACCCAAATAGCGGCGAAAAAGAGAGGATGCCCCCCGTTAAAGAAGGTCGAGGGAAATAGGGACGCGAGGGATTTTTTCTCCTCACGCCTCCACGGATGAGAAGGCGGGATGACAGGCAGGAGAATGGAGAAATGAGAGTAAGAAGCATGAGTGGAGTAGCGCGGACGAAGATGAACAAACCAGCGAATATTGAGGACACGGTGAAAAAATGAATGAAATTATTCAGGCAGTCCCAACGCAGTCAGATCAGTCGGGTTAAGACGGAATGACACCTCATCGTGGTCGGTATGGTAGAACAATTATAGATGCCCAAAAATCTCTGAAACGGCTCTTCAGATCCCGTCGAAACTTTGCCAAACGACGTCAAATAGAGAGACAAACAGCTGTCTGCTCCTCAAATTCAGAAAATTTGAGGGGTAGACAGCTGTTCGTCTATCTATTTGACGTCGTTTGGCAAAGTTTCGACGGGATCTGAAGAGCCGTTTCAAAGATTTTTGGGAATCTATAATTGTTCTACCATACCGACCGCGATCATGTGTCATTCCGTCTCAAAATGCCCCAATGATTCTTGCTTTTTCTCTCCGACTCCCGAGTGGCCCTCGGTATGTGCTGCATCGTCGGTTTTTGCCCGTACTCACTCGTTTCCATTTCACTTTCACCCCCACCGGTCACAGTCATTTGCTTACGCGCATCCTGCGGCCCTTCCCCCACCACCGTGTCCTCAAGATTCGCTTGTTTTGCCTCCTCGTCGTCCGCACTACACTACTCATTTTCCTGACTCGCATTCCCGCCCTCACTTGCACCTTACTCGCCGACGTTGTTTTTATTCAAATCGTTCGTATCCTCTTCCTCCATTGTCCTGCCTGTCATCCCGCGATAACGCCTTCTCGTCTGTGAGAGCGTGAGAAAAAAATCCCTCACGTCCCTCGACATTCTTCAACGAGGGGCGCCCTCTCTTTTTCTTCTCCGCTACTCGGCTGCCCAGCCCTGTCGTACCGACCACCCTTTCACACGGGTTCCACGTATCGCCACGGCGCTGCCCACACATAACCTCTTCATGTCTCTATTTCTCCATTTTTCACATTTTCCGCACCACTCTTGCCACTCTTCTTATTATCTCAGAATGATGTCTGCACTTTACTTTCACGCCCGCACCGATTTATTCCCTATCCCTCTCTCCTATGCCAACGATAACTGCAAAAAAAAACATCCAGACCCAACTTTGTCCCAACCGGAAGTATTATTTTTTTCCAATTTTCTACGAAACAAACATTGGTTATGTTTACCGACAGTCGGTATTCCATGAATTTTCATCTGAGCATAAAGTTTTAGAAAAGTGTAACGGAATATTCCTTTTGGTCAAACATTTTTATCTTCTTTTTTTTTTAGACGCGTTATAAAACGAATAACAAAGCTAAAAACATTACTTTCCCAGTAAAAGCATTAAAATTATATCAAGTTAATTACCTTCACGAAGGTTTATTTTTACTTTTTCAATCGTCCACGAATATAAAACTTACTGTGTGCCGAATTTTTTTGCGGATATACGTTTCCGCATTACATCGAAGAATCTTGCCACACGCGCTCAAATGGCTTAAAAAGCACTCTGGATCGGGACAATAAGTGATTAAAATTGCGGCTCCAAGATACGAGACCAGCGAACAAATTGATTCGGAATTTTCTTCGTTGCTTGTTCACTGCTCGCATTTTCGCTTTTATCGTTGTGTCAGAGTTCCGAGAAGATCAGCTGACGCACCAGATTCGGCCAACAGACAATAATCGTATGAATTGTATAATGTACACCTATAGTATTATTGCTATTCGTCGCGATAGGTCGACTTACGGGCTAAGTTTTTCTTCCTCTTTCTTCGTCTTCTTTTTCGTTTGTGTCTCTTTTTTTCTTCTTTCTTTTCATAATTTGTACAGCGCGCTCGCTTTTATTTCGCTTGTGATTCGAACGCTCGGATTGTCTCGTGTGTTTGGCCGAAAAATGCACGGTCCCTTTCTCGTTTGTCGTTCGTCATTTTGCTACGCGCGAAAAAAATAAACGAATAGAAAGAAAGAAAGAAGAAAAAAAAACGTCCGTCTCGCGTGAATCTCGTGTGTGAAAGGTCGCGCGAAGAAACATCTTCGGCCGAACACGGCTTTACCTTTCGCGTACGAAAGGGAAAATGGATACCTGTGGTTGGACGAAAAGAAAAAGAAAAAGAAAAAGAAACGAAAGAAGTTCCAAATGCCTGCGTGTCTTAGTTCTCTAAATTATCATACGTTTGATTCAGCCTTTGTATAACGAAGTCTCGAGTCGCGCAAGATCTCGTTTGCCAGTCGTCATTCGTTTCTAGAACGCTCGAAGATTCTTACGGGAGAGGGTTAGGAGGCTCAAGAAAAATCGAAACTACTTTATCATTGATATTTGCCATTTGACGAGTGTTTTGCCGATAAATCTCAAGGAATACTGACTTTTTTTAGATTCGGATACGTCCAGTGGAAGTTTTGCTTCGAAATTTCGATAAGTTCCATTACATCGTTATCGAAAGAAAAAAAAAAGATTCAAGAAAAATCATGATTTTAGCGACTCACTATAAAACGAGGCGGGCTCATTGACAATTAGATAGAAAACTGCCGTTAAATTATTTTAAAAAATTGAAAAAACGCTTGAAGACTATCTACTGCATTCAACGAGAAAACGACACAGCAGGGACGTCACTTAGGGGTCCGCCTTTGATGTTTTTCAAAACTCATATATGTGTGAAGCATTGAAAACTCCTAGACACGTATTTCTTCGGTGGAATAACGGTTTCAAGGGGGGAGAAAAACCACCCCTTAAAAAAGGCGTGTTAGCCGGTACTTCTGCATTTTAACCCACAAGCAGTCCACCGATTTGGCCGAAACAAAAACCAAAATCCTTCTAATGTAAAGCAAAGAAAAATCCACTATAGAAATATTGAAAAAAAAAAACATTTATTTAAGGTGTGGCACGCCTTCCTTCGAGGGGTGGTTTCCCCCTTACAATAGTTTTTCCAGCGATAATAAAACATACGTGTCTAATAGTTTTTAATGTTTCATCACATATACGAGTATCAAAAAACTCGAAGCCGAAAACTTACGTGATGTTCCTTGTCAGTTCCGTATTGGGCCGTAGTAAAACTTGCCGAAAATTCCCACTCAAGCTTTTCCTGTATCTTCGTCCAACAAAATCAGTATCCTTAACCATCAATCAACGAAACGCTCGAGCCTTCGGTAATGCTTCACCGAGCTGGCCGCGCTCTTTTTTCAGCTTCTCGATAACGTTCAGATTCGATTGACTTTAAGACACAGCGATACAAGCAATAATAGAATGCCAGAATTCTTCGTATTTTCTTTTCATCGTGCAAAACGAAAAGTGGAGAAAATAACGTTTTTTTTCACCCCAAACTAAGCATCTTGTGTTTGAAAATCGTGACGTGAATTTTCGAAATGTAATCAGAGAAGATTGGTCTTGAAAATGAAAACAATCGCGCTCGTGGGGTTTGCCGTGACAGAACAAAAAAAAGCACCCAACCGAGTCATCAGCTGGCGAATGGAATTCAGCGACGCGATAGCGTTACCGAAAGTGAACCAACGAGAATTCAGAAAAAGAAACGTAGCGACGTTTGGTCCCGGGAACTTTTTTCCCCCCCGTTGCGGGCGATCTGACGAGAGTGTTCCAGCAATTGGAGGATACACGAGATTGGCCGATGTTCGATGTCGGATGACCGTGTTCGGTGAACATTTCCATGATGCAGTACAAGCGTGAGAGAGTGCGAGAGAGAAAGAAAGAGAGAGAGGGAGCGATGCCATTTGTCGCTCCCTTCAAAACGCTCTCTCCCCTTGTTTCAATCATCCCGAGGAAAAAGTTTCCAGCTCGTTTTGTTCTCCGGTGGGAGGACTTTTCTTCTTCCGTGTGTGTGTGTTGATGAGATGCGACGATCTTCCCGCGACCTGTTCGGCTCTGGCCCTTTCGTGGCCACGTCTAGCTTCAGCTCGGCTTGCCCGGTGGCCCGTGACTCGTGGGTGAAGGCCCGTGTGAATGGAGATTATGTATGCTACCTACTTGATTACTGGTAAGACTGGACATCGCCGGCTGATACATCGACGGCATGAAACTGCTCGACGACTGCGCCACTGACCTATCAATTCATTTTCCCGTCGTCATTGAATGCATCCAGTATGTTTTTTATTTTTGTTTTACTTTCTTTATTAGCTCCGTGCGGAACACTAGCGCCACGTAGCGTGTTTATTTTTGTCGGCTCTGTCAAAGGCTCTGTGATTGTGGTCATAATATCGTGATGAATTATTAAAATCGCGCCTCAGTTGCAGTTAATTTGTTTGCATTGAATCAATTTCTTTGGCCAAAGACGGTAAGAAGCGTTTCCTTTCAGTAAAGTGAAAAGTCAGTAAAATTTCTTCAAAATGTATATTTTTATTTATTTGTAATTTTGTTATGAGACGAGAAAAATGAAGATATATAATAATTCATAAAAAAATTGTTCATAAAATTCGTTCATAAAAAAGTTCATTCAAGTTCATAAAAGCGTTCATAAAAAATTGACAAACATATATTGTTGCTGCACTAGTTTACGATGCAATAAATAAAATTTTGTTTACCGATCGGAATGAGCATAACTTCAAAGGCCGGCTTTGAGAGTATAACTGACAATATTAATTTCCAACCTCAAACTCAATCTAAGAGAAAACCGTCGGTATCTGCCGAACATGTTACCGGATGTAGAAGAGTTAAGGCGGGATATACATTTGCAACGATACAAAAAATCGATTTCTTTCTTTTTTCTTCAAACGATAGAACTATATATGAAAAGTTGAAAAAAAAACTACTTTTTGAATCCACATTTTACAGAAATATTGCGTGAAATGTTGATTGCTTTTTGTAATTGCGTGCCATTTTCTTAAATTTGCATTTTCTTCATTTTAATTACCGTCGCATAGAAACTATACATGTTCTAACACAATTGTGTGAGAGTTCAAAAAATGTTTGAACTTTTTTGCAAATTAAAGACTACGGGAAGCTAGACTGCACGCCGATTCGCAACTCCCGCGGCGACCTTGCTGTAACACTCTGCCACAGCTCCGCCATTTTGATGATGAATTAATTTTGAGAAAATTGTTTTGTATACTCAAATATACTATTAAAGTATACCTAAACTTTGACCATTGTAGAATAATTATTGTGTAATTTAAAAAATCCCTCAATATTGCTTATTTTTTTCATGTCTAAATGTATATCCGGCCTTAAGGACAAAACATGACCCAAGTTCAATAATTCAAGCTCATGTCATAAGGCAAATGTCTATTTCTTCGACGCCTTACAAAACTTCTGTGAAGGTGAAATTAACTATTCAATTTTGCATTTACTATTCCTTCCAGTATTTTTGCATTTCATTTTCACTTTTAATAAAACAATATTTTTAATTTGATTGCAAAAATCTCGTACTACGCTCATACAGATTTCACAAATAAACAGCCGAGTTTATTGCAATTTTTGTCCACTGCGGGCGCTGCGTTCGATTTCATTACCCCCACCATATACTTTGCACGGAGCCAATACAAAGATAGCCTTTACGGCACAGGTTTTCTACAGTTAGCCTGTGCCCTCGTGGAAATGCCATACAGCGGTGGATTGGGATAAAAGTGGCTGTGAGCAACATTTCGAAAGGATCTAGATCTATCTGAGGAACTAGAAATAGGAAAACGAGGTCAGAAGTGTAACGGATGGGACTGTAAAAGGCCGCGAGGGCACACGAAGCACCAAAAGAAATAAAATAATTGTAAATGCGATAATACAAAGTGAGAAACTTTAGATTCTTCTGACAATTAAGACATTTTGAGTTCATTGGGATAATAATTAAACTTTGAGTATATCCGATAATCAATAAATTTGAGTTCTCATAATTCTATTTATATTATTTCATTTGAAATTAATATTATTAGAATGGTTAAGAAAAATATTTCTATTTAGAAAAATGTAAAGTCCTCACACCCACAGAAAGAGCGTATTTTCGAAGACAATTTGATCTTGCAGTATAACTGGGACGTTTTCAAAAATAGAAAAATGAAAGTTACTTGGTCGTAAAATGCCGACAGGGCATGCGAAGGAGCATTTAAATCGATACCAAGGCTAAATAGGGTGGAAATAGGGGCCTGGAAAAGAGCCGAAAAATACCCGATAGACATAATAAAGATGGAAGAAGGAAGGTGGCCGAAGGTGTGTCTTAAAGAAGAAGTAAGAGGAATTATCAATGGAAACCCGTCAAAGTGGAGAGAGGACCTTGCCAAAGCCACGCGGGAAGTGGGAGAAGGAGGAAAACGGCAAGCAATAAGAAGCGAAAATGTGGGAGGAATAGAGCAAAAAGTTGAAAGGGGTATGAAAATAAAAATGAAGCAGGAAATCCATCAACTAAGACAAAAATTAGAGGATCTGGTGAGAAATAAGCCCGCCAAAACGCTCTGTGCGTATGTAACGACGAGAAGGAAATACCGAGTTTATAAAATGTTACGAAAGCGGAAATACATGTATATAATTTGTAAGAACAATTGTAAAGGAGAAGAGAATGTGAGGCGGAGGCCTATGTGCAAACATCCTCAAACACCCTGGAAATAAAGACTGCAACTACTAAGGCTAGCGTTTCATAGGCGGAAAAAGCAGCACACGGAAAGAAAAAAATTGTAAGGACTCGACGTATCATCGCGGACTAGCAACAAAACTTCTGGTCAAGATGACAATATTTTTCGTTAAGGCCTTAGGCCACAGTAACGGGTATAAAATCATGTGTGAATTTAACCATTTTTTTTCGTATGTAAAAGTGTTTCACTCATAAAATTAATTACACATCTATTTAGTATGAATATCAAGCTGTTGGATTTTTTTTTCGATGTACAAAATGGCCGACTACTCGAAACTTCTCGAAACAGCTTTTTTCCAATTGGCGTGACAAATAACTTCAACAATTTTCACTCGATTTACTTCAAATTAAAAATTTATGCTCCTCATTGCATTTCACAGAGAAGTACGTACGGAATTTCTGATTAATCGAAAACTTTTCATTTTATGAGCAGTTTATGAGCAGTTATAACGACATTTTTCACCGAAAATTCATTTCTTTAGTCCAAATACCTACAACTTTTGAATAAAACAATATTTTTTTAATTCCGTACGTACTTCTCTAGGTATTCTCATGTAGATTGACGGATTTTTTGTTTTTTGTTGTAGGTCAAGAAAATGTGGATGCTAAATGTCACGCGCAGAGCGCCATTTTGTATATCGAGCGTAGTCGGCCATTTTGTATATCGAGCGTAGTCGGCCATTTTGTACATCGAAAAAAAAAAAAATATATTTTTTCTAACAGCTTGATATTCATACTAAATAGATGTGTAATTAATTTTATGAGTGAATCACTTTTTCATACGAAAAAAATGGTTAAATTCGCACATGATTTTATACCCGTTACTGTGGCCTTAGGCCTTAATTCAAACGGTTTTCGTTGTTTAATCCCAAACGTGAAAACTATTCGAAGAGCCTCACTTTTTTTACTAGACGATCTGAAAATCCGGTTGGAGGTCCGAGACCGTAAAACAATTTTTTTTTTAGTACAGCATTTTGGTATCTAACTAGCATCGGTTTGGTGACTGAAAAAACTATCGGTCTAACGCTATCAGCAACTAGTAAGTTACAAAAGTGCTGCTGCTCATCGCTGCTCGTGAAACGTCACCCGGAAGCTCGGACTTGAGGCAAAGGTAAACGGAGTTTTTTTTCTGACACTTTAGGAAAGTGTGACATAATTGTTGATATTTGGAAGGCGTTGAGGTCGAGGTAGAAGCAGTGGTCGATAGTTGAGAAAAATAATAAACCGAGACGAATCGATCTCCTTACCTGGGTACACCGCGCAGGGGATCAGGCGTGACGGAAGAGTTCCTCACCACTCCCGAATTCGTAGCGTTCGCAGGCGAAACTATGTTGCTCGGTTGGTTCTGGTGATAAGCACCGCTGGCGGGACTGTGCCTGTTGGATCGTGAAAAACACGAAAAAAAAAAAAAAAAAATAAGAACGTCACACTCAATCGAGACGTTGTATTGTGCGCAGAATTATACGGCGCGAACCCTAAAACTTAAGGGGCGAGATCACTTAAGACGAGGAAAAAATTTGCTATCGTGATTTAGAAAAAAAAAAAAAAAAAAAATTCCTCACTTTTTCTTGAGACTTAGGGCATGTTTTATTACTACTTTTGGTTGTTACATGGTATTTTTTAAATTTTTACTATCTAAAGCCCAGCATGCGTTGCAATGCCTCTTTCAATTATCAAAGACGAACAATTATCCGATACGACTCGCGCGCCACCTATTGTACGTCGATAATACTATGTCAGAAACTTTCGCGCAAGTGGGAACAACAACTGTACAAAGTTTTAACTCAATCGGATGAACGATGCGTGAACGCATAGAAGACGAACACACAAACATTAATTTTTATATGTATGACGATAATGCTGATGATGATGATTAATCTTTAAAAATGGCGGAGGTATGGCACGGTCTGCTAAACTGCAGTTTCAAACCCGGCGTGACGTATAGCTAAAAAACTGATCGACCAATTCTGATCAAATTGCATATAAATATTTCTAACCTTATTGTCTAAAACCTGATTAAATGTTTTTTTTGGAAATGACAAAAAAGTATTTTTTGATTGCAAATATAGCCATTTTTCCCGAAATATTCAATCGTTTTGTTTCAAAGCGTACGATTCCATCGATTTTCATCATTGCTCACTTTTTCTTGGTTCATACTCTGCATATGAGTGTTAATGAAAGAAAAATCTTCGTTGGTTTTTATTTCAGATTAAACCCGCCGACGCTGCGTGTCACGCCATCTGGCAGCAACCGCCGCAACCCGTTTAGAAGACCGCGTCATACCTCCGCCATTTGTAAAGATTTACAAAAATACCATGTAACAGCGAAAAGTAGTGATAAAACATACCCTAAGTCTCAAAAATAGTGAAGAAATATTTCCTTCAGAAAAGAAATAATGAAAATCAGCAACTTTTTCCTCGCCTAAAGGTATCTCCCCTCTCAACGCTCGGCAATACTCAAAAATCTGCGAACACAGTTGACTACATAGTTACGTTACCGACTGAGCAAGTTTCCACCACACGTTCAGTCGGTAAAACTAACGCGGCGTAGTTTTCTCCCAGATTCCCCAGGTATCTTTTTCCTTTTTCTTTTCAAAGCATCGTTAAAACGACGTGTGTGACTTTTTTTTCAATAGGAAAGGCGTTTCGGTATTGAAAAAAATAATATTTGAACATTTTCATAGTCAGGCTCTCTTCCGACGAAAATCCGTAACCGAATCAAGGCGTTACCTTATAGTGGGACTCTGTTGAGGGGCTACGAGAGATCCTCTGTGCTGCTGATATTGTGACAAGGAGGCGGCCGCCGGTGGCGAAGGATCCGGTGGAAGACCGTTTTCCAATGGTGTCGAGTGGCCGCCCGAGCTCGAGTGCGACAAATAAGTATTGTTCACCCGCGGCTCGCGATTAACTCGCGATATCGTCGCCGGGCCGCCGCTCGTCGGAACCTCGGGATGTTGTAGATTCGGATGAGACAGATTTACAGACGGATGTATGTTATTGACTGAAACAAACGATCGAAGTTGTTCTTTGGACGAAAATCAAAGGTTTTTTTGTTCTACAGCTCGCCATTTTCGTAATTTTCAATATTTCAAAAAATCAACCGGCCATACGAAGGATTTATTATTATGCTAAAAATAGATTGTGTTAATTGTTATTTGAAAACACTTCAGTTGACAGGACGACCTATACCGATTGGCCATGGAGGAACGACGGCGCTTTGTTTAAATACAGTATATAATATACAGCTACATAATATACAGAAATGTCAAATTCTTAACTAGTTTAGTTTTCTCTCTGCCGAATGGGCTCTAAAAATGACTCCCCCATACCAGGATAAGAAAAAAATCTGCTCCTGTTTCATGTATGGGACCCCGATGAAAAATAATTTAATTGAATTTCTAATTCAATATTCGGTTTTGGGTCAACATTCTACACAAAATTTCAGATCTGTAACTCATTTCGTTTACGAGCTGGAGACCCGTGACATACGGACGGACAGACAGCAATGTGACATTAATAGCGTTCCGTTTTGCCCTTTGGGCACGGAAGCATTTTTCTGAGGCATAGTAAGCATTTTTTCGAGGTATCTTGAAAACAAAAATCATAAACCGTCATTTGACCCAACTGGACCGCTCCAACCTCCTCAACTCGCCTTCGCCCGTGACTTTCGCTTGCGTGTAGTTGAATATGCCTCAAGGATCAAAATGCTCGCTTCTACAACAACCAGGAGCTACGTCTCTTCGTTTTCCAATCAGCTCAACCGAAATATCTAACGAGTTTCCAATAGTTCTCTGTGGCACGAGAATCTGTATGTCCTTATTTTAGCAACAAGACATCGACTGTGAAGATTCCAAGTCATTCGGCCCACTCGTTTTTCGCGAAAAGTTCCGAAAATCTTTCATGGATTCAACCGCATGTCATTTCATGTCAAAATGAAACCGCATGCGGAGCTAGATGAGACATATGCAACATTAGCTTCCGCCCACCGCTTCGTCCGCGTTGATCCAAGCAAGGAATACAATTCGGTTATTGAATGATTTTTTTTTCATTATAAATATCGTGTGCGGTGTTTGAGGCCTTAGGCCACAGTAATGGGTATAAAATCATGTGCGAATTTAACCATTTTTTTTCGTATGAAAAAGTGATTCACTCATAACATTAATTACACATCTATTTAGTATATCAAGCTGTTCAAAAATAAATATATTTTTTTTTCGATGTACAAAATGGCCGACTACTCGAAACTTCTCGAAACAGCTTTTTCCAATTGGCGTGACAAATAACTTCAACAATTTTCACTCGATTTACATCAAATTTCAAAGTTGTGTTCCTAATTGCATTTCGCAGAAGTACGTACGAAATTGCTCATTAATCGAAAAATTTTCATCTTATGAGCAGTTATAACGAAATTTTTCACTGAAAATTAATTTCTCAAGTTCAAATATCTACAACTTTAGAATAAAACAAATTTTTTTAATTCCGTACCTACTTCTCTAGGTATTCTAATCTAAATTGACGAGAATTTTTGTTTTTTATTCTAGGTCAAAAACTGTGGATGCTAAATGTCACGCCGCGGAGCGCCTAAAAAAAGATAACAAAAGAAGATATTGGTAGTCGGCCATTTTGTACATCGAAAAAAAAAATATATTTTTTAATAGATGTGTAATTAATTTTATGAGTGAATCACTTTTTCATACGAAACAGAAATTGTTAAATTCGCACATGATTTTATACCCGTTACTGTGGCCTAAGGCCTTAAAGCAAAGTATTTTTCTTTTTTTTCAACAATTAGAAACGATATAACACTTTGAAATTGTTGTTCTGTTAGGCTCGACAAAAACGCGCAAAGAGCATCCGAAGTTACCCGAGCGCAGTAACGTCGCCGTTTGAAAGCCAGTTACGAGCTGCTCTGCCGGTATACGAGTACTCTGTCAACGATGGCAACGACAAAATCGTATAGGACTTGTTTCGTTCCTCTTTGTGAAAATACAACGAAAAGTGCCCCCAATAAGGTATTCCTGAATGTGCCACAAGACTCAAAACGTCGAAATCTGTGGTTCCATGCAGCACGACGTGTCAACCCGAAATCATCGTCCACTTACTTTTACTGCGAAGACCACTTTGATGTAAGTGTGAACGTATTATAACATAAAGGGTGGGGGTAAAAATGTCGAATGACCAAATATAGAACGACAAAGATTTCGAAACGATAGAATTATGAACTCTCAAAATAGCGAAGGTTAAATCATTCGAAATTTTATCTTTTGACTGATAAAAAAATCGAATGACTATAAATCGAACCATTATTTATTGGAGAGGTAATTTATTCGAAAACGAATATTCAGATTGTCTGCAATTCGGAACATAAAAGTACAGAATCGAAAAATGTAGAACACCCATATCTCCGAAACAGAAAATAGCGAGTGCCTAATATGCGTAATACCGTCTATGGCGAAAAGCAATATATCGAAACGCAAAATGTCGATGGCCCGAAATGTCGAACGCCGAAAGGTCGAACGGCCAAAATGGCGAACGTGGTGGGGCCCCCGTCACGTGGGATGACTGTCTTACGATATTTTAGCCTACAGACCGCTAGCGCCATCTCGCAGCTTCACTCTGAGGCGCAAGTGACGTATTGCTCGATTCGCCATTCGGGCCGTTCTACATTTTGACCCTCCGCGATTTCAACCACTCCACTTTTCGGCCGTTCGCTTTAATGATTTTCTGCATTGTGAACCATCGCCATTTTTTTAATTCGGAGAATTGTCGTCTCGAATTATTTGGTGTTATGCATACAGACCCATCGATTTTATGTTTTTCGATATTTGATTAAATCTGATTTTTGTTTTTCGCTACATATCAACTTCCGAGATGTTCATATTCGTAATTGATATTTTCGACTTCACAGACTCTAGTAAGATTGATCTATCTATATTCGAACATTCGTCAGTTTCGAATTCGACATTTTGGCCCATCTACATATCAATCGTTCGACATTTGTCCCCCCACCCAACATAAACTGTAGTGAAATGATTTATTTTTAATTACGTCTTTCTCGATATGCTTATGATACGTAGCGACAATAACTGGCACAATTTACCAAGCCTCTCCTAACCTAAAATCGTTGCTCCGAAACTCTGTCACCATAAAAATATCCACGGTCGGCAAATTACTCGAATTTGCCTTCACAAATCCATTTTCACGCATCGATGCACAAAAACTGAACAAATTTTCGACTTTTTGAGAATACTCGAAATGTTTTCACATGTAAAATGACACCAAATTTCACATTTATGTACACTCGCGTGTAAGCCGTATACATGGCCTATTATTCGGTCGAATATAAAACGGTGACGTCACAAGCGCCAACGCCGATGGCGTGGCATTTCGCGCCATCATCTACAATTTGAATTATCGTGATAGAAAAACGATTGATAATGATCTTTGTAATTATTTCAAAGAAAAACCCTTTTGACGTTCTGTTTTATTATCACAAAAGATCAATTCTGGAAAAAAAAGTCGAACCCAAACAAACTTTTACACTCAATTTCACCCCCTTAGGAGTCGATTTTCGAAAAATCCTTTCTTAGTGCACCTCTACCACTTTCAGAGAAACATATCTTTCACATTTCATGTTTCTATCTTCAGCGGTTCAGGCTGTGTGTTATTTATATGTCAGTCAGTCATTCGGTTGGTCACGGAACTGTTTTATTTGATAAAATGTACCTTGATGGGTGCTCGGCTGCGTGGTTAGAGGAATAGCTAACCTAGCGTTAACCGCCAGCAAATGGTCTCGCCTCTGCAGGAGGCTGTTGACATGTTCCTCCAGTCTCAAGTTCTCGGCTCTCAGTTGATGCAGACACGACAGGAGTGACGCGACTGCAACAAAAACAGGCACGAAAGTCGTCAAAATAAAGAATCTCGATTATTGGCGCCATCGCGGCTTTTTTCCGACCTCTCGGTCGTGCTTCCTCGGCTATTCGAGTCGAGAACTTCGAGTCGAGAACAACACAAAAATGTCGCTTAGATGCAAATTGCGAGGATGAATTGTCGTGGCGGGATCGTCGGCGAAAAGTAAAGACGAAATTCCACAATATGGCGATGATAACATTTTTTCTTGATTCCCCGATCAATCAAGGAAAAAATGGATCGGTTGAGGGGTTAGGCTACTTTGAAAATGACGAACACTCGTGCGTCGTTTGAGGCAACTCAAATTGAAGAGGAACGTCCAACATATGGTATAGAAATCCCAGGTTGAAGGTAAACTTATAATTACAACGATCGAACTACTGGTAAAACTTTAAACACGTTTTTCTCAAAACTGTGTTTTTCAAAACGGTGTACATAATTTCTCGATATCTAATGAACAGATTAACTTGAAGTTTGGTGCACTTTTTCAGCGTAATAGTAGTTTAGTATTGACCGACGTTCTTCTTCTCAACATTTTTTTCATTAGTTATTAACAATGAGGTTCTGTTTCCTCAAAAATTAAAAAAAATGATTTTTGTTTTGAAAAAAAAAATGTGTTTCAACAATGTTAATTTTTGGCAAACTTTTTTTTAGACAAAAATTGATTTTTTTTATTTTATGACGGAAAATATAAATTAAAGACGGTAACAAAAGAGCTCGGCCAAGTCTTAGCCGATATTATCTATTTTAAGAACGTCGTTTTTTTTTTGTTTCAGCTCAACTGGGTAGCCAAAATCAAGTACACCGTTGGGCCTCTTACGTTCCACGAAATTGTTTACAACTTCTTTAATTATTAAAATTTCTTTATGAAATTTGGTACACATTTTTGTTAAGGTACATACAAATAAATGTCGAAACGATGTTTCAATCATCTCACTTAGTCCAGCAAAATTAATTTTTTACATAATCCTGGTTTTCGAGTCGTCACAGTAGCCTAACCCTTCGATGGAAAAGAATACAGGATAAAATTGTTGCGTGTTTCTTTTCAGCAGGAATAGAATGGGGCTGAAAAATGAAGCAGAAACACGCATAAGAAGTTATTAAGCCTCTGCGGTCACTGGGACTCGAATCGACTCGCGCTCCAACTTCGGGGCTATGCATTTCAATGCACTTCATTCCGTTATTTAAACTTCTCTTCTTGAACAACATAACATCCGAATATACTTATTTTTTATAATTATAACCCCAAAAATTTGTTTTTTTTTTTCACAAAATGTTACTTCTTATCATCTTCGTTCAAAAAACGTATTCGAAAAAACTTACAAAAATGAGCAATTCGTTATTTTCCGACTTAAAAATTGCAGTTTTTTATCCACACCTCTGCGACCCTTCTGAAACATGCTCCTATACGTTCTTTCTCAAGTTTATTCGTTTCTTTCGTATTCGAAAATGTACAAAGTACGTTCGTTACTTTCGCAAAGTGACCTGCAGGGTTGTCTTTGAAAAAAAAACTGCGTCGGTGCGATCCAGTACGATAATCGCACAATAATCCGAAGCCCTGACCACTGAGGTTTTAAGGGGCCCGAAAAAATGACCAAATGGCGATTTTTTTCTTCTGAGAAACGGTTAGTGAAAAAGAAACGCATTTTCTAAAATAAAGGGACGTATATTGAGAGCCTTTAAAAAAAATTACCAAATAATACAGAAAAACAACAAAAACATGGCTGCCGGCAGGTGATGCTCTTTTCAAATTCGGTGGACATATCTCGAGTACCATTAGATGGATTGTTTCCAACTTTCCAGAAGATATGACGAGAAACATTTAACCGCGGGGTAAAGTTAATTGGGCGAAAAAAAGGCATGTTTTTAAGATTTTTTTTGGCGTAACGAATGGTGTTCGTTTATTGAAAAATTTACATATAATAAAGTAACATTTGAACAACATTCTCCTAAATTTGCATTGCAAAATATTCAAAATTGAGCGAGTGAAAATTAAACCCCGGAGGCGCCTCGAAAAAAAGTTGGTTTGCGGTGTGCACCACAACTCGCAACAGAATCATTTGAAACAAAAAAATCAAAATGCATTTGTTAAAGGAGATGTTTCTCGAGGTAATGACGGGAGGATTTTTTTTCTTCGATTTTTCGATTTTTCGTAGCACTTGGGAGCCAAAAACCCGATTTTCGCTAAAAAAATCGGCTAATTTGTTGTTGAAAAATTAGTAATTAATAAAAAAAAACAAAAAAGCTCTCGACAATACGTGGTGAATTATGTGAAGAAGTACTGTGCAAAATTTCAAAGCGATTGGTCCGGTAGATTTTGAGTTATCGTGCACACGGACTTCAAATATGACAAGTCTCAGAAAAACGGTTTGAAAAACGCAGAAGAGAAGAGAACGGCATGGAGCAATAGACGCTGAAATACTCATAACTTCGTCAATTTTACTCCGATCGACTTGAAATTTTAACACAATATTCTTGATATATTATGCATTCATTTAAAAAATGAAAAAAAAAAAAAAAAACATTTTGATACTTTACCCCGCCCTTAAAAGTCGTTGACGATCTCACTTTTTTTAAATTCATTTTCATTTTTGAATAGTTACGTAAAAATGACTTTCATAGATTTTGTATGCTCGAGTTTCAATACGTCGCCACTATGTTCAAACAAATTATTTAAACAATCGCCGATCGTCAACGACTCGTATTCATTGTTGACTTGGATAACCCGTTTGGTTTTTAGATTTCAGATGGACCGTTTAAGCTGGAGAGTGTCCACCGTCAAACGTCGCAAAAAAATTTCATCATCTGCCGGCGGCCATGTTTTTGTTGTTTTTCTATATTTTTTGATAATTTTTCTCAAAAGCTCTCGATACGTGTACCTTTGTGTTGAAAAAATGCGTATCTTTTTCACCAACTGTTTCCCAGAAGAAAAAAATCGCAATTTGGCCATTTTTTCCGGCCTCTAGGTAGATGTAGCCCCTTAAGGCGAGCGAAAAATCCCGAAAGAGTCGAAAAACTCTGCGACCAAAGCCCATGCGATAGGAAGCGTGTGTTTTTCTTGCCGTACACTCACTGTCAAAGTGCTGTGCTTGCTCCATGAGAAATTGACTGCCCTGTTCCCACTGTCTCTCGAGTAGTTGATCCAACGTTTGTGGTATGGCGCCACCGCCCAGGGCACCGGTTGTCGTACTCGCGGTGTTGCTGTTGTTCGAAAATACGGACGAGAAGGACGCCGTTGGCGCTGTCGTTTGATTCGATCGTATCTGCGCGTTCGAACGAATAATACGTAAGTATGAATTGCACTGGAAGTACCATTTCCTCGAAAAAAAAACTTCATTGTGAACAAGCAAACAAAGTAAAAACAATCAAAACGATAATGTGCGAAAGATCGAAATCGCGTCACTCACAGATGCGATCACACGACTGTGCAATTGAGGTCCAACGAGATTCGTCGTTGAATTACTCGCCTCCGTGAAGATCGAATGTGCCTCCAACTCTTGGGACAGCGTGTCGGACATTTTTTGCGCCATCGTCGACGTTGGATTCAACTGATTGCCGAGCATGTGAGGGGCGCTCACTCCGTTTTGAAATCTTCGAACAAACCGCGATGAAGAAAATATTGTAATGAAGAATGGGCAAAGCTTAATAAAAAAAAAAAACGAATTCGAAAATACAGATCTGAAGAGAGCTGTGCGTAGAGATTGAAATGGCGAATGGTGTTTGAAAACGTAATTTTTCGTGTACTCAACTGTGTTTACGTCGATTGTTCGAGGCATGGAATGCAAAATTTCCGCAATAGGGGGACAAAAGCCGGCGAATCCACGAACGGATAATTAAAAAGAAACTTGGCACCGACGAGTTTGAGGAAAATCAAATATTTTATGGTGTTGAAGTTTACATTGTTGGAATGCAACGACAATATATTTCTTTCGTATGCCTGTATTTTTTTTTAGCACACTTAGGCTACGAAACCTGTTTAGCACACGAGGCTGAAACATTTTTGAGAATCCTTATTAAAAACTTAAAACTAAAAGCTGCAAAAAAAAACGATTTTAGAAAATAATTTTAAAAAATGTAATCATGAAAAATGTTTGTTGCATTCCAACAGTGCAAACTTCAACACCATATTGCAGGTTTAGGTTGTGGATTTCGATAAGGAAATATTCCAATGATATTTGTAGCGTACATTTGCAAAAAAAAAAAAAATAGGCGATAACAAAAATATTTTCGTTGCATTCCAACGATGCAAACTTCAATACCATATTATTCTGGAAATTGAACCGTATCGTTATTACGAGTACTCATTGTTATTGGATAAGAAAGAATTATAATATTGATGATAATAATAAAAGCCTAACCATAGAAATATTGACGAATGCACCTTTGATTCGTTTCTTAAAAATTAGAACGATATTGACGAAAATTCATGAAAAAAATGGTTACACCCACAGAGCCTACCCATTGCTTTTCCTGATAAACACGTACATACGCCGAAGAATCACTTTTTTCGGAACTTCATGTTCAAACTCGATATTAAGGGGTTACGCTACTGTGAATATTTCGAAAAAGTCGATCGTCGCTTGAGGCAACTCAAATTGAAAATGAAGGTCCAACGTATAGTGCAGAAATCGCAGATTTAAGGTGACGTTACGATTACAACGGTAGAACGGCGAAGATTGATTGTTTTTCATTGATAAAATTGCTATTTGGCCAACTTAAGCTAGGAAAATCAATCGAATGTTTATACGTATCTTACTACAAATTTACGATCTCACTTTGCAAAAAAAAGGTTTCGAATAATAATAAAAATAAAGAAATAAACAAAAATCGTTGCGTTCCAACGACGCAAGCTTCAACGTCATATTTTAAACGCGTTTTTCTCGAAACTATGTTTTTCAAAATGGCGTACACGATTTCTCGATATCTAATGAACGAATTGACTTGAAATTTGGTACACTGATTCAATGTAATAGTATTTTAGTATTCACTGACGTTTTTTTTTTCGTAACATTTTTTTCATTAGTTATTAACAATGTCATTTTTCCTCGCAAAATCTTTTAAAAATGCATTTTTTTTAAATTTTTATAATTGAAACACTATAACAAAAAAGCTCGGTCAAGTATTGGCCAATATTATCTATTTTGAGAAACGAACTCGTTTTTTTTTATTTCAGATCAGCCGCGTGACCAAAATGAAGTAGACCGTTGAGTCCCTCACATTCAAATGTCGTTCACGAGATTGTTAATAACTTCTTTAACTATCAATATTTTTAGATGAAATTTCGTACATAACTTCGTTAATGTACATATAAATAAATATCGAAACGATTTCTCAATCATCTTACTTTTCCTTCGAAATTACTGTTTTTAAATAACTCTAATTTTCGGATCGTCGCAGTAGGCTAACCCCTTAATATTCTCGAATTTTCCGAATCGGATAAGACCACGGGATGTGAAGTTAAAAACAGTCGACCCGCATACTTCGTGATAAAGTTCGCGTCGTTGGAATAGAACGAAAGTTAATTTTTTCTCTATTGCTCATGTTTTTTCGCCGATTTAGGATACAAAAATCACTTAATTGTGATTTTATTGTCTTTATAAGAGATCCGGGATCTCAGTGTAAAAAAAAATTATAGATATTAATAAAAATGACGAAATAAACAATTAAATTGAACTTTCGTTGCACTCCAACGATGCAAGCTTCGCGCTGTAACCGCGCTCATGACGGGAACTTGATCAAAAAAAAAAAAAAGTCGTTTCGTGCATGCCAAATGCGTTTGAAACGAGCCCAAAAGCTTTTATTCCAACATCAAGCAGAGATTTCGAGAAAAAAAAATCCGACAATCGAGGCATTGTTGGCTTTATTGCGACGGTACCTTCAAAAAGGGTTGACCGTTTTACCGATAAATTTTAAAGGATACCGATTTTTCTTTCTTTAGAAGTAGACACGCCCGATAAAAGTTCAACTTCAAAGGTTCAACAAGATCCGCCAGATCATTTTCGAGAGGAAAAAAAAACATTAAAAATAAACGCTTCTGCTCAGTATCTTACAAAACGCGGAGAATTCGGTCACAGTCGAGATATCAATCGTAATATTAATATCCTAAGGGGGAAGATACTTTTAGGCGAGAACAAATTTGCTGTTTTCCTTAGGGTATGTTTTATTACTGCTTTTGGCTATTGTATGATATTTTTAAAAATGAATCTTCAAAAATGGCAGCGGTATGTCTCGGTCTATTAAACTGCATTTTCAAAAATGGCGTGACGTATAGCTAAAAAACTAATCGACCGATTCTGATGAATTTTGGTTTAAATATTTCTAACCTTCTTCTCCAAAATCCTAAATGTTTTTTGGACAAAAAAAAGTTTTTCTTTTATTGCAAAATGTAGCAATTTTTTTCCAAAAATGTCAATCTCTTCGTTTAAAAGTCTACCAGTTTATAGATTTTCAACATTTCCCACTTTTTCTTGGTTAATATTCTGCGTATGAGCGTTAACCCTTCCTCGACACACTTATATTTGGCCACGACTTTGACACACTGGGCCAATTTGACCCGGCTAGTAGTTCATCCACCTGCCCTTAACAACCCTTTGGTCGGTTCTTATTTAAAAAATCCAGGATAGACTTTAAACATGTCTTAATATGTCTGCACAATTAAAATTCGGAAAATATATAATTGAATTGTCAAAAATGATTGAAAACTTTCAAATTTGGACAAGTGAGCATTTTATCTCCAAATCTTCCGCGTCAAAATGGACCAACGTGACAAGGTAGAGTTAATAAAAAAAAAAATCCAACCGCCGCAACCCGCTTAGAAGACCGTGCCATACTCCCGCCATTTTTAAAGATTATTAAAAGAAAAAATACCATGTAACATCCAAAAGTAGTAATAAAACATACCCCGAGTTTAAAAAATGGTGAAGAAATCTTTCCTTGAAAAAAAAAAGAATGAAAATCAGCAACTTTTTCCTCACCTAAAGGTATCACACCCTTAACCGCTTCGGTGGTAGAGAGAATTCGACAAAAAGTGCCCAAAATGGCAGGAAAATTTTTTTACCCTGAAAACTTGTACTCTGGGGTTTTTGAAGGTGCTGATTACGAATTTGAACTAAAAATTCAGGAATTCACAATGACGAACAAATATAGCGAATGAAAATACAAATAATACAGATTGCTTTGGATGAAATTCGGTACTCATAGGTTGTGTTTTTGAATTTTTAAATTTAACGTTCAAATTCGTAATAAGCGACCTCAAAAATCCCGGAGTACTTATTTTCATCTAAATCGAGTAAAGTTTTTGATTTTTGTTCGGCATATTGGTGCCGCCATTTTGAATTTCTAAATTTTGACTTCAAACTCGTATGCAGCAAGCCCAAAAACCCCCGAGTGAGGCTCCGATTTCAAATCAGAGCAAGTTAAATAGGGACATAAAGGTTGACGCACTATTGCGTCAATGCCGCACAGGGCACGGAATTATTTGACGCACTATTGCGTCAATGCCAACGAAGGAGTTAAGATACTACTGTTCTGCTGATATATTCACTGTGCTCATTGACAATAAAATTCCAGCTGAATTCGCGATTTTTCATAAATAACTGTGTTGAGTTGTCCAGATTCAACGTTTATTGTCCTCGAAAACGATGTATCGAAACTTACGAAAACGAAGTTCACCATATCCATGTCTAAAAATGGAGATAAGCATCGACATTGATCGGTGAAAAGCTCTGCCTTCCTCGAGCAAGAGCACAAAGAAGAAAGCCCGCACAGACACACGCGCATTCCGAATATTTCCTAAAAAGCACACTCTCCGGAACATTCCGAACCCGTTCACCCGACAAGGAAAGAAGTTTTGCGTAAACAAATTTTCCTATGCGAGAAAAGTGCCGCTGAGCGATAAAATTGAGAAAAGGCAAAGGAATGCTCACAACTTGACGTCTTTTTCCTCCTTGGCGTTATTGGCGATAGCTGTGGGTGTACTGGAGGTGGACGGAGTGGGTGTAACGGGTGCGGCGGCGCCGGTGCTCTTGCGCTTCCTTCTTCCGGGTCCGGTGCTGCTCATGCTCTCCGAGCCGGGGCTACTGGGTGGTGAATCTTTGACGACGGGACCCATGACGCCGCCGGAACCGGAACCGACGCTGCTGAAATGTCCAGTTCCCAGTGTGGGGCCCTGAATGATGGAGGTGACGACGGAAGCGACGGTGACCGACGGTGACGGCGTCTGACGGCTCGTTCTACTGGGTCGTTTCGACGTCGTCACTATCCCGCTGTTCGACGCCGTCGTTGCTGGGCTCGACACTGGCAACGATATCGGCACAGACGCCGGCTGACTGCTCGAAGCCGAACCGCGCTTTGGCTTACGAGTTCTCTCTTGCTTCTCCGTCGATTGAGAACTGAAAATCCGCGTACTACTGATCAATATTTCATGCTCTCAACCTTTTTCGATTTCTATCTTCGCACGTTGTTTTTTCCGAATTAATTAAACACTACATTTGAAAGTTCGGACGTTTCTCAATGTTCAATTCATTTACGACTAGGCTCGTCGATCTGTCTCGCTCCGAGCGCGTATTCGAAAGGCTCGGCACAAATAATCGTATCTCACGCCCGAAGCAAATCACGACCGAGCTTAACCACGAAACGTGTGAGAATGTTATCGTTTCGAACTCGTTCGTTTCTCAAATCGGAACATGAGAGTGAAAAAAGAAATGAAAAAGACAAACATAACCTCAACTACGTATTTTTCGGTGGAATTGATTTGGAGGGTTAGTTCGAACGCGAAAGAGGACGGAAAATACCTGGCTTGTCGTTGACGAAGAGCACGAGGGCTCAATTTCTCTGCGGAGCATTGTTCAAGTGTGGCAACATCAACAATGGGAGGAAAAAAATTGACAAAAGCTGAAAATGACCTCGAGTGAACTGTTGTGCTCAATACACATCCAAACCGCCTACTGTTATAAACACTCCATTTTTTTGTTTCTCTCTCTTTCTCTCTCAATACCTCTCTATCTCTATCCACTTCTCTCTCTTTCTCTTTCTTACTCTTTCTCTCGCGCCCTCTCGCTCGTTCTCTCTCTCTCGCTCTCGGGCACCCTCACTGAATGTCTCGATTCTCGCGAAATGAGCGAACACATCCGTTGGTCATTATCTCCAATGATTTTTTTACGAATTACCTGACACGATACGTGAGAAACGATCGAACACGTATCACCGGAGAAGCACACACGCGCGCGATTAATTCCTCGCGATTGATATCATTATAGATCGCGTGAGAGGTTAGAGCAACCTGCTTGTTTACCCCCCACGACGGCCATTTTGAACGCAGCGCACAGTGCACTCCCAAACTCGCCTGCCGAGCGACACTCCCGCGGCTCGTGTATTCGGGAAACTGCACTCGCTCGCCACGCGGGATAAATGCTTCGTAGAAAAACGTGGAAAAGACACGCGAAGAAAAAAACGGGGCAAACGGATATCCGCAATGAAAATGTTTAAACATATGCGCGATTAGAGGCGGCAATTTTTTTTTTTTTTTTTCAAAATAGGATGTACGGCCTCGTTCGTTGTTTACGAACTCGGCCAACTTGAGTCCAACAAATTTTTGGAGCATAATATCCGTTTTTTTTTTCATCTACACTTTATTGGCAATTTCCTTTATCGATTGCACAGAAAAAAAATCGCGACAAAATGACACAACCCGCAGAGAGTAAGCGAATTTTTTTTCTCCAAAATCTGCGCTCTTAATACGGCAAAAAAATTGTGATAAAATTTGTGGAAATGCATTAAACGTATGCAGAAATATTTGAAAATGTTAAAATTTCTTTGTTTTCGACGAGTTCTCAAAATGTGACATTACGAAAACATTTTCTGAAAATTTCACGTCCATACGTTCGAAATCGAGGGAGTTGAGAACGTTTGTAGGGAGGTTCAGCGAACCGGCGAACTTTAAACGTGTCGTTCGTGAAATTATTTTTTTCAAAACTGGTGACCACGATGTTTGAAAAATCACTGCACCGATTGACTTTAAATTTTACAAGCTTCTTTTACACATCAAAAAGCAGTGCTTAAACGAAGCATTTTTTTTCAATGCATACTTTTTTTTGCTTATCAACGAAAATAGAGTTTTTTCACCGAAAGTTTTTTCATGCAAAAGCCAAATGTGATTGTTTTTTTTTTCATTTCGGATGCATTGTTTCCAAAACTGAGCAAAAACAGTTGTATCTATCACATTTATAAATATTTTTAAATACATTTTTAAAAGATACCTGAAATTCATACTTTATAATTTTAAAAAACCATGGAAATCCTGCAATACAGAAATTGTGAAAGATACTATAAACCATACTTTTTATTGTAAAAAAAAAGTAATTAAAACCTGCACACGTTTTTCCAGAAAAAAAATCACGAAAATTACTCTTCTTCCGGTCACGAGCATTGCATTGAGGTGGTACCCGTTAAGAGGGGAGATATCTTTAGGCAAGAAAACATTTCCTCATTTTCACGACTTTGTTTTTATAAAAGAAAAGATTTCTCCACCATTTTTAGACTTAGGGTATGCTTTATTACTACTTTTAGCTGTTACGTGGTATTTTTTATTTTGATTAATCTTCAAAAATGCCGGAGGTACGGTGCGGTCTTCTAAACTGCACTTTTAAATCTAGCGTGACGTATAGCTAAGAAAATAATCGATCGATTCTGATGACATTTGGTATTAATCTTTCTAACCTTATAGTCTGAAACATGACTCTAAATGTTTTTGAAAAATAACAAAAAAGTATTGTTTATTGCAAAATGTAGCTATTTTTTTCAGAAAATTCAATCTTTTTGTTTCGAAGCGTGCCATTTCATCGATTTTCAACATTTCTCGCTTTTTCTTGGTTCATATTCTGCGTATAAGTGTTAATAAAGGAAAAATCATCGTTCTTTTTCTTTAGTAACTATAAGTTTTTTTGTAACAGCCAAAAGTAGTAATAAAACATACCACGAGTCTCAAAAATGGTAAAAAAATCTTGCCTTAAAAAAAACCATCAAAATCATTTTTTCTCGCCGAAAGGTATTTCCCTCCTTAAAACACGTTTTGATTCAATAATTCCGTAAAATCGAAGTAATAGGACGTATATTAATGGTATTACGAAGTAAAAAATTACTGGCGGTAGAGGGACGCGGCCTCGGGTCTCCGGGGTCAAGTTACGATGGCTGGGGCCGATACTTGGATGGGTGACCGCTTTGCCGCGCTTATGTGCTGAGCGGGCAACGCTTTTACCGAGCTTCCGATGGTGACACAATTGAAACTCACTTAAATGGCCTTTATCGGCACGGGTTTTGCTCAGTTTCCCTGTGCCCTCGTGCAAATACGATACAGTAGTGCCTTAAGCACCGAGCGGCTAGGGGCAAGACTCTGGGGGGACTCTGGGGAACTATAAATAGAGAAGCGACAAGTTGAGAGTAAAAGTAAAGCGGTTGGGATCGTAAAAGTTCCCGCGGGCATACACAGCAACTTCGAAAATGAAAGAAATATAAATATGATAACATAAAGTAACACATTTTAGGTTCGTCTAATAATGATTAAACTTTGAGTTCGTTTGATAATTATTGAATTTCGCATTAATCTGATAATTAATAAATCCAGGCCCTTCAATTTGAATATTATATCGTTTGCAAGAATATCATTGAAATTGTAAGAAGAAATGTAAATTCTTCTCTACGACCGCGCAATGTGCATAGCTCCGGGAACAATTCAAGGTGTTTTGGGACCGTTCCTTGGCTGCGAAAGTTGGAATGAAAATACAATGAGTTTTTCGCAGGATGCCAATTTCTTATGAATAAAATTGCGTGTAAAAATAAATAATTATCGGGCAATTTTCAACTCATAATATTCATGTAAAATATTTCGAAGCCGGCAAATAATATAATTTTCATTATATTATTTATATTTTTGTTATGATTTTTAAAAAAATTAATTTTTTAATAATTTTTATAATTTTTATAATTATAGTTATAATTTTTAATTTTTCGTTATTAATTTAACGAAGTTATAATTTTTGTATAAATTTTGCGGCTGGAATATGGAAAAATTAGGCGCAAATAAAAAATACTAAAAATACAAAAAATACTAAATACGCCTTATTTTGGATCGACCATTACCAGAAAATGACCTTATTTTGCATCGACCATTATCGGTTGAAACATGATATTAATAGTTATAATTTTTGTATAAATTTTGCGGCTGGTATAAGGAAAAATTCGGAGCTAATAATAGTTCATATTTACAGTCCCGATTAAAAACTTTCCTAAGAAATCTGAATAAATGATCCTTCCACAGTAAAACAAGCACATAATAGACGCGAAGAAAGCCAATCAATTGTCAATATATACAGCAAATGCTCGAGACTATTGCAATTGCCTGGAAACTAAATTTTGAATTCGAAACCTTCATTGAAAAAATTGCAAGTGGGTGTCTCATCGTATTCTTCGATTTGCCGATTTACCATGAAAATATTATGCACGTGATTCAAGTTCAGTCATAGGAAAATCGAATAGATCAATGACCTATAATGTAGCGTGGGCCTTTACCGTAACTTTCGGTCAACGAGTTATATATCACAAAAAAGCCAAATAAAAAAAAAAGAGAGTCGTGAACCACGAAAAAAATTGGAAAACGTCAAATCACCAAAAAAGCAGTCGTAAATATATCGCAATTATGTGACACAAAACCCTCAAAATAACAAAAGCTTCTAGGAGTCGCAATATCCCGCCCCCTTACCAACCCAATTCACGTGTGCAAATTCTTTCCATTTTCCGTGTGTCTCAAACTACAATTAGCTCTCGAAAGTCGAATGAAATATCCGCGATGTCATTACCTCCGGAGAAATTTTATTTCCGAGCCAAGAGTTCTGTCATTTTCAACTGCCACAAAAAAAAGTTATTTAATTTTAGGCTGATCTAATCAAAATGCAGAACATGATTAGCATAGGGTTGCAACGGCATAACTTTTGATAATTGAATGTTTTTTGTTTTCTTCCATTTTTGTATATGCCTAAAGCGCAGATCGCTGTGAAAAGTTGAAGTAATATATCATTCTTCCTGTAGGGATTTGGTTTACCACTTGAATATATTCCATTCAAGGGATCATCGCAGTGTGAAATTTTCAAAAGGTCGGTTTTTTTGCATTATCCTCTAGTATAGACGGTTACAAACAAGCTGTTTAATTTTTGGGGCGAAATTCGAATTATTCGGTTGCTGGAGCCTTTTTCAGAAAAAGGGATTCGACCAGCTGTGTGAGACCAGGCGCGGACGGACGCGTTTTTCTCGATATGTCGTTTTTCAAAACGGAGAACACACTCAAAGAAAGAGTTTTCAAGCTGTCTTAAATTTTGACACTACATTCTTCACGCTATACTTTATCGTGCTATGGAAGCTTTTTTTCTAAATCTTCATATTTTTTTTAACGAAAAACTGTCGATAAAATAGGCTAAATTCGATACTTCTTTTGAGATCGCCGCCATTTTATCAATTTTTATATTAAAAAAGAACCTCCATAGCAAGATAGCGGCTTTCATACTGATCAATAATCTTGTTACAAATTTTGTTTCAAACAATATTTACGGCCACAACCGTGTACACCGTGAGGATTCCTTTTTTCGAAGACATTTTCAAGCGTTGGAAAAAATGTAGAAAAAAAATTAACGTTTAAAAATGTATTTTTTGTTCTCCATGAGTGCTTTGATTTGACATTAAAAAATCCGACTGATTAGCATATTTTAACCATGGAATTAAAAATCGCGAAAATCAGCTACTTTTCGACCCGTTACACTATGATGATCCGTTATGGCGGGGGCCTGAATTAGAAGGTCCGAAAAATGTTTTTTTTTTTTATTGCTTAAATCGATAGATAAACTATCCAAGGATATATTTACAAAGTTACAGAGGCCAATTGTAAATATTTTCGAAGATGCAAGGCCAAAAGAAGAGAAACGATTGATATTTGATATTGATATTTCCTCCTATTGAAAACTTTGAAGCGCGTTTGCTCCAGTTTTCATTTTCACGATTTTTCCAGATTGGCGGGTGTGATAGCTAAAAAACTAAACGGCCTATTGAACCAAAGCAGAGTTTATTTTCTTCAGTATGAAAATCTCTTCTAAATAAATTTAAAAACGTCGTTGAAGGAGTCTTTTTACACAATTTTTATATCATATTGACGTGTTTTTTAACACATTTTTTTTAACCTGAAAAAAGTCACAATTTCACGATTTTTTCAGCTTTTTCTCCATTCACCCAGAAGAACAATATATCACAATTAAGGGTGAAAAAACACTATTTTGCGAATTACTTTCATCTATATGGATAGAGTGAATTTATTGAAACGTTTTGTACATTAAGTGTCATTTCAAGAACATTCCGTGAAATTTGTACGCGAAAATATCCACAAACAAGCCGGTGCCGCATTTTTCTCGAAACCACCTTTTCAAAGTCCATGTTCACTGCCATTTGAAAACTACATGACCGATTTATTTCAAACTTGGTACACACTTTCTACATATAAAATACCTCCCTCCAACGGTTAGTTTGAGATTTTTTTTACATTGAGGGGGTTTTCCACCCCCAAAATGGCGGAATTTTTCGTGAAAAATAGCACTTTTCACTTTACATGACCACCAAAAATTTAGAAATGAAAACAAAAATGTCAAAGACCGTCGGAGGGAGGATTTGATGATACTCTGACTAAATTTTAATGGTACTTGATTTCAGATAATTTCTAGCTGAGATACAGTGAACACAGCAAATCGTGTTTTTCCAAAGGCGTTCTTGGAAAAGCTTTGTCACCGGCTTGTTTGTGGATATTTTCGCGTACAAATTTCACGGAATGTTCTTGAAATGACACTTAACAATGTACGAAAGGTTTCAATAAATTTACTCTATCCATATAGATGAAAAAAAATCGCAAAAAAGTGTTTTTTTCTGGCTGAAACCCCCTACCCTCGACTTAAAATTTTTATTGGTTTATTTGATTCAGTCAAGAATTACGAACTGCATCTTTCCCCCCGATTGGGGACTGCAGTGGCAAGACGCACATGGAATAGGCTGAAAAATCTGCAGTCATTTATGGTTTCATGTTGAAATTTTTTAAATACATTTCAAATATACCTTAATGTTTACTGGGCACACTGGTTCTTTTCCCTTCTAAAAAAATCCCGAAAAAACGCTTTATTTCAACCTTCTAATTCAGGCTCCGGCCTTAAGGCTGATGCAAAAAAAAATTGCAGAGCTGACGCTTCATCGGTGAACCAATTCCCGCAGGACCCAACTACCCAATTCTTCCGACGTGCTGCCCAACGTTTCGTTGTTTCGGGAGAGGGAGTTGGGAAAAAACTCACCGTGATCTTTTGGAAGGCACGTCTTCGGCGGGAAATGTTTCGTCGTTGGCTATAGCGCTGGTTCTCGGTTGACTCGTCGCCGCTGTCGTGATCATGCTCTGCTGGAGTTGTTGATAGAGTGTCGGCGCGCTCGTGACTACGCTCTGGGCCGGGGATGAAAGGGAAGCTGCGGTAAGCGGTACCGAAACGACAATGCTGTTCGGGCTCGTCGTCGTCGTCGTCGCCGACGACGATGACTGATGAACGACAGAGTTTTGAGACTGAGATATTGACATTATTACGGGTGTCGTAGTCGCCTCGGTCGTTATCGACGCGCTCGATGTGCTACTCTGAACAGGTACAGGAGGACTTTCGACTTTAAGCTGCAATCGTCAAATGATTTGTCCGTGAGAAAAGTTTGATTCGTCCGATTATATTTTTCTCGAGTATCTTGGCACATGCAAATTCCATTTTTGGAGAATAATCGTTCTGGAATGTACACCGCGTTTTAACGGGCTACATCCGCCTAGGTGGGTCGAAAAGTTGCATTTTGCAAAAATATTTTTCATATTAGCTATATTCTCTGAGAATTTAATTGATATATTCCCAAAATTGAATGAGCCACAGCTTCTAACAGACGGCCGGGCGAGCGGTGGCAGCACCATACTTCAAACTTTAAGGCGCCATATCAGTGTGACACTTCCAAAAAATCGATTTTTTTTTATTGCCTTTTTCGACAGCTTATACTTTTAAGAAAATCATTATCATTTTATCTTGCCAAAATCGATAGTCAAATCTTTAAACGCGTTTTTCTCGAAATGAGATTTTTCAAATTTGCTGACACTGTAACTCAAAGAGCAATTATCCGATTGACTTGAAATTTGAACTGAGTACTCTTGAATATATTTACTCTACAATGACGTAGGATATTTTTGATTGGACGAAAATTGACGATTTGGTATTGAAAAAAACGACCATTTTATAGGCAAGAAAACAGACTTTTTTCCATAACTACGTCATTTTGTTGGATTTTGATATTTTTCGAAAATCCTGCGTCATTGTACAGGAAATACCTTCCAGTTTAACGACATTTTTTCCTTTTTTTGCGCCTCGGAAGGCTGCGCATAAGTCGCTTGCATCTCAATAATTTTTAATGAAAAAATTACGTAATATAGGTCAAATATAGCCAAATATATTCTTAATTGTCCAAAACATTCAATTGAGTACTTTTCTTTAAAAAAAATCCCGAAAGTCGCCCAAATTTTCAGCGTTCACGCTGGTATACCCCTTAAACGCGTTTTTCTCGAAACACTGTTTTCGAAGTCGGTGGACATGATATCTCGAAAAATTTACAGGTGATACGATTACAAACATTCAAAGGTCGTTGACGATCTCACTTCCATAAAATCGATCATCATTTTTCAATACTTACGTAATAATAATGACTTTTTTCATAGATTTTGTATGCTCGCTTCAATTTGGAGCCAAGTTGTTTAAAAAAAAATGATTTAAAAAATCGACGATCGTCAACGACTTGTATTTATCGTTAACTTGAATAACCCGTTTGGCTTTTGGATTTTGGATGGGACCGTTTAAGCTGGAGAGTGTCCGCCGCCAAACGTCGCGAAAAAAATTTCATTATCTGCCGGTGGCCATGTTTTTGTTGTTTTTCTGTATTTTTGGTGATTTTTTTTGTTAATAGACTCTCAATATAGGGTAAAGTGACCTTATTTTGGCACCTCACCATTTATTGACACTTCTCTGATTTATTATCTATTATTATTGGGCCCTAAAAGTGCCAATAATTGGGCCCGTAAAGTAACAACAATTGGGCCCGTAAAGTACCAATAATTGGCCCCTCAAAATGCCAAAAATTGGGCACCTCACCGTACATTCCTTTGTGTAAAAAAATGCGTTTCTTTGTCACCGACCGTTTCCCACAAAAAAATCAGAATTTAGCCATTTTTTTCAGGCCTCTAGGTAGATGTAGCCCTTAACCAATATTCGATTATTGGGCGACGGTACTGAACGAATGAAAATTTGCCACCAAGATTAATTGTGACGTGCGAACGTGCAATTTTTGTATTTCCCGGCATTATTTTCGCTCTACCTTTTTCGATTTTTCCGGTTCCGTGATGGTGCTGAGGCTGGTGGCTTCGGTGACGGTAGGTTGAACGCTGTTGCTGGTGATGGTCTGTTGGGGTTGAACGATGGAGCCGACAGCGATGACGACGGAACCGCTGGCCTCGGAACTGCCCGAATGATTGGAATTGTCATTGGCTATAACGGTCGGTGTGCGGGCACCGGTTTTCCGCTTTTTCCCGGTATGACCAGAGGATTTGTTCGACGAGCTTGAGTTGCTCGATTTCGTTTGGTTGCTGATTTTGTGAGTGAAGTTTTGATTGGTGGAGGCAGCGGCGGCGGCAGCGGCGGCGGCGGCGGATGAGGTAATCGACTTGGCGTTCGTCGGTGGTACGACAGAAGCCGAGGGCGCGACGATTCCACCGCCTCCCTCGTTCCCGAACACGCTCTCCGACTGCGTAACGATAGTCTCGACGAAATTCGAACTCGTGAACTTGCTCGAGCCACCGCCAATCGACGGAGCCTCCTTCGGCGTGTTTCGTCCGCTCGCGCTCTTCTCCTCGGCGATCCCGTTCATCTCGAGGCTCGGGCTCGCGTTTGCTTTGCTCTTCGAGCTCGACGTTGCCGATTTCGAGCCCGAACTTTTGCGTTTCGTCGTCGTGGACGATCCCGAGGACGCCGTTGTCGTCGTCGTCGTTGCCGTCGCGGTAATCGTCGTCGTCGTCGTCGTCATCGTCGTCATCATCGTTCCCTTTTGAGGCACCTCGGCCTCCTTCTCCGGCGACGAGTCCGACGAACCGTTGTCCGCCGGGATTGGCTTGTACGGTGGTATCGTCTTCACATTGCCACCTTTTTTCTGAGGCAAAAAAACAATGTTCATCTCGTTACGCATTTGCCCGATCAATTTTCAACAAATCGATTTTTTTTCTCGCTAAAACCGTGCTTTATCATAAGAACGAGTTACTATTCGATTTATAGCAAGAACTTTTTTACCACCGACTTTGAACGTATAACGCAAGCCCACGTTGGGCACGGCCATAGAGTACCTAAAACTTTTAACGCGCTTTTCTCGAAACCGCGTTTTTCCAATTGGCGTGACAAATAACGTCAACAATTTTCACTCGATTTACTTCAAATTTAAAAGTTACGTTCCTAATTGCATTTCGCCGAGAAGTACGTACGGAATTTCCGATTAATCGAAAACTTTTCATTTTATGAGCAGTTTTATACGAAATTTTTCACTGAAAATTCATCCAAATACCTACAACTCAATTCAAATGCCTACAACTTTTGAATAAAACAATCTTTTTTAAATCCCGTACGTACTTCTCTAGGTATTCTAATGTAGATTGATGAGAATTTTTGTTTTTTGGTCTAGGTAAAAAATTGTGGATGCTAAATGTCATGCCGCAGAGCGCCTTAAAAAACATAACAAAAGCAAATATTAGTAGACGGCCATTTTGTACATCGAAAAAACACAATATATATTTTCTAAGAGCTTGATATTCATAATAAATAGATGTGTAATTAATATTACGAGTGAATCACTGTTTCATACGAAAAAAAATTGTTAAATTCGCACATGATTTGATACCCGTTACTGTGGCCTAACCCCTTGAAGTTTGCATCGTTGGAATGCAACGAAAGTTCGTTTTTATACATTAATTCCCTTAGTTTCTTTATTTTACCACATGGGTCGGCAACCTTTTGTTATAAGAGGGCCAAATATTTTACTTGAGATTAGTGCGGGCGGCACATTGACCATATGTCATAACAGTATACCTGCATTGTAGGTATAGCATACACTGTATATCGTCCGTCACATGCAGGGCTGCTAGACGTCCTCTATTTTAAATGACGTCCCCATTTTCAGACCCAAAAATGGATCTTGTCGCCTATTTTCAAAATCGAGAATGGAGGACAATACTTCGTCCTTTGTTTTGGGAAAAATAAAGGCACGCGTATGGCAAATACGTTGAGTCGCGTCAGCGACTGCGTATGTATGAAGAGTTCTGTATATTAAAGCCTCTCTTGACGAAAATAATAGAATAAAAGAAGCATGAAATGAAAAATGGATGTTCTTGAAAAATGGATTCAGATTCTAAAATCAACGGACGAAAACAAGATTCTGCTAAAGATAATACAATGCGTATTTTCCATCCCAGTATTTAACGTCCAAGCCGAAAGGACTTTTATTCCTTGTGTACGAATACGCGAACCAAAAACTAAAATAAGATATTGACACTGCAAAAGCGGAACTACAAATAAAATCGAACTCCAACATGCAGTGTAAAGAATTTTATAATTTCATTATAGAAAACGAATATGCTCTTAAAGCAACAAAAAGTAATACCACGTACTACTTTTATGTACTTAAAACTTTAAATACTTAAAATGTACTTAAAATTACTTCATGTCAAAAAAAGTAATTTTGTATTTGTTTTCCATGATAGGTATTTTTTACTTTCGTTAATTGTCAAATAACTAAGTACTTACTATTGGCTTCAATTAACGACTACGATACGTTGCGTATTGAAATTGCTCTTTTTGTTAATAAATGTCACTACTGATGCCATAACAGAGCATTTTATTGAAAACAACATAATGTGCCTTATTTTCATCCTTGATCATTTATTTTATGTATTCAAATCCTCGTAAACGCAAAACGGGAGCTGGCAACGCTAGTCACATGCGTTGCGGGAAGAATCTTGCGGGCCGCCGGTTGCCGACCCATGTTTTACCAAATCTTTTTTTCGCCTATTCATATTGTAGATCTTTTAACGAGTGTAACAAAAATTGGTTAAGAATTTTTTTAGACAAAATTTACCGCAAGATTTAAAAAGAAATTCACAAGTATCTATTTTAATTGCATTTCAACGATGAAAATTTCAATCTCACGTGGATTATACGTTTTTCATAAGCCAAGTTCAGTCACTTGTCTTCTTTGAATGACTGGGCTCACAGTGACGGCTCGAGGCAGCCAATGCGCGGTAGTTAGTCGAAAGAGCGTTGCGGTATGAAAATCCCCAAATACACGTATCTCAATCCCGAAAAAAAGTAACACGATAAGGTGTAATTCTACGTGAGCGTCAAATGATTGATTCTATGCTTCGCGCCTTGTAGAGTTCTGAGACAGAACCGACTTCGAGTCGCATTGATTGACGAGGGAATTTTTTGTTTGTTTTTCTATTAAAAAATCGGCCGTAACGTAAAGATCATTGACTACAAAAAAACGTCTCTACAAAAAAAAATGCATATTTACCGAACTACAATGATCTAAAAAAAACCTCTGGGGTCGGATAGACCCCATATGCAATCAGAGGTTCGTGGCGGAAGTGTGCAGTCGAAGGGTTCAAACAAAGTCTACTCTTTAAAGTAGAAAAAATTGAAAAACTACACAGGCTTACCAAGAAAAAAAAATTCGACCACGAGTTGGGTGTAACCTGTTAAACGTAGGAAATTTGTTGCTGCAATTTGTCGATCGACGACGAATTAGGAAATACTTGGCCCGATTGATAAATTGGTGGTCCCGAATTCATAGCTGCCGTTAAGTACAGACTTTCCATTGAAACGTTCGACAACCGTTATTTTGTGCAATGTCAGGTCAATCCTCGAAATCTCTGAATCTTTTTTTTTTCTCTTTCGACGATCGCCTCTCGATGATCTTACCAACTTAGAGTAATGATGTTGACAGTAGCCACAATATTTGACGTTGTCGAGATAATTGCCGGCCTCTTCGCACAAGAGACCGAGCGCTTGTGCACAAGTGACGTGAAATTGCTGCCTGCAGCCAGTTTTGTTGCACTGCATACAAGCCCCGACATTCGCGCGACTTCCTCTTCCTTGCTCCTCGCAAATGTAACACGTCTGAAAGGCAGATGGTTAAAGCCGTTAGAACTCTTTGTTAAAAGTAATAAATATTGCCAACAGCTGGTCGAAAGTTACCGCAAGAGGGTGAAAACAATGTACGGCCTGATGTTTCTATTATCAAGGTAGAACATAAGTACGCAAAATAGTTGAGTATTTAGGACGAATGAAACGTTCGTTGCATCGTTAATTTTGTCATTTTTTCAAATCTTTTTTGCCAATTTACATTCTAGATCTCGGAATAAGATCATTGACAAATAACTGCGGCATTTTCGCAACGAAGATTTGCGAAAAGAGATTTCGGGCAATCGAAAAATAATAATTTTTATTGCATTCCAACTTCGATCTTATTTGGGATTGCGAAAGTATTCCGAATGAAAAATCTCTAGTATCGTATTAACTATGAAAAGTATAAACTGAGCATAAGAAACTATAGTACAAAATTAAATTAAGGGCTTTCTGTAATTAAATTAAGCTGTTTCAGGCAATTCAAATTGAAGAGGAAGGTCCAACATATGGTGCAGGAATCGCAGATTGAAGGTAAACTTATAATTACAACGTTATAACTGCTAGTAAAAATTTAAACGCGTTTTTCTCGAAACTACTTTTTTCAAAATGGTGTACACGATTTATCGACATTTAATAAACAAATTGACGCGAAATTCGAAAAATGACATTAGTTTTTAACAATAACAATGCCATTTCCCCCCAATAAGTCGAAGAAAATTTATTTTTTGACGATTGAAACACGATGACAAAAAAGAGCTCGGTCAAGCCTTAACCAATGTTATCTATTTAAAAAAGAAACTTTTTTTTCTTGATATTATGGCGGTGGCCAAAATCAAGTACACTGTTGAGCCCCTCACGTTCAAAGGTCCTTCGCGAGATTATTTATAACTTTCGTTAATTATAGATATTTCTAAATTAAATTTGGTGCACAACTTCGTTAATGTACATACAAATAAATGTCCAAACGGGTTTTCAATCATCTTACTTATTCCTTCAAAATTTATTTGTTTCACTAACCCTGATTTTCGGTCCGTCACACAAAACACGACAAAGTCTCAAGGCACCTGAATTTTTTTTCTTCATTTAACTAGTATATTAATGTTGTTATTTCAATTTGAAAATATTCAATTATTGAGTGTTTCCTTGAGTAATCAAACATCTCGGTATCATACCTAATAGTTATAATATCATCCGTTAATATTGGAAATATTATTAATATAAACTGGCAATATTAATATTATTTGAGTAAACAGTATATATTAAATCTTCGTATATATCAGTATATATTGAATTGAAACTCGCTAAAGTATAGCCGTCCGTATCGGCCAAGCTTTTCCAGTTTCCCTGTGCCCTCGTGCAAATGCGACACAGTAGCACATTAAAAATCGTTTGATTATGCGACCCTCTCGGGGGTCTCCCAGAAACTGCAAATACTGAAGCAACAAGTGCGAAGTAAAAGTATACAAGGAATGGGTTCCCAAAAGCCTGTGGGCTGTACGAATGGTCATTAAAAATCGAATAATAATGATAAGCCGTATATTAAAATCCTTCTAAATAAGTAGAATACGTGAAAATAGAAAATCGTTGCATACTTCCTGCATTTTTCTTACAGACGTATATCAGCGTCAGATAATTGTCGAAAACATTGTGAAGAAACAGTAAAAAATTGTACGTTTCTGTGACTTACTTTGCTGAATCGCTCTGCCGGTATGAGCTGCAATATAATTGGTTCCATCGTCGTAACGTTGCCGAAACGTACCTCCGGTATGTACAGAGCGCACACGACATGGGCCCAGCCCGCCTGATCCGTTCTCTTGAGCGCTCCATCTCGGCTTGGACACAACTCGCAGCGCTGCTCCAACATTACGCATTACAACCACACGATTACTATGATATTTCAAGTCTCGCCGCCTCTGTCATCCGTCTCCACAAAGTGTTCCATCGATAGATAAGCTTGAACTCGCGGTGTTGAAGTTTGCATTGTTGGAACACAATGAAAGTTCTTTTTTACGTTTTATTTTCCATATTTTTATTATTATAGATATTTTTTGTAGGCTTTTGTTGTAGATTGCTAAATAAATATACCAAAAAATAGTTGAAAGATTTACATAGGCAAAATCTGCTGAAAGAAATGAAAGGAATTTAATAATATAAATTTTCCTTGCTTTCCCACGATGCAAAATTCAACCTCCGTTGAAAATTTTTTCTCGGAGAAAATGATTAGTAAACGTGTGCAATACACAAAGATACTACGGAAATTTACCCTCGTTACGCTCGTATAATTATGACGTTGAAGTTTGCACTATTGGAGTGCAAAAAAAGTGATTTATCTTTCTGTTTTCCAAATTTCTTTGGCAGATTTGCACTACGAAAAACATGCAAACATTTTCGAGGATTCAGATTTACCCATCTAAAATCTAAATCTGCAAAATATGATTCGTGATCATAATGAAAATGAGACGTTGAAAAGGATTTTCATTGCATTCCAACGTCGCAAACTTCAACCCCTATCGATCTATCCTTTTCCACCGTGCGACAGTCGTGTCCACGTCGGGAATGAGACAATATGATTATGATGTTGAAATTTGCATCGTTTAAATACAACGAAAGTTAATTTTTTACATATTTTTTGAATATTTCTTGCTGATTTAGGGCATGAAAATAACCCACACGGTTTTTATTATCCTGATGAGAGATCCACGCCCTTAATGTATAAAAGATCGTAGATTGCTATAAAAAAAGAGGAAATTAAAAAAATTGAAAAGAACTTTTGTTGCATTCCAATGATGGAAACTTCAACGGCATATATTTTTATCCTCCTATTTCGTATCGCCTCTTTTTTCACAACTTCTAGACTATAATACTTGGCTAAATAGATAAAGCGAGGGAAAGTAATAAGTAAATAGTTAATTGAAATTGCTAATAATTAAAGTATATTGAAATTGCAATCCTCAAATTCTTTTGTATAAACACCTGGCCGCTTTGTTCTCTCAATTCCCCCAAACTCTTTTAATGCATTGATAAAAGAGAGTAACTTTTTAAACAAGCTCCGTGTTATCTTTGTCCCATTTGCAGGAACTTTTTCAAAGGCCTCTGATTTTGCGTTGTTGCAGTGCGACGAAAATTCTTTTTTTTTTCACTTCTTCATTTTTATTCCTTTTCCCATATTTAAATTCTAGATCTCTAAATAAGCGACTTAAAAAATAATTGACGGATTTTTGTAACAAAGATCAGATACAAAATTAGTTACAGAAATTCGAGCAATTGAAAAATGATAAATTTATTGCATTCGAACTGTGCAAACTCCGATCTCCTCATTTGCAACCCTTCTAACGCACCTCCCTACTGAATTTAAGGTGCTCATGGAATCGAATTGACCCTAAGCTGGCTTGAAATATCTTGAAAACTATGCACTTTCTTGAGAAGAAAAAACGATCTTGCCGATTCTTGTAGCAAATTTATTCATCTTCAAAACTGCGCTGCCAGACATGGAAAAGATGAAGCAAAAACGGCAAAACGTGAATTTGAAGCCGCAGAGCACTGAGCTGTGCATGTTCGTAAGGCTAGTGAACTCATAAAAATGTATCAGCTCCCGCTCTCTGCCCTAAGTGTGCAACGTCGATCTATGTTTCAAAACTCTTTGAATGAATCACCGGCAATGTTAGAGAGAACCGAGCGTCTCAGTACTGAGATTCACCAAATTGAACTTACCACGCGCGCGCTTCTTTCTTGAGACTCACACTTCCTGCAGTACCACGGCCCGGTGGGTACAGTCACAATTCCATAGCAAGCTAAAAATGAAAGTCAAAGTTGCATGAAGTGAAAGAATGGTACGACCCAAACAAACCTAAGCAATTCCATATCAAATCGAAAGTGATGGCAAAAGTTTGTTTGGGCTTTGAACGGTACAGCGATATGGAAGATCGCTAGGCAGTTTCAAAGCTCTACAGAAGCTCCGCACTTCAAAGCAGTGCTCCATCCTTCATCGGAGCCCTTGGAAAAAAACTGGTAATTCTCTTTATCTGCCATTCTTGAGACTGCGATTCTATGCGAGAAATCCAACAAAGCCTAAATCTTTTGGTTTCCAATTCTCGAATCCCCGAGTTGCTACGGCTTTGGCGTTCCGTCGTGCAAGACTTCGACCGCCCCGACCGTTGTTCTCCGTCCAGTGCCAAAACGAGCCTCGATCCGTGTCGCGACTCGGAATCGCAACCTCCATCAACGTTCCATCCAAAACATTTTCCCTTTATCTTCCACCCCGAATGCATTCGAGGGACTCGAGTCTCCGAGCAGCAGTGTCCAAAATTCCGACCGTGTCGCATTGCCGCCAGAGACGTAAACACGCGAGGGCCGATAAACAATGCATGAGCAAGTGAACCTAACCTAACCTCGACACGAGCGAGCGAAAATCGCACGCGCGTCTCGGGAATGTTGTTTTGTTTTTGTGTTTCGGCGAATTGTCAAAGTTGCGCGTGTCGAAACGTCAGAATGCTTCGACAACGAGACAAGCGCAATAAGAATAAGGCAGAATAGCGGAGCGAGCGAGTTTTTTTCCTCGGGGAATTGCCGCCGCGGGCGAGGAGGGGTAGAAAAAAAGCGCTCGGTAGGAGGAAAAAAATGGGAAAACGAAGTTGACGGAACGAAAGGAGAGAGAGAAAGGGAGAGAGAAAAAAACGAGAAAAGACGTACCTTGATGCACAGCAACGGTGCAGCCCTGTCCATCGCAATAGACAAGCGGATTTTCGGTCCAACCCCTCTCATCAGAACACACGCAGCACCCTCCAAGCATCTCCTTCATGCTGTGGTCCAGGCGATTCGTGAGACGAGACTAGCAGCCCCGGAGCTATGCTAGCCGGCGAAAACGGGGCACTCGATTCCGGCTGTCTCGCGAATACGACATCCTGGCGTACGGACCTCACACACTCTCGCTCTCTCTCGCTCTCCGTCTGTTTTTGTTATCACGGTGCGAGGCGCAAGGGAAGCGGGCCAGCGAGAGAGGGTGAGGGAGGGGGGGGGTGAAGAGAGAATGTCTCCGTAGGAGTGAAAAATCCAGTCTCTAAACAGCCAAGTTCTCTCAGGCTACGCGATGTGTCGCAAAGCACGCGTACAAAGCAACCGCGCTGTTATTCTGTTATTTTTTTCTTTTTTTGGTTATCCCTCCTCCCCCCTCCACCCACCCCGAGTTGCGCTTTCGCCACGATTTTTTCTTCTAATTTTCCCGTCAGGTAATTCGCGCACGTATTTATTTATATTAAAAGTATAAACGTGAGGTGGCTTCAGGGTTCAGGAGCCTCACCACGCGCGCGTGACGCACACAAAAAAACGAGACCTCACGAGCGAGTCCCCTTCAACCCCGCTTGGTTCGCGACGATCGTGAAACACGCGCGAGGACCGTCAATTTTTTTGTTTCATACGCCACCCCTGGCTGCTTCTTACTTCACTCCCCTCCACGGCGCTACTCCGGTGATCGCGCTGCGCTACGTCCACCGGCCAAAGCCGAACGCACTCACGGGACTCAAGACGCGAAACATTATGCACTCTTGTCACTGTCGACGTATCCTCGATTATCGTTGTCCTCCGAATATCACACTCAATCGCCCACTGTGTCTATCAAATTGTCAATTTTTCCGAGGGAAAGAGCGCGTGTGAAAAACGTGAAAAAAAATCGACACGCGCACGCCGAAAACGCACCGCGCGTTTGTTATTCACGCTGGCGCGGGGGAGGTCCGCGCTCTCGACCCCCACTCTTTTGCTAGTTTTGTCTTCTGTCACACCCCCCCCCACTTGCGCGCCGCACGAGTCGCCCGTTTGTTTCGCTCTGAACGTGGCCATCTTGCGCGCTGAGACGTCGCGCGCAAGCGCGAGACTAGCGCGCCACAAAAAAGCCCGTTGCATCATGGGAACGAGGGACAACAATCTTCGATACGCGCGCTGCCATTGTTCGGATCGTTTTCTTCACGGACACCCTTTACCTGCGGTGTTATTGTCGCGACCGGGGAGAACAGAGGGAACACCTTGCCCTTCACATGGCCGTTGAGATTTGACTGAACTTACGTCCGAGCGGCGCTCCTGTCTATACCAACGCTTTGAGTTCATTTTTTGCATTATTTTGCATACCTGACAGCCATAACCTCAATTTATCGAAGTTGTGAGAATTTTCGCAGGTTTTTTGGACGGAAATCAGTTTGAAGTATTGAAAAACAAGCCCTAATGGATTGAACAGATTGGAAGTGTTACAATATTTTGAAGGGTTCAATTAACCCTCTGGACAGATGAAACCGACTCTGGTTAAAAATTTGAAACAACGTTGAGAAAATTAACAATATACCATCGAGACGCAGATTTGAAATACAAAACAGACGGCGAGGATTAGGGACGGGTCTCCATGACGACCATCATCAACCTAATGTGGCGACTGGAGTTATACTATATGTCTACTGGTTCGAAATTACCGCAGCGATCCTAGTGGCAGAATATGACACCTCTAAGGCCATGTATCACACGCTCCGACCGCTTCGAAATTTTTAATCCTAATTTCGACCAAATGATATAATCAATTAAGATGAAACTTCTTGTGTACATTCAATAGGGTTGCAGAGGGAGCGTGATGGAAGACATTTTTCCAAACTTTGAAGAAAAAAACTTTACCGATTGTACCTACAATAGGGTGAATTGTCAATTACTAAGGCCCGGCTCCAAAACTCTCGGTTAACCACGTTAACCGAAGTTTAAGGGCGACTGGACCAATCAGAACCACGTTGAGCTGGCTAAACTCCGGTAAACTCGGTTAACCGAGAGTTCTGGAACCGGGCCTAACTGATGCATCGAATTCATGCACATTCAAAGACCGTTAGGCTCTCGACATTGTTAAAACACATTTTGAGCGTTGGTCCAACTGATTTTATGGAAAAATGCCGGATAAATTCAGATTTAGAGATTTTTTTACATAAAACTACAAGTTGTGCAATGCCGTCATGACCGCGACGAAATTTCGTAGCGTGTGATCCATGTTCTTACGGCCATGAGTTTGTTTGGGTTTCAGATTTGCAGCTTCCTAGTGTTTTCCGAGACGGCTGATATTTCAAGAAAAAGAAAAGTACTATCGGCTCTGTTAAACGGCGACCAACGCATTTCTCTTTGTTGTCCCCAAATGTGATCCGTTTAGGAGAAAACTTGGCCGTAGGATTTTTACCGACAAGACGTGTACGCCTTAATACAGTAAAGTCCTCAATCTGCACTCAAACCCACAATAATTCTCTTTGAATTGTCGGTAAATTATCGACTGCCACTAAGTTACCGGCAATTCTAAAGCTTTCACAATTCTCTGTGTATCAAATTAAATTAAAATTGTCGATAACTTACCGATTGATAGTAATTTACCGACATCTTGTTACCGCCCGGACGTGTGACCGTGTCCTTAAATACTACAATTCCACGATAGTTTTTTTCTTTCCTCCTTGCATACGAGCGCGGACTTCGCTACTCCCGCTTCACCGACGATCATGAATTTCTATTCAATTGTTGTAATTGTCGCAGGGCCACTAGTCAGTTATCAATTTAGAATTTCGAAGGATTTTCCTTATATAGTCTTTGATTCTATATCTTTGACTATATAGTTCCTTATATAGTCAAAGATATAGCGGCGCTATATCTTTGACTCACAGATTGGACTACGACAGCGTACAAAATTTCACCACTAGCGTCGCTCCGATAACAAGTCACCGACCAATATAGTAATAGTCAGACGACAAAGCGAAAGTGACCGCGACACTTTCATTGAGTGCCTGCACACTGCATGCGATTTGCGACAAGCGAAGAGCAATATCCAATGGGAGCTATGGTGTTCCAGAAATCCCCCAGCAATGTGGATCTCCCATTGGATATCGCTCAACCCTCGTCGCGAATCGTGTGCAGTGTACGGGCACTCTATTGGAGTCTCTATCGAGACTAAAATCAAAATGCTTGGATTCGATTCAAATTCATATCACTGAGAGATCAATTTATCAAAAAATCAATCAGTTTCAAAACACAGTCTCGGAAACTTTTAATGTTCAAATTGAACCTTTATCTATTTGGTAATACACATGACACTTCGTAAATACTAGTTATAGGGCTGTAGGAAATAAAATAATGCCAAGATTTTTATTAAAAACTGAGCACACCGTGATGATAGTATCAGGAATATTGCGTCAAATAATTAAGTGGCTTCTCTACTTCGTTCATTAAGGCCTTAGGCTACAGTAACGGGTATAAAATCATGTGCGAATTTAACTTTTTTCGTATGAAAAAGTTATTCACTCATAAAATTAATTACACCTTTATTTAGTATGAATATCAAGCTGTTAGAAAAAATATATATATATTTTTTTTCGATGTACAAAATGGTCGACTACTAATATTTGTTATCTTTTTTTAGACGCTCCGCGGCGTGACATTTAGCATCCACAATTTTTTACCTAGAATAAAAAACAAAAATTCTCGTCAATCTACATTATAATACCTAGAGAAGTACGTACGTAATTTAAAAAATATTGTTTTATTTAAAAGTTGTAGGTATTTGAACTTAAGGAATGAATTTTCAGTGAAAAATTTCGTTATAACTTCTCATAAACCACTCATAAAATCAAAAGTTTTCGATTAATCAGAAATTCCGTACGTACTTCTTTGCGAAATGCAATTAGGAACATAACTTTTAAATTTGAAGTAAATAGAGTGAAAATTGTTGAAGTTATTTGTCACGCCAATTGAAAAAAAGCTGTTTCGAGAAATTTTGAGTAGTCGGTTTTTATACATCGAAAAAAAAATACATTTTCTAACAGCTTGATATTTATACTAAATAGATATGTAATTAATTTTATGAGTGAATCACTTTTACATACGAAACAAAATTGTTAAATTCGCACATGATTTCATATCTGTTACTGTGGCCTAAGGACTTAATAATACTCGAAAAAATATGTGAATTTCGAGCTAGAACGGTTTGTTTTCGGACATTAACGAAACTTGTAGGTTAAACGTGGCAGCACCGCATTAACTCGGTCTGTCGAGCCAGCCACTCACAGTCAAGCATCAACTAGCGGGTATTCCGCAATGCATAATGGTGTTTGAAACGTACATATTACAGCCGACGACGCTTCAGCGCAGCCCAAGGTGGACGTATTGATTTTCGGTGACAAAAACGCTCTATTCCCGGTAATAAAAAACCTAAGCATCAAAAAAATTCCTTCAATCAAATACTGCTTTTTGATATGTACAAGAAGCCTGTAAAATTTGAAGCTGATTAGGGCAGTTATTTTTTAGATATGTCGGTCCCCGAGCTCGAAAAATCCATTTTGAGGAAAACGCGTTTAGAGTTCGGTGGTTCGCGGAACCTATCTATAAACGCCCATAATTCCGTCAATTTATGAAGGCTCGTCTTGAAATTTTGGGAAATCGTTGTCAAAATGTTATATTTTGAGAATCTATCGAAAACCAAAAATCGATATTTTCAAAAATATCCACTAGGTGTAAGCCCCAAACATTACTGTAACTTTACCATGAAATGGATTTTCGATTATCCGGACTACCCCTCTGGTCTCAATTATTGTCGACATTCTTCCATATGACGCAGGTAAAGGTGAGGTCCCACGGGCCGTCATATCACAGGCCGCGCGAGGCCTTGGCACGCCTGTCGAGGCCTGCGCGAACGATCGCGCCCCTCGCCGGGTAGTTCCCACAGCGTGTGTCGGCCCGAATCGGCCTGTTGTTTTCGCCACTTCAACATGCCAAGTGATACGGAGCGCATGGCTGTGTGTGGTTTTAGTAATTCTCGGTTTATATACATCATCCAAAAATGTTGCCAAAATGTTGTAGAATGGCCATTCCGGTTTATAAATATTATCGGTGCCACTATTCGTTTTCATAGAATTCTTGATTTTCCCTTTTAATTTTCTGTATGCCGACGTCAAGTTCTCTTTTTTTCTTTTTCAATTGTGCGATGGGTATTGTTCCATCTTTTAAATTACTTTTCATCCGTAACCACGCATCATAAGCATGGTTCTTATTTTTATGTTGGCGAGACGAGTTATTCCAAAGCGCTTGTTCGTTTTCGTAAAGATTGAAAAACTCGAATGTTAGTTCGTTCGTCCACTCTATCGTACGGCCGCAGATGAAATGAACGGGAACCGATGCGCCTGTGCAGGCCACGACAGGCCTCTCGCGTCGCGCCACGCCGCGCCTTTGAACTGACCGACTCCCAATGGATCGGACGGGCGACGGCAGATCACCAAAGGCCACAACAGGCCTGACCGTTCCCACCAGTGCAGCCAGATCGCGCGTAAAAGTTACCCCCTCTCTAGTCTCTTACGCGCCTATCACACAATTATAGTAGCGCGTGTCCGTGAGCGAGCGACGCTCCGACGTCTTCGGAAAGAGCCGAGCATGGTCGAAGTTTCCCGACCGCGCCTTCGGCAGCTACACCAACACATGGACGCTAAGCACGTTCATGTGCGGCCTAGCCGAAACGAAGGCTTCGAGGGAAAAAGCAATCTGAGCACGACTCGCGCGTGACGTCACCCGACGGCGCGCGGGAGGCTTTTAGATGATTTCAATGCTTATTTAGCTCTTGATTCTTTGCGTTACTAATGTATACAAAAAAATGTATCGCGCACTCTGATCGCTTATTTTTTAGTTTATACGTTAATTTAAATATAATAATAAATCACTCACACCCGTCCTTATGCCAAATAAATTATAATTAAAAAAAGTAAGCGGAAATATATTTATATTCGTATTATTATATTAATTCTCATACTTTCATCAAGCGATAAAGCATTATCCCCAAAAAGAAGCCAATCATCCATCCGGCCGCGAATCGTAAGTACCAGAAAGTGCACATATTCTACAAGCGATGAGATGGTCCGTTGGTAGCGTTCCTGGCTTCGGTCCGCAGGGGCCCCTAGTGCAATTTTTTCTCCAAATTTTTCATAATTTCTCATATTTTCGTCTCAGTCGTATTTGAGATTTTCGGAGAAAAAATGATTTAAAATAGATTCAAGTTTTGGTCTATTTCCCAAAAACACATTTTTTTTACTGAAAATTCATGATTCCTCATGTTTTCCCGGAAATTTCTCTTTTTCCTATGACCTGAGTGAACGGCTGCGGACATATTGGGAGAAAAGGTAAAGATGAAAAGAAATGAGATTTTCGTAAAAAAAAACTTATTATTATTATTTTTTTTCGGAAATTTCCCTTTTTCCTATTACCTGGGTGAATGGCTGCGAAACTATTCGGAGAAAATTTAGAGACGAAAAAAATGAGATTTTCGTAAAAAAAACGTGTTATAATTTTTTTTTCCGGAACTTTTTCTTTTTCCTATTGAGTGAACGGCTGCGGAGATATTCGGAGAAAAGTTATAGATGAAAAAAATTAGATTTTCGCAAAAAAACTTACATTTTTTATCCCTCATAATTCTGAGAAATAATGAATTTCCGAAATGTTTGCAAACATTATTTTCCTTAAGGGGTAACACCACTGTAACGGCCTGCCACGAAGTGTTTTAGACAAATAATACTTGGGGTAATTATTAAGCATATATTGAAGTATATTGCATAACAATTTTATGGGAAAATATTACAAAATGACGACACTGCAGCAAATTCTTCCGAGGCATGTTGAACCTAAGGTGCTATGCGGCACGTAGTATAACTTGTGCCAATTTTAATCTGGACAAAATATTTTTTTTTAAATCTAGATGAGTGTAGCTAGTGAACCACGTAGGGGATTTTAGAAATATTTATTTTTGAGTAATTGCCGAGTATTTGACTAAGAAGGTTCATCTAGACCTAATAAAACAAAATTCTTTTTTTATATTAAAATTGGCACAGTTATACTGCGTGCCGAAGAGTTTCGACATGCTTCGGAAGAATTGCTGCAGTGTCGCCATTTTGTAATATTTTCGGATAAAAATTTCTAGCAATATACTTAAATATATGCTCAATAAATGCCGCAAGTATTATTTTTTTATCACATTTTCTTCCGCCAAAAAAAAATATCACAAAATACGCTTCCTGTAAGGCCGTTACAGTGGTGTTACCCCTTAAAGCCTTCATATAATTTCCGACATTTTCCCGTGATCGTAATTAAAATGATGAAATATTCGGAAAAATTCGAATTTGGAGAAATTCGGAGAAACTCGGATGTTTGTGTAAAAATAATTGTCCGCAAAACTCCGAATTCTTCATATTTGTTCCAATTCATAGAAAAATTCGGAAAAAATCGGAATTTTTCAGAAAAAAATATGCACTAGGGGCGCGGGGTCGTTCCCAGCGCTCAGTGCTTTTTTTATAATTATTATTACTATTAATTCTTATTTGATTAGTTATTTTTATTAGTTATCATTATTATTTTAATTAGTTATCTTTTAGTGTCGAAAAATGTATCGCGCACTCTGACCGCTTATTTTATTAGTTTGTACGTTAATTCTAATATAATAATAAATCTAAATTACAACTTATCTTCTAAAAAATTGTTTGCGCTTTACTCACACCCGTCCCTATGCCAAATAAATTGTAATTCATAAAAGTAAGCGGAAATATATTTATATTCGTATTATTATATTCATTCTCATATACATTCATCAAGCGATAAAGCATTATCATAATGCTTGATGAAAGTATATGAGAATGAATATAATAATACGAATATAAATATATTTCCGCTTACTTTTATGAATTACAATTTATTTGGCATAGGGACGGGTGTGAGTAAAGCGCAAACAATTTTTTAGAAGATAAGTTGTAATTTAGATTTATTATTATATTAGAATTAACGTACAAACTAATAAAATAAGCGGTCAGAGTGCGCGATACATTTTTCGACACTAAAAGATAACTAATTAAAATAATAATGATAACTAATAAAAATAACTAATCAAGTAAGAATTAATAGTAACAATAATTTAAAAAAAAAGCACTGAGCGCGGGGAACGAGCCTGCACCCCTAGTGCAAATTTTTTCCCGAAAAACTCCGATTTTTTCCGGAAAATTTTTCCGAATTTTTCTATACATTGGAACAAATATGAAGAATTCTGAATTTTGCGGACAATTATTTTTACGCAAACATCCGAGTTTTGCCGAATTTCTCCGAATTTTTTCGAATTTTTCATCATTTTAAGTATGATCACGGGAAAATCTCGGAAATTATATGAAGACTTTATGGGGTAACACCACTGTAACGACCTTACAGGAAACGTATTTTGGATATTTTTTTTGGCGGAAAAAAATGTGATAAACAATTAATACTTGCGGTATTTATTGAGCATATATTTAAGTATATTGCTAGAAATTTTTATCCGAAAATATTACAAAATGGCGACACTGCAGCAATTCTTCCGAAGCATGTCGAAACTCTGCGGCACGCAGTATAACTGTGCCAATTTTAATATAAAAAAAGAATTTTGTTTTATTAGGTCTAGATGAACATTTTTAGTTAAATACTCGGCAATTACTCAAAAATCAATATTTCTAAAATCCCCTACGTGGTTCACTAGCTACACTCATCTAGATTAAAAAAAATATTTTGTCCAGATTAAAATTGGCACAAGTTATACTACGTGCCGCATAGCACCTTAAGTTCAACATGCCTCGGAAGAATTTGCTGCAGTGTCGTCATTTTGTAATATTTTCCCATAAAATTTTTTTGCAATATACTTCAATATATGCTTAATAATTACCCCAAGTATTATTTATCTAAAACACTTCGTGGCAGGCCGTTACAGTGGTGTTACCCCTTAAGGAAAATAATGTTTGCAAACATTTCGGAAATTCATTATTTCTCAGAATTATGAGGGATAAAAAATGTAAGTTTTTTTTACGAAAATCTAATTTTTTTCATCTATAACTTTTCTCCGAATATCTCCGCAGCCGTTCACTCAATAGGAAAAAGAATAAGTTCCGGAAAAAAAAATTATAACAAGTTTTTTTTACGAAAATCTCATTTTTTTCATCTCTAAATTTTCTCCGAATATTTTCGCAGCCATTCACTTAGGTCATAGGAAAAAGAGAAATTTCCGGGAAAAAATGAGGAATCATGAATTTTCAGTAAAAAAAATGTGTTTTTGGGAAATAGACCAGAACTTGAATCTGTTTTAAATCATTTTTTCTCCGAAAATCTCAAATGTGACTAAAATATGAGAAATTATGAAAAATTTGGAGAAAAAAATTACACTAGGGGCCCCTGCGGACCGAAGCCAGGAACGCTACCAACGGACCATCTCATCGCTTGTAGAATATGTGCACTTTCTGGTACTTACGATTCGCGGCCGGATGGATGATTGGCTTCATTTTGGGGATAATGCTTTATCGCTTGATAAAAGTATGAGAAATAATATAATAATACGAATATAAATATATTTCCGCTTACTTTTTTTAATCATAATTTATTTGGCATAAGGACGGGTGTGAGTGATTTATTATTATATTTAAATTAACGTATAAACTAAAAAATAAGCGATCAGAGTGCGCGATACATTTTTTTGTATACATTAGTAACGCAAAGAATCAAGAGCTAAATAAGCATTGAAATCATCTAAAAGCCTCCCGCGCGCCGTCGGGTGACGTCACGCGCGAGTCGTGCTCAGATTGCTTTTTCCCTCGAAGCCTACGTTTCGGCTAGGCCGCACATGACATGAACGTGCTCAGCGTCCATGTGTTGGTGTAGCTGCCGAAGGCGCGGTCGGGAAACTTCGACCGTGCTCGGCTCTTTCCGAAGACGTCCGAGCGTCGCTCGCTCACGGACACGCGCTACTATGATTGTGTGATGGGCGCGTAAGAGACTAGAGAGGGGGTAACTTTTACGCGCGATCTGGCTGCACTGGTTCACACGGCATGTCAGCGTGTCATGGCGCGGTCTGGCCTTTTAGAACACGGGCCGTGGGACCCTAGCTTAAGGTCCCCATGCAGTAGTGTCACTTCCGGCATTTGCAGGCGCTGGTAAAACAAGTCACGGCCTAGCCGACGAGCGACCTGATTCGCATATTTACCTCCTCGTCGCACCGAGTCAAAATCGCGCTCGCGTGATTAGTGTCAGCCGTCATCCCCGCCTCGAAAGTCCGCCTATCGTCTTCCCGAGAGGTTTTATTTATTCTTTTTAAACACCAGCTATTATACGCGCCCAGTTCAAATTCTCATCTGACAAACTTGGTTAACAATGTCGCTAACGCGTTACGGTTCTCGAATGTTCGACTCTTGTTCTCGAATTTAGAATCGCCACGGTCGCGAGGGTGAGTACATTTTTTTCGGAAGTCATCTTTACGTAACATTCCCATTCAATTTTTATTTATAAATATATAATAGCGGGGAGCTTCCGAGGTAGAAATTTCCAAACAGTCGTCCAGAAGTTGTCTAAATGGCTACCAAACGTCCGCTTGGAAGCTACCTATAAGTAGTTACCATGTGTCCAACAGTTATCTTTTTGGATGGTTGTTAACTTTAAGACAACTTCCAGGTGGACATTTGGTACCCACTTAGCCGACTTTTGGACAACTTTTAAAAAATTGCTACTTGGGTTATTATCGCGAGCGAAATTGACATGCGCTGTGCGAGTCTGACCAATGGAAGGGGCGCGCCCGCGCGTGTGTGTGAGTGCGTACGTTGAAGGCGGCGAAGGAGCCAGATATAGGCATGCAGTGTGTTTACTCTCGAAGTGCAGGTGGTTTTTCTCCACCGTGTGGCATTGCGTATAAGTACCAGAGACGCTTTGCGTAATCGGCAATCAACGATCAACATTACGAATTCGTTTTGCATTTACGACTATTTTACGAAACGATCGGAGACTTCCTGTCTACCGAAGAAAGGAGGCGTATTCCCAACGGAAACGGCAGAAGACAGTTTATTATTGTGACACGGTGCGCTCGGTCTTTTTTTATCGAGCAAACGAAATACTATCTATATTTACCGTCGCTTATTTTCATCCGTACCGCGAACGTCCTTGCTCGCGGAGTCACGTGCCACTGCGCGTCGACGCAGCGCTCGCGTTTGTATGCCTACGGCACGGAGAGCGCCGGGTTCGTCACGAACTCACCAGACCGCGATTCTGTAACTCGTTATAACTCTACAACGACAGTTTTCGTTGTCGTTAGCTAGCGACAGCCAATCAGAGACCTCCTTTCTTCTGTGATCGTGCATGCGATTGGCTATCGCTAGCTAACGATAACGAAAATTGTCCCTACCGAGTTATAACGAGTTACAGCAGTGTTTTTCAACGTGTAGGTCGCGACTCTAGGGGGGTCGCAAAGTCTTGCTCGGGGGGTCGCGGTCGTAAGCCAGGTGAAAGTAGAAAGCAAGGGTCGTAGGTCCTACACTACAATAAAAATGCAACCATTTCGGTGAGAAGGCTGTGCCTGTTAATTTTTTTAATAAGTTGTCGAGTCGTGGTTCCATTTTTGAGACGCAAATAACCAGATAATTTTCTAATTGGAGCCTATTTCTCTTCTTAGTTTTCATGTTCACTATTGAAGAGAACGTAAAGGTGCGACCTCACGCAGACGCTCGACGCTGGTTTGTGGCGTCATATCGGGTCACGTGACCCTATTTCGAATTTCCCCCGCGGCCCCAAACTGTAGCGACAAGTCGCCGCATTCAACAGCAGCGTCAAGATGGCTGCTTACAGAAAATCGATTTCCTAACCTCTTTCAGTAGCAGTCTTGGTGTGGTCGTGACAGTGTTGAAGTGAAAGAAATACGAGCGAATAAAAGTTGAAATATAATAAAAAGTGTTTTTTTTTTTCGGAAATCGGCGCGATGTCGTTTGTGTACAGATATCAGAAGTGGGTGAATCAGTGCCAAGAGATTGCTCACAGAGCACTTGTCACTTATTGTTTGTAAATTTGGACGCTCTCCTGTCGCAGCGACAAAGCTCAAATAGTTTCAGCTTTGTCGCTACTTGTCACGTGACCCGATATGACGCCACAAATCAGCGTCGAGCGTCTGCGTAGGGTCGCACCTTAAGAGTTCAATGGGGATGCGCGGGTAGCATAATTGGTCGGGTAGTTCACTCACAAAAAAGATTTATTAAGGACAAAGAAGTTTGTCTTCCGGCGAATAAGTTTTCTTATTCGTATGTCTTCCTACTACGATTTTATTAACAGCTGACATTTTTTTTTTTTTAAAGTTTATGTTCAAGATTTACTAAGAATGTTTATTAACATCTAATAGGATATATAGGTTAGAAGAAATAGGTGTTTTATATTCGACAAATATAGTTTTTCTTAACATCTAATAGGATTCTTCATAATCCCCCAGCTGGTTTTTTTTTCGAGGAATTGTGTCATTATGTCCGTCATTATTGTCTCACTTGAACGTTTTTTTCTCACTTTATATTCTTACTTATACTCAAATAATTCATCACTTTCGAATTTCTCACTTCCGCAACGCAACACACACTCGTGCGAAAAGCAATTGCATAGGAAGAAGCTACATGGTAAGCGCATGCGTGAGCTACATCTGACGAACGGCCAGCTGTCGGGCCCATCGCGTTGAAGGGCAAAGTGCGCATGCGCGCATTAGTATCATAGGTCGTGTTCGTTGGGTCTCATCATTTTGATACGAACAAGTGCGCATGTGCATAATGATGCGCAACGCGCAACTGCGCAATGAAACGTGCGCATCACCAAACGCACATCATTATGCGTATGCGCAATCAAAATGATGAGAGCCAACGAACACGACCATAGTCGCGAAATAAGAGGCTTTCGTGATTGGGAAGTAGTATATATTTGATTTGAGGAAATATTTATTCAAATGTTCTATTTTAAATATGGCTTTAATTGATGTAAAAAATCAGCACGTAAAAAAACATATTTATTGACGCCGAATAAATGTTGTAGTTACAATCACATAAAAACTATCTCCATACGAGTCAACATTTATCAATTTCCAATAAATTATGTTCTAATGTGCCAATTTATTAGAACATAATAAATCTTTTTTCTGAGTGTAGACTATGATTCGGATCGAGTACCCGAATTTTTCGAGTACCCGTGATACTCGTCACACATGGGTACTCGATAAGCCGCGTTGCCAGAACAAAATTTCAAATTTCGTTGCATAGTAGAGAGCGCCACGAAAACGTACTAAAACGGACGAAATAGACTTTAGTGTTATGTTCTCTACCCTTCGTCGATAGGTTGGAGATCATAAGAAATCAACATAATTGATAGAAAAAAATTAATATTTTTGTCATGTGCATTTCAGGAAGTATCGAGAAAGCTGAATGTCGAAAAAATAAAAGTAAAATTCTTCGTCGAATTTTCATTAATTATTTCTAGTGCTAACTGGTCATTTCGGCGATTCTTTGTTCTCAATTAAATTTTTTTGTTATTTTCTGATTTGGTCCCAGAAAATACTTGTTTTCAAACCCTTATATCTCTGAAACTAATGAAGATATTAGGTGTAGTGAAAAGAAATCCATTATTATTGCCTTCAATTTCATGCAAAAATAATGGATTTCTATTTTACTACACCCAATATATTCACTTTTAAAACGTCAAATGAAAGCTATATTTTTCTCGCTTCGAATAAACGCAAGGCGTTGAAAGTGACCCTTCGGTGAGTTTTTTTGAATTTTTCAGGGGCAGCTGGTCTTTTTGGGTTTTTTCTCCATTTAAAACCCACGTTTGCAAATTCAAAACATTAAAGCGTCTGCCGGAACAGAAGATATGTATTGTAATTTTTGTTCCTTTCGCACACTTTTTAGTGATGGCAAAACGCAACTTTACCGCGCTATTATGATACGATCCATGAAAATTGACCTTTCCACTCCGCCCTAACACACACACACACACGCAGACACAGAATAGAAAAGTGAGACGACAAAAGACTTTTACAGTATTATCATTTATTCGTTTTATTGCCTTCGAGTTTTCGTTTTCTCCCATTATTCGATCGATACACCTATAAATAATAAATATAAATATAAATAATAGACATGGGTCTCTGAGTCGTTTACGAAAACTCGAAGATTACGAATACCCGAAGTTTAAGAGTACTCAACGTTTTCGAGTACCCGATGGACAATTTTGGGTACCCGGTAGTGGCGAGTAATGCAAAAACGTAAGCCGTCGGGTACCCGACCCGACCTGAACATCGGGTACGTCGAGCTTCGAGCTTCTCGAAATGTCCAATTCTTCACCACGGTGTCGAATTTATGTTCCTGGACTCTCAGCAACACTCTAACGAACTGCTTCGATGTTTTGTGTTGAACGACTCGTTGAAGGACGGTCAGAGTGTAAAAGTTCACTAAGTGATGCACTCTCCCTAAATTTTCAAATTAATTTCTTCACAGTTAATGAAGTTAAATCACCGGCCATATTTTGTACGAAAATTGCGAACTGTAGCTGTCAAACCTTAATTATTTTAAAAATATTCCTCAACAATGAAAACGCGTTCTTTCTTGTAGGAATGCATTTTCAATAACTCTGAAGTGTCAGCTGTCACGCTGTCTTTTTTTCCGTTGGCAACACTTTACCGTACAAATTTTGCGTGAACTTTGGGACACCCTTTATATAGTAATATACCGGTCGACGATGTGAAAGTGATCGGACGAGGTTCTAACCTCACAACAGACCGGTCGTGAGAGTATAGTACTTCGAACAACTTTATTCGTTGTTTTCAAAATGTCCACATGAGTATTTCGCGCGAAAAACGATTTCAAAAGCAAACCAAGTGAGCCTCTTTAGAAATTTAATCATATCTGCAGTCTCAAGGTTTGTAATATATACTCGTTTTTTGTACTCTGATAAATTACGTATGACAACGAAGAAAAACACTATTTTTTTAATATAAACATATACGCAACTGCGTGCACTCACTGAAAATATTATACTACTATAATAATACTGGATCTGACATTTACGGAGATACGACAGTAGAGCTCGGTCCCCGTCCCACCAGCGTGACCTCACACTTTTCAGGTTCTCTCGGTTCCTCAGAATTTGAGGGGGGAGCGTTAAGATATCGCTGGATGGATATTTAAAAAATGCCAAAATTCTTGAAAATTTGAGGAATGATACTTCTTTATAGAATAATAATACACGAATTAATTTAGAATGTTTCACTAAATAATTGAGTAGTTATAAACATATGAATTTAACACGGCCGCTTATGGGAAAACAGCTTCTGCAGACGTCAATGGTTGCGAAGCGAGTGGAACTAAATCGCCGTAAATTCTGAAAATATTATATCATCTCGATTTAGGATCAAGCGACTGATTATTCTAAGTTTGCAATAAATCGACTGAGTAATTATCGAGAAATTAATAAAAGTAATGAGGAGTATCGCCTTTTTATGAATTGGGCTTTGTAGAGGTGGCAACGTTGTAGAGTAACGTGGCAACGTTGTAGAGTACGATGATTATTCTGTCGATACAGTAGAACGCTTTGCTATACGTCACTTCTCACTTCTGAATAAAGTTATTCTCTCCCTGAATAAAGGAATAAAGGAATTCTGAATAAAGTTACATATTTCCCTTATTATTTTAAGTAAATTAGATTGCCAATTAATCAATGGCATCAATGTTTTTTTTTATTGGATAACATTATATATAGAAACATTTTAGTCCATTACATTTTTTTTAACATAATTAGGATAAAACTCACTGAAGTCTCGCCTGCCCACGGTATTTTGAGGTTAGACTTACTCACTGCTACTCACGAAGCAGCGTCAACGCGGAGAGTACAACGCATGCGTAAACAAGTCGAGCAGTGCTACCACCAATGAAAATAACAATTTCAGTCCGCTGCGTTGTTGTGTTTGGCAGTCCATTTATAAAATAGTAACAGATTTATCTCAACTATAAATTAATCAGCAATCATTAAAAAACTAAAAAAAAAAAAACTATATATCGAGTTTGTGGGTAATTATTGGTAATATAAAAATGCTCCGAACGTATTAACTAAATTAAAAAATAGAGACTTTTTTTGTTGGACAGTTAAAACAGATGTATAGTCACTAACAAAACTTCAGTCAAGCAGTCGAATTTGACTTTACTTTTTGACTTTTTTTTTAAATTCAGTGACGTATTGAAAAAAAAATCATCCTTTTTGTATAAAAAATTACAATAAACATTATTTATATTCTATTTTTCAGAAAAACATTTAGGTTCATGCAAAGGAGAATATGTTAAAGAGTATGTGTTCGACATTTGATCGCGATAAGTTGAAAATTCGCTGAATTACATACGATGGCAAAAATCAGAGTTGTTTAAAACAATTAATCTTCAAGTAAGATGATCGTAAAATGATTAGAACATTTATTTGTATGTACATTAACAAAAATTGCGTACCAAATTTCATCAAGAGCACATTGTGTACCAAAGAGACAAAGTGAAACTTTTACGCCGAGCGCGATGTTCATTTCAGTACGGGTCTTAGAGGAGCGCGCGAAGTATACATTAACAAAGTGGTGTACCAAATTTCATGAAAAATATTAATAATTAAAGAAGTTATAAACAATCTTGCGAAGGACCTTTAAACGTAAGAGGCCCAACGATGTACTTGATATTGGTCACCCGGTTGATTCGAAACAAATAAAAAACGAGTTTTTTCTGAAAGCACATAATATTGACTTGACCGTGCTTTTTTGATCGTGTTTCAATCATCAAAGAAAGAAATAAAATTGAATTTTTGTTCTTTCGATTTTTCGTGGAAAAATTACATCATTATTGTTGATGTGGGAAAGTTGTTCGTTGGTCCTCTTTATGGGTTAACGGGACTCAGTCGGATATCAGGTTACAAGACTCTTGAGAGGGTCATAAACGCTAGGGCTGTTTATTAGGGGTGTCTCAAAAGGACCTGACATTTTAATTGATTAATAATACGTATTATTTTTTTGCAAAGTACGAATATTTTCGTACGTGACATTTAGCGTTAACATTTAGTACGTGATTTAGCATCCACAATTTTTTACCTAAAAGAAAAAACAAAAATCCTCGTCAATCTACATTAGAATACCTACAAAAGTACGTAAGGAATTTAAAAAATATTGTTCAATTCAAAAGTTGTAGTCATTTGAACTTAAAGGGGCCAGTCCATTTTGGAGTCACGAAAAAAGGCTATTTACGCCATTTTTGTTGAGGATTTTATGAAAGATATGAATATAAAAGTTGTTGGGCTTGATAAATAAAGTCTTGAAATACATTTAAACAAATTTTTAATTCATTTTAATTCATTTTTTAGTACAAAAACTATAGTTTAACGTAACGCTTCAAAAATAGGTGGGCTAGGTAGCTCCGTCACAACTCGGCAACGGCTTGTCTGAAACAAAAAAACTCAAAGTCGATTAGATTCAGTATTCTACCAGCTACAAAATGATCCTCGGATATAAAGTTTTATCAAAAAATAAAAAAACCGATGAAAAACGGAAAAGTAAAAAAACGCGTTTTTTCGCAGTTTTTCGCGAAAAAAGAGTAAAAATCAACATTTTAAAACCATCGAAGGTCATCTTGTTGCGAATCATGTTTACAATATGTGGTTCAAATTTCAAGAGAATCGGTTTATTAGTTTTAGAGATACGATGCAGCTAGCTTTTGAAAACGTTGTTTCGAGAAAAATGCATTTGAAGTTTATACTGTGATCGGCGGAGCGCGCTATACGCTCAGGTAGACGAAAAGAGGTCCTGACGTTCAGGTAAAAAAAATACTTAGAGAGCTCGGATTTTCATAAAATTTGGACACAATATTTCTGAATGTATGTACTTTCGAAAACAGTTTAAAAAATTGATTTTTTGAGATTTTCAAAGTGGACTGGCCCTTGAAGAAAAGAATTTTCAGTGAAAAATTTCTCATAAACTGCTCATAAAATGAAACTTAACTTAAGGAGTAAGGCCACTGTAACGGCCCAAAAAAAAGGTTTTTTCACTAATTTTTTGCTCCCGAAATTGAAGGTATTTGAAAAAAAACTTTTAATGGTGTTATCGGGCATACATTAAACTTTATTATAAAATTTTTTTACAGTAAAAAAAAACAAAATGGCGGTTCCACAGCTATCTTCCCGGGACATGTTTTGCTTCCAGGGCTCCGCGGCACGCAGCACCACTGGTGCACTTTTGAATCTAGAACAAAAAAAAACCATTAATCTAGAGGGCTATAGCTAGAGAATGTCGATCGGATTTTAAAAAGTATCAATTTTTGTGGATTTGGCGTGCGTTTGAAAAAAAAAATTGATTTTTGACGAAAAAAACGGCAAGTTTTTTGTTAATAAAAAATCAATAAATAAAGTTCTTGAAAATTCCGATCGACATTCTCAAGATAATATAAATGTTCACATCTGGTTAAAATTTCAAGTAAAAAAAATGAAAATTGTTCGAGTTATGCTGCGTGCCATTTTGAAAAACCATGTTTCGAGAAAAACGCGTTTAAAGTTTTGCGAATAGTTTTTTATTGGAAAAAATTAAAAAAGAAGTTTCGGAGAAACTTAAACTATTTTTTATTTTAAATTTAAACTATTTTTTAAGCCAATAAAAAAAAATCGATTTTTCAAAAAAATTACAGTGGCCTTACCCCTTAAAGGAACTTAAGTTAAAGGAACATAACTTCTAAATTTGAAGTGAATCGAGTGAAAATTGTTGAAGTTATTTGTCACGCCAATTGGAAAATAGCTGTTTCGAGTAGTTGGCCATTTTGTACATTGAAAAAAAGATATGTTTTCCAACAGCTTGATATTCATACTAAATAGATGTGTAATTAATTTTATGAGTGAATCATTTTTTCATACGAAAAAAATGGTTAAATTTGCACGCGACTTTATACCCGTTACTGTGGCCTAAGGCCTTAATAAAAACTGGCATTGTGAAATCCTAAGATACGCTCCTTAAATATTCTTCCTACATTATTAACTAATGAAAAAAAAGGTCACGTAGAAAAAAGTCGGTCAAGACTAAACTACTATTACACTGAATAAGTATATCAAATTTCATGTGAATCCTTTCATTAGATGTCAAGAAATCGTGTACACCGTTTTAAAAAACATAGTTTCGAGAAAAACCTTCGACCTTCCCCTTTGATTTGAGTTGCCTCAAGCGACGAATGATTTTTCGAAATTTTCACAGTAAACTAACCCCGTAAAGTTTTCGAAACGGAGAAAATAGTTTTTCAGGGAACTTACAGCTGTTATTTTACAATAATAGCTGTAAGTTTTCACCTTTCGTTTTTAATTATTTTGCTCACGATGTATGGGAGGGCTTATCGCACTTATCGCCGCAGAAATCGAATTACCGACGCCCGTCTAAAGTTGCACAATACGCGAATGAATATTGCAAAAATACACATACATACACGGCAGTGGTCGAAACGGCACTCAATTTTACTACAGGTCATCCATTATTTTCCACCAGACTGCAGCGATCGATAAGGCAAAAATTATTATCAAAAAGTATCGTGTTTTTTCGCATTCGCGCTTTCGAGCGCGTTCCCCGTGCAGTTTCATCGACCATAATCTCACGAGCAATACGACACGAACATTTCGTGATTGTGTTGATTCGCGACCTTGAAACGTTGCCGGAGAACGGGGAAAAAAACGCCCGAAGTGAGACGCACTGTTTGTTTTTACGTGAAATTATCGTTATTTGTTTTCTCGTACACGTGAAAAGTAAAGATAAGTCACAAAGCTTCGTCAGAAGAAAGTGCCGTCTGCTATGCGCTTGTAGCGTCGTTGCATCATCGTGTTTTCTTTCACGTTTAGTTCACGATGCATGAATCTCTTTCTCCCTCTTTTCTCCCACTCTGCATCAAGAGCGGGCCACCAACGGCCGCGATGTTTGTTCATCGATAAGACCATAGGCTCGCGGTTTGTCTTCGATATTCAGTCATTGGAAACTCGTAGCCGAGTCAAGTGTCGCGTTTCGAACTCCCAAACAATATGAGGTATGTTCACTTTGCGTCAATGGGTGCGGGATTCAAATATTTCCTTGCCTCGAATCTTTAAGGCCTTAGGCCACTCTAGAGGCCGAAAAAATCAGCTTTTTGGGGATTTTTCTTTCAGAAAAATTACAAAATAAATCGAGATTACAAAAAGGGTGTTTATCATACATATCAGTGACTGTGTACAATAATTTTTTTGATGTGATTGATTTCAAAATGCCGGGAAAGTTTTGGAAAGTCTAAAAAAATCGTCAGATAACTAAAAAATCGTCAGACAATTGTTAATAACAAATGAACTATGCAATATAAGAAGAAAATCCTACGTTTTTCCATAGACAATGTATTTTTCAAGATATATTAAATTTTTCAAGTGAATCGGTTGAAAATGTTCTTAGTTATGTTTCCGGCCAACTTAAATTCAGTTTTGAGATAAACGCTGCACAGCCGCCATTTTGAAATTAAACGCTTCAAAAAAATTATTTTACACAGTCACTGATATGTATGATAAACATCCGTTTTTGTAATCTCGATTTATTTTGTAGTTTTTCTGAAAAAAAATCCCCAAAAAGCCTATTTTTTCGGCCTCTAGAGTGGCCTAACCCCTACGGCTGTGAACTGTCAGCGAGATGGATTCGATATTTGTACGTAGAATTTTGTGGATTTATCGTACGATATCATGGGAGAATGTCGTCGATGATTCACACTTGTTTCGATGAAATTTCGATAAAACCCTGCGACCTCGGGGCACATTTAGGGGGCCGTTGCACTGTGAACTTGTTTATCATGACGTTTCGAAAATGGGACGAGGTGACGACTTACGAGAGATAGGGACGGCACGTTTTTCTCGGATCGTTTCGCGTGGTGAGGAAACTAAGTAACACGCACTGATGCGTACTTGGTGTTGTCGTTACAATAAAGGAGGCTGAAGCGTTAGCCACAACCCGAGATTTAAAAAAATATATATATATAGGTTATTGTTGAAGCTATACTGAGGCTTTACGAATTTTTTGAAATTTTTTCACCGCAATACATCCGAGATAAAAAATAGTTCAATGTATGTAATTTTACGTGCAGTTAGATGGGAACGATGTTCACGCTACGGGTGATATAATTTTGTTGGCTATTTAACCGAATTTGAAAGTTTGGAAATTACGAAAATGGCAAGCTGGAAGAAAAAAGTTCGATTTTCAACAATAAAGAAACATCTGTTGTAATTTGTTTTCAGAAAATCGATGGACGTATCATAAAATCATCGGATCATACGATAGGAAATGTTTTGCACGTACTCAAACGAATTTGCCGATGTACCTTTAAACAACAACACTTCTAAGCCATAAAACGTCTTCTGTTTAGTCAGCGCAAGAGAATGCCTTCTTACCGTCCGTGGGGCTCCACGGACGACGGTAACATCGAATTCGAGTCATTGACAGAGGAAACTTTGGAAGGTGCATTGACGGTCATACGAGAGGCATTTTTCACTGACGAAAATGTAAGTATCGGGGTCGATCTTATGTCGGAGCCGGGGGCGAGCGAGGAGCTCGAGAAATTGTGTTTCGACGCTGTGAATGATGGCGTTAGTGTCGTCGCCATTGATGTTACGACCGGCGAAGTCGTCGGCGCGGCTCTCAACAAAATACAAGTTAGTATCAAATTTACGAATGTCGACAAACTGATGGAGTTCAATCATTTGGATGAATATAAAAGATTTATTCATGGTTGTTCCTTATGTGCGTCGGGGCATTTCGCAAGCGGTAAATCTATGCAATGTTGTCCCAGATAGACATTTTTCGACAACGCGTTGGCAACACTATGCCATGCGAGAGCAACTTTCGACGGCAAAGAGGCATCTTTTGCAGCCGAATTCAGCTGTATTCTAGCAACAAATTATTATGCATCCTCGCGTGAATGCTAGTGTTAATATTGCAGCACGAGAATAGAGAATATTGGGGGTACATTTTGAGTACGTTGTGGCGCTTAGTTGCTGGTAGAAACGAGACAGGTTAGTGCAGCATTGCGACAGAGAATTTGGTATACGTCGTTTCGACAAGGTCAGGGCACATTGGAGGCACGCTGTGACGCTCCGTTGCCGGTACAAACGAGGCAGGTTATCGCAGCATTGAGAGAGAGAAAATGTTGAAATTGTTCCGGCAACGTGAGAGCACATTGGAGGCACGCTGTGACGTTACATTGCTCGCAAAAACAAGGTACGTGAATATATCATAGACATAGCAGATACTCTTCACATTGGACCGACAAATGTCTGGCATATATGGAGCATGCTGTAACGCTCCCTTGTCGGCATAAACGAGGCACGCTATTGCGGTGTTGTGACGGCTAAATTGTGTTCTGCATTACCGGTAGCTGGACAGCAATGTAAGGTCAAACTTTTGTAAGAAAATAACAGCACATTTGCGTATTTGTGGGAATACGATTCTAATACGATTTTTTCGCCAGGTAACTGACGTAATAAACGGGGGGGGGGGGGGGGGGATAATTTGCGGCTAGAAAAATGTATTGAATAAAACCAACCTATATTCTTTATAATCAATATTTCACCATTCTTAAGGCGATACCTTTAATATTATAAAACGTCTGACAAATTAAGCAACTATATGCTATATTAAAATTTGTGAAAGAAATTAATCCATGTCATTATATTTCAAATAAAAAATAATATATAGTATTATATTCATTAAGGAGTGAGATGCAGGCGTGAAAAAACGAACATTTTCAATATTTTTTTTATAGTAATTAATTTTGTTTTACAAAAGTGGTTAGACAGACTTTTTATGTTACATTTCAACTTGACTTGTACAAATTTTCGAAGAAAAATATCGATTATTTATAATAATATTGCCATCTTTGTCGGACCCCCTTTGGCATATAGTGCCCATCATAAAATTTTACTGGATCATCCGAAATAAAAACGGTGACCATCATAAAATTTTACTGGATCATCCGAAATAAAAAGACCAAAGAAAAATCATTAGTTTAATAATAAATTTAGTCCTTAATCGAAGCCTTTTTTTTTAATTAACAAAATGGCGGTTTCCGACAGATAACTTTCGATTCTCGACAAAAAATCGCTCGTTTATTGTTAAAAAAATATAAATTTTCAACAAAAATGAAAATCCTTCGATTAAGGACTAGTTTTTAATGCTATCAATAAGCACACGAAAATTCATCAAAATCCATCGAGTGATTTTTGAATTATAGTGGTCACCGTCTTGAAAAACATCGTTTCGAGAAAAACGCGTTTAAAGTTTTTCGATGTGGATACGGTATTATATGTTCGTAAAATTTTGAGCTCGATGGATGTAGCTAAACTTTTTTTTATGAATTTTGGTCCGCTGAATCCGAATATCACAATTTTTCAAAAGATTAAAGTTTTTCGGGATGATTTATTTTTTTAAAAACATTTTGGGTAATTTTAAAACGATAGTATTCTTTATAAAAGATTTATAAAAGAAATTCTTTGCTAAAGTTCATAGGTTTTGAGTAATATATTTTTTGAAAATTTCTGAAAGATTTTTTTCAATTTTACACTTGGTTTATGTATAGAAATACTAATTCAAAAATTACTTACATCAAATCATCAATTCCTGGCCCATACAATAGGGCTTCTGTCGATGTAGAAGCTTCCAGAATATCAATTTGTTGTTGTCTTCGAAGCATTCTGCCTTCCCGGGTATTATCGTTTGCGCCTTTGCCAGACGCTACCTGCCATGGGGACCCGACGCCCCTTCACTAATTGTGGGATATCCCAGAAACTATTCATTGGATTGACTTGAAATTTTCAGGGAATATTTTTGAAACATCATACTTCAAGAAAATGTTAAACGATTTTTTGAAAATTCTGACTGCATCTCACTCCTTAATGGGTACGGTGTTGTCGCGCGAGCCAGTTCGAACATTGGCGCGCTCGAACATGCTGCGGAGCGAGCCAATCTTGGTCGGTTTTTAGGGACACGGCAAAAGTCGTGTTCGTTGGGTCCACGGTCTTACATACAGGTCTTGAAACGTCGCGAATTTCCTACAGCGTGGTTTGGCTCGCTTGTTTTCCTCGTTTTTAGTACCGGGGCGCGGCGCTGTGATCTAGGGATGGACGAGGGTGGGGATGGAAATGCGTTACGTATGACGCACAAGCCACGATTTTCGCACCGTATTACACTGTTGAGCTGCACCGCGCATGTGCTGATTTCCCCATCCCTAGATCACAGCGCTACCCTGGTGGTCACAAGGTGAGATAATTTAGCGCCCGTGAAATAAACCATCCCCACCGGCTCCGTTTCTAGACCTGTATGTACGACCGTGGCCATCCCCACGGTCTTCGTTTCAAGACCTGTATGTAAGACCATGGTTGGGTCTCAACATTTTGATACGGACAAGTGCGCATGCGCATAATGATGCGCAATTGATGATGCCCAGTTTCGCGTTGCCACGGTCTTACCGCGTTGCGCATCATTATGCGCAGGCGCACTTGTTCGTATCAAAATGATGAGACCCAACGAACACGACCATAGACAGATCGTACTTTGCGCGCGCGCAGTTGAGACGTGTGTCTCTGCTGTTGCCCGAGTTCGTTGGCGTGAGAGGCAAGGTTATTAAAAAAAATATATTCATACGACGCGGCGTACTATGAATAACGAAAAGTGTCACTTTTAATCCAAATGTACGGTGCCAAAGACTATTTGTGGAGTAGCAAACACTCAAAATTGACTGATAATTTTCATCACACTTGGCTCAATTAAGAGGGAATGACACCTCATCGCGGTCGGTATGGTAGAACAATTATAGATACCCAAAAATCTCTGAAACGGCTCTTCAGATCCCGTCGAAACTTTGCCAAATGACGTCAAATAGATAGACGAACAGCTGTCTGCCCCTCAAATTTTCTGAAATTGAGAAAAAAGCGTAGATTGGCTTGTGATAAGAAAATCTACGTTTTTTTTCTCAAATTCGAAAAATTTGAGGGGCAGATAGCTGTTCGTCTATCTATTTGACGTCGTTTGGCAAAGTTTCGACGGGATCTGAAGAGCTGTTTCAGAGATTTTTGGGTATCTATAATTGTTCTACCATACCGACCGCGATGAGGTGTCATTGCGTCTTAATGATTTTAAGAGCTCGAATTACAATGTTGTTATCCTTGTGAAAAAATGTATTGTATCGTCAATGGCTTCATATCTCATTTCTTCCATCAGTCTCGCGCCATACTACATTCTATTACTGAACAATGTTTTCATCCGCTTACGCACTTTTCGTTTCGGTTTTTTGTGGATGATGTGATGCATTACAATGAAAGCGGCAGCTGCTTGTGCACGTGAAACGTCCATGTTGCCTAGCGAGAACTGATTGCGTCAGTTGGATCGGTGGCCGCGCGTGGCAGTCCGATCGTCGGCAGCGCGTGGCTGCCGCCCTCTGTCAAAAGTCGTTCCAAAGATGGCTTGCGCGGCAAATTAACAGATTTGCCACGGACGAACATGACGTGCGCAGCAGCCGCGCGAAGTCGATACGCATCGTTACGTATACAAAATGTTCTGTCTCAATGCTGCGATACCTGCCTCGTTTGTCCCGGCAGCGGAGCATCACAGCGTGCCTCTTATGTGCCTCCTATATTGACCTTGCCGATACGACGTATTCCAAATTCTCTGTCGCATTGCTGCGATAACCTGTTTCGTTTGTATTGGCAATGAAGCGCCACAGCGTGGTTCATTTATGACTCAAACGTGCTGTAAAGATAATATCACTCCAAATTTAGAGCTTGCTGCATCAATACTGTTATTGCAGCAGATTATTGTTGCGTAATTTGTTTGGGTTGGATGCAAACTTGCTATGTTGGTATTAAACATTCATTTCGCCCAACTATGTACTGTATCGCAAATTTGCAGCCCAAATTGGAAACAATATACAACATAATGATGCCACAGTGTGCCGCCCCATGTTGTCAACTTGGAGCTATGATGTTGACACGTCAATTTTTACAACACTTTTGTCTATCCGGGTGGCTATCTGCACATCTGACCGTGTTCAGAACCGGCCTTAAAATTACCTCCACATAAATCTATTTACATTCATCTAAAAGAGATTTTAAAGACATGGAGATAGACTTTTTAGATAACGTTGAACATGGGGACGAAAGGCTACTACGAGGTAACTCTTCGAAGTTAAAAGTCCTCGAAATGACCTTTATAACTCGAGAACTACTGAATCGACTTCGATGAATCTTTTACAAAAACAGCTTGAAGTCTGGAATAGGAATTTGGCTATAGGCATTACGCTAAGTAGTTAACCACTATTACGATAAGCAAACATAACAAAGATCATATTTAAAAAATCGAGCATAGACAAATAAACAAATGAAAAAAAAAATGAACGAAGAAACGAAATTTGACGAATAATCATGAGGCCTGTGGGATACATTTATAGGGATACATATATCAAAAATGAAAAAAAAAACAACTCAAATAAAAAACAAAATTATGGCCGGACACCACTGCAAGCCGAAAAAGGTCGTTTTTCGCGATTTTTTGGGTCTACTAGATTATGTATTTGGGATTTGGAAAAGAAGTATATTATTGAGCATACATTGAACTGATTTCATGTAGATTTTCATTAAAAAAAAAATTAAAAATAACATTGCTGCTGCGTTTCAATAAAGCCTCCGTATAAAAAATGTGGTCCAATGGCCAGAGCAATAACTTGACAATGGCTGGTGTGAAAAATAAAAATGTTTTAAAATCTATATAAATGAAGTTCTCGTTGTAAGGAGTCGTTTCTCGAAACTCAAAAATTCGTGCAATGGCGCGTGTTAAAAAAGTGTAATTTGGCGAAATTTTTACTTATATTCGGGGGTTTAAAAAAGACTAAATTGTAAAAAAACGGCAACGTTTAACAATAGGTACTGCAATTATGGAAATTTTCGCGTTTCAAATTGAACGTCGGAAGCTTATAGCCAGAGCTATGATTCCGGCCAGGTCGAAAAAAGTCGTCTAGAGAAAAACGTGATTGAAAAATTTAGTACTTATAGGTAAATCTCACTGAATCGTCTGTAACTTGGTCCATTTTCAATATTTTAACGTGAATTTTTATCCACATATTCTTGAATATGTAAAGAATCGATTTTTATTGCTCGCCACATCGGTGTCCCGTCTTACGTGATTAGAAAAAAATGGACAAATAACGCGGTAGCTTTATCTGTAAATCTGGGAACCTCCGTCTCTACATAAGTATAATAATATTTTATAAATAAAATATCGCTCCCATTCGCTTTCGAATAATTCGATAATCGATCGATTTTAAATACTTGCACGATCGAATAGTCTACAGTTCTACGTGATTTTAAAGGCGATTCGATTATACGCGAGAGTGTGTACTCATTGTTGATTTTTTCAGGTTCGCGGAGATCCTTCGGCGAAAGGATCCTTCGAGCTGTTCAGCGAGAAATGCGACTTCAAGTCGTCCAAGGCCCTCGTCGATTTCATGATAAATCTTGATTCGAGGCTTGACCTTTTCGGCCATTACAACGTTGAGTGTATCCTCGAAATAATGTTCATGGCGACGAAGCGGGGTCATCGGAAACGGCGGATAGGTGAGCTTTTGGTTGTCTCCTCCATGGAGATCGGTAGAGAATTGAATCGTGGAAACAGAGTCAAAGTTCCCGTGATAATTGATGAGCCGGCAACGATCAACAACGAGGAGCATATACCGAGCCTCGTGTCCATGATTGCCACGTCGAATTACACGAAGAAAATAGCCGATCGGCTCGGATTCACTACGCTCGTTGACGCGAGCTACGACGAGTTCACATTCGACGGGAAAACATTTAGTCAACGCATCGGCAAACTGCACAAATTCAGCTGGCTCGTTGCCAAACGACTCACCGTTGCGAAGACTTGAATGACTTCGATAAATAAATGAAAAATAATAAAATAAAATAAAAATAAATAAATAAATCGAACTCATTTAGGGGAAAAATTGTAACTCGAACGAAAAACAAACAGATAGAGAGCAGAACTCGCCTCGATAAGTGGCAGTGATATTACTTTTGTAGCAATAACTCGACACACAAAATATATTTTTGTATTATATAATAATGTATTCTGCTATCACATATAATTGCGCAGTATTTGAAGTAATATTTAAATATGGCGGGTGGTCTTTAATTCAATGTGGCCACGCTGTATTGTATATATTTATAATACATACAACGAACCCATGAAATAAAAAAAAACCAAACCCAAAAAAACCCAACTAAGCCCGAACACAAGCTCGATAATCTATACTTATAATAAAGCTGGTACGTCTGTCTGTCCTCGCACCACTTAAAAACTACTGAACCGAATGAAATATTGTTTTCTCTGTTGTATAGCTTAATCATGGTCTTACATACAGGTCTTGCAACGAAGCTAAATTTTCGTGGTGGGAGTAGGCACTTATATGTTTTAATTTTCGATTCACTAGGCGCCGCTACGCGTCGCTACTAGCGAGGGGAAGTAGTTTCCCCCTTACCTCTTACCGGCGAATGGGCCAAAGGTGTTTACGTCACGCAGCCAACGGCGCATGCGTTGCGGTCAGGAGGGAAAAGGACACAAGAGCTATTTCTCTCTTCGTCGCACCACTACTTCCCCTTGCCGTCACGCACCAAGCTGCAGAAATCGGAATAAAAAGCAAAACATCTAAAGGTGCCTACCCCCACTACCGTCGTTGTCAGACCTGTATGTAAGACCGTGAGCTTAACATGCCATGAAGGTATGTATATGTATATGTATATGTTTCGGTATCGTATATGTTTCATCCTTAGATTATATGATATATTATTCATTTATGGACCTTTAAAAAAAATGACCGGAACTAACGTCAACCTCGTAAGTTCTAGTTTTTAAAACACATGCATTAACTTCTGGAAAGTTAAAAAAAATATTTTTATACATTTAAATGTTCAATAGTACCAAATGTACCAATTTTCGGACAGCTGTTAGTGTTACGTACCTATGTTCAGACACTATCATGGCCCAATTTTTTGACACGTCCCTATAACCGACCATTATAAAGTCCAAGTTTTCCGACATGCAAAAATTGATTCTTATTGTTACAAGGTTCAAATTGAACAGATACGCGAGAACTCCGGGCACATTTCTAATACATAAATAAGAAAAAGACGGCATCGATGCAGTATAACCTCGCGGAAAGCCGGTCACATAACCACAAACTTTGTTTGCGTCGCGACTAGTTGCGTTACCTATTATATCATCTAAATATGGGACACATGTCCTTACCAGTCGATTTTCTCTTCTTTTTTCAAAATCACAAACTCAGTAATAAGTCATTTATCGCGAGGTACACAACAAAACGAACCGTCAACGCTTGGCGTCCGGCGATTCGGTCTCTGCAGCTACGTTCTCTCGTACCAGTAATCGGACATGAGATTCGACCATTGTACAAGCGCGTGATAGATGTCCCAATTAATGAGACGCTGAATTTATTTTATAAAACCTTACCCAAACCGAAATGTAACAACGGGGTCGAAAAGTTGGTTCGATTCACTTTTGATCGGTCATAAGTCTAGTCCCGAAATCGATAAAAAAATAGACACCTGTTACTATCACAAATTATCGCAACTCCTTAGGTCGTCGGTTTAGAAAAGTGCATTCATGACATGACTGACACGGACTCGTTAAGGGGGCCACTCTAGAATTTTCGAAAAATCGATTTTTTTAAATGGTCCTCTAGTACCTCAAAAATGATGTCCCAAAAGATTATGGCCGGGACAATTTTCAACCGATTCACTTGAAATGTTGAATATATCTTGAAAAATACATTGTCTATGGAAGCACGTAGGATTTTTTTTATATTGCATAGTTCATTTGTTATTAACAATTATCTGACGTTTTTAAGGAAAATTGTTCACTTTCCAATTTAGATGTGCGCCATTTGGCCAAAAATCAATATATCGAAAAAATCCTACGTACTTCTATAGCAGTTATTATATATAATCGAAAAAATTAATTCGCTCATTATATTTCAAAAAGTAGAGGAGCTGTTTGTCCGGCCGTGAACCCTGGAAAAACGGAGACGTCATCGCAAAAACGCTACACGGCCGCCATTTTGAAATCAATCGCTTTAAAAAAATTATTGTATACAGCCTCATACATATATCATACATCATACATATCATACTGATATGTATGATAAACACCCTTTTTTGTAATCTCGATTTATTTTGTAGTTCTTCTGAAAAAAATCCCCAAAAAGCCGATTTTTTCGGCCTCTAGAGTGGCCTAAGGCCTTAATATAACTTGTCAATTTTACTACCAAAGATCGTTATTAGCGTACAATTTTCCAATAATCAATGAATAATTGAAGGCTCAATAGAATGCAAGCGTCACTTTTCGTTACCTATCAACTATATAGCTAATATAGTGAAATATTCGAACTACTCTCCGACCAGTAGGACCCGTCTGAGCATTGGTACCGTTACCTTAAATCGAACGAGTATAACGAGCCCTAATTTGATGTGAATCGGTTGAGTAGATTTTGAGATACGATTTGCACCGCGCTATACAAAATTGTTTTGAATGGAACGCAAAAGAAAAAGGACAAATAGCATCCATGTTGTTGGCCGTGGCGTAGTGGACCCCCTTACAAAAATCTTCATTGCTCGATCCATTTTTCAAACATTCACAGAAACTTTGTTGCAAATTGAAGTTAAGAGTGTAGGATATAAAACTATACAATACAAAATCGTACTTCTAAAATTTTACACCCATGCGGATCAGCACTTCAATATTGAAATGGCGATTTTATATAGAAACATCTTCTATTGCGGAATATATGCGAAATATGTACAAAGTTTCTCCCAAACTTGTATCGATTGATTGATCGCGATATTTTTTTTATTCCATCAACTTTTCCCACAAGTTCTTTTCATTCGTTTCAACGTTACGGAGTTTCGGAACAATTGTCGATATGTTACCATATGATTCGAATTTATACGGTAAATTGTTTGTGATATACTGAATGCACCCTCCAAATTTAAATCGATCGTCTACATCTACATCGGTTTTTATAAAATTTACAATTGAAGAAACACTTTTTAACATAGGGAGATGCCTATGCTTATCGCTGAATGGCAGTTTTATGCACGAAACAGTGTGAAAAAATGTTTAAAATGTTATGAAAAATCGTCAAATCATCCAGTACATTATTTCGTCTCCCTTTACGTTATGGCAATGAGGCATCTCCCCAAAAAGTGTTTCCTCAATTGTAAATTTGATCGAAACGGTGTCGACCATGGACAACCTTTTGTTGTAAGAGGGCCAAGTATTTTACGTAGGGATTAGTGCGGACCGCACACTGGGCATATGCCATAACAGTATACCTACATTGTAGGTATATCATACACTGTATTATATCGTCCGTCACATACAGGGTTGCCAGACGTTCTTTATTTTAAAGGACGTCCCCATTTTCACACCCAAAAATGGATCTTGTCAGCTATAGAAATCGAGAATAGAGGACAATACTTCGTCCTTTATTTTTGGGAAAAATGAACACATGCATATGGCACATACGTTGAGTCGTGTCACCGGCTGCTTATGTATAAACAGTTCTGTATATTAAAGCCTCTCTTAACGAAAATAATAGGAGAAAAGAAGCGTGAAAATGTTCTTGAAAAATGAATTCAGATTCTAAAATCAACGGATGAAAACAAGTATCTGCTAAAAATAATACAATACATTTTTTCCATCCCAGTGTCTAACGCCCAGGCCGAAATAATTTTTTCCTTGTATACCAATACGTGGACCAAAAACTAAAATGCGTTAGACATTGACACTGTAAAAGCGGAACTACAAATAAAATCGAACTTATGCAATGTAAAGAATTTTATAATTCCATTATAGAAAACGAAGAAGCTCTTAAAGTCGCAAAAAGTAATACCAAGTATACTGTCGAAAAAAGTAATTTTGTATTTGTTTTTATGATAGGTACTTTTTTATTTTCTTCGTTATTAAACAACGAAGTGCTTACTTCGTTAACGCTTTAATTAATGACTACGATACGTTGCGTCTCAAAATTGCTCTGTTTATTAACCCTTAGTAGTCACACTTAGCTAGAATCACGTTATAGTCATACTGGGTCCATGGGACCCAGGCGTTTTTACATTGTTATAAATAATGAAATAATGCATTGAGCGATATGAAAAAATAGTGAGGTATAATTTGAACCTTGTTAAATACAAGGATATTGGTTAGAAATCAAAAATTAAATTTTAAATATGCAAAATAAACTTGAAAAATGATTTTTTTACAAAAATTGCCGTAACTCTTGTAATTATTGACAAAAAAAATGGTTTTATGATCCGGAAACAATGTACTTTGAAATAGACATAGCGGTTTCTGTGGACCTTTCAAAAAGTATATTTATTTCATCCAACGCAGATGCGATATAGAAAGAAAGAATGAAACGCTTACGCATATAAAAAAATGTACGTTTTATTGGAAAAAAAAGTTGTACGGCATCAAAATAATGTGTTTGGATCCCGTGGACCCAGTGTGACTATTAAGGGTTAATAAATATCGCTACTGATAGCATAACAGATCATTTATTGAAAACAACATGATGTTCTTTATTTTCATCCTGGCTCTTTTATTTTATGTTTCCAAATCCTCTGAAACACAAAACAGGAGCTGGCAACCCTTAGGGGGCATCCATTAATTACGTGAGGTGATTTTGGCGATTTTTCGACCCCCCCCCTCTCCCCCTGGTGAGATGTCGTGAGATTTTGCTCGACCCTCTCCCCCCTCCCCTAATCTCACGTGAGATTTTTCAAAATGCATACGTTCACGGAAAATAAATTGTAGTCGAAGTAACTGCGGTTGTAGTACCATTTACTCCACCATGTAAAGTAGTAGGGAGACTCTGTCTACGTTATAAAAATTACGTGATTACTAAAATTACTAAAATTACTAAAATTACGTGATATTTGCCGAAGCCCCCCTCCCCCCCACGTGAGATTGGGTGAGATTTCGCTTGACCCCCTCCCACCCCCCCTAAACGCCTCACGTAATTAATGGACGCCCCCTTAGTCACATGCGTTGTGGCATGAATCTTGCAGGCCGCACCAAGGCGTCTTACGGGTCGCATGCGGCCCACGGGCCGCTGGTTGCCGACCCATGGTGTAGACGATCGATTTAAAATTTGGAGTGCATTCACTATATGACAAAGAATTTACTGTATAAATTTGAATGAAATGGTAACATAACATCAATTGTCCCGAAACTCCTTAATTAAGGTGTCTTTTCATTAGTTTCGCCATCGTTTGCCCCAACACACTTAGTTAGACTTCGCTAATAAAGTTCGACTAATTCAATTTTGCGACTTCACGGAACTATCGCTGACTTACACGGACGTGAATGGAAACCGTTCGATAGCTCACTTCGTCTCGTCTTCCAGTAGGCTGAGATGAACATTTTTCACCGTGATACCGCTCGAGTTTTTTGCGTGGCCAAACTTCGGCGATTTTGAGTATCATTTTTAGCAGCATTGTAATAATTACTGCTCGTCACTTCATATTATTTCCCTTAACGAAATATTTTTAAAATAATGTTTCTGTTTCGTTTTAAATCGATCTTTGATTACTCTTCTCAGGCTCATATTGAGGACAGTTTAATTAAGAAATTCAACCTGGGAAGGAGGGGAAAACTGACCAGTGAATGGACTGGTCTGATTTATATTTAAAATAAACAAAGAATATCAATCTCTGGTAAAAACTCGAATCACTATAATTTAGCAAAAAGAATCATAGGTGTCGTTAAAATCGATTTCTCGATTTAATGAAGATTTTGACGCCACACGGAATTTGTATAGTTTGTGGCACTTACATACCGCGCAACATAGCTACCATACGGCTGTGCGCGTAGGTGTTCTAAAGGCGAAAACAAAAGCTTTTAATGAGTTTCGAAGATAACTATTACTTCTATTACTTAAGATAGAATAAATCTTCGATATCTTGTAAATTTTTTTAACAAATTCGTAATAATCGTTCAGAATTAGACATATTTCTTCACCGATACTGTATTCTAACCCCGTTTCAGGGAAAGGACGTATGGACCTTGTTCTGATAGTTTCCAAACCAGAGTGAAATTTTTTGCTCATCTGCTGACATTTGCAAAATTAATTACTGCTACGAATTGACGATGTACGTCTGATTAAATCTTGTCGAAAAATCATTTCATTGATTTTCTAAATTGTTTAAAAATTTTATTTTTTATTTCTCTGTTGAAAAAAACTTTGGTCGTTTTTTGAGAATGCCACGTTAAGGTGCAAAAAAGATTTCTATACTTTCCACGAATCTGTGATAACAAATGTAATAGGGGGAGGTCCCCCAGTGGCGGACACCTAAGCTTTGCGGACGGTAAAAAAACTGCTTCGAGAAATGTAATTTTTTTATTTAAATAATTACGCCAACAAAGGTTAAAACCACAGTAAATTAACAAAAACGCAACTTCTCCATAAACGAAATTAAGAACATTATTCAAACTTTGGTACAAAAAATTGTCATCACTGCAAGTGGCACCTAGTACCGGACATTATGGATCGTAGTATGTTTTAGCAAAGAAAAAAAGTATAGGATAAATAGAATATTCATAACGAAATAAAGAATATTCTAATTCGTTCGCGACCGTGGTGTCGTATGCATTCACGTGCATAGATTAACAATACAAAAGGTGCGAAGAAGAGCTCGTTGCCACACAATAAAAGACTATGGCCAAGAAACACAATAGAGCAAGAAGTCAAGAGCGCCGTGATGAATGCTGCAGTAAATTAAATACAGCACTCAACTAAATTGTTCGAGGCATCGCGGGAATAAATTTCCAAACGTAATTCGGAAGTTTGCACACGGGGCATTCCTTGTCGATTCACGTCGGATCAACATTCTTTATTTTTGTTAACGTTTGTTGCCGACCGAAATACGAGTACGAACGAAATACAAATAACGATAACCACGTTTTGCCGGAATATTGATCGAGTGGCGAAAAAAATATAGGGTGTCTCAAACTGGCTTGACATTAAAATTTATTAGTAAAACGTATTATTTATTTGAAAAGTAGGAATATTTTTATTTTAAGGGGTCTTCTCACTTTAGACGTTAAAAAGGCTATTTTTATGATTTTTAAAAATAGGTCCATCATGTAGATATTGATGTGAAAGTTGTTACATTCGAAATACATTTAAAAAAAATTATTTATTTAACTCACTATTTATAGAAAAAAGTGGTAGTGAAAACAATTTCCTAAAAAAATTGTAGGTCTGCGCTGTTGATGAAATCTCGGAGATGGATCATCCGAAACAAAAAAAAAAGCAGATGGTTTTAGATTCAGTATGTTAATGGCTACAGCGCATATCATACGATTTTTGATATATGCAAAAATAACAAAGTGGCGGACATTTTTCGAAAAAAAAAAAAAAAAAACGTGTTTTTTCACCGTTTTTGGCAAAAAAATAGTGAATACCAAAATTAAAAAAATCCTTGATATGCGCTATAGTCATAGATGGAAAGAATATGTGGTTAAAATTTCATAAGGATCGGTTCAGTAGTTTCGAAGATTTTATCGACAAGTCGTCGAAAAACGTTTTGTCGAGAAAAGCGCATTTAAAATTTGTTTGGGTCATATAAATGCATAAAAAACATTTTTTAAATGTATTTCGAAAGTGTATTTATTAAGGCCTTAGACCTCAGTGAAGGGTATAAAATCATGTGCGAATTAAAATTAATTCGTAAAATTAATTACACATCTATTTAGAATGAATATCAAGCTGTTAGAAAAAATATATATATTTTTTTGCGATGTACAAAATGGCCGACTACTCGGAACAGCTTTTTTCCAATTAGCGTGACAAATAGCTTCAACCATTTTCACTCGACTTACTTCAAATTTAAAATGTTATGTTATGTTCTTAATTGCATTTCGCAGAGTAGTACGTACGGAATTTCTGATTAATCGAAAACTTTTCATTTTATGAGCAGTTTATGAGCAGTTATAAAGAAATTTTTCACTGAAAATTCATTTCTTATGTTCAAATACCTCCAACTTATGAATGAAACAATATTTTTTAAATTCCGTACGTACTTCTCTAGGTATTCTAATGTAGATTGACGAGAATTTTTGTTTTTTGTTCTAGGTAAAAAATTGTGGATGCTAAAAGTCACGCCGCGGAGCGCATAAAAAAAAGATAACAAAAGAAAATATTGGTAGTCGGCTATTTTGTACATCGAAAAACAAAAAAATTCTAACAGCTTGATATTCATACTAAATAGATGTGTAATTAATTTCATGAGTGAATCACTTTTTTATAGAAAAAAAATTGTTCAATTCGCACATGATTTTATACCCGTTACTGTGACCTAAGGCCTTAAGTGTAACAACTGTTATATCAATATCTATAATATAAACCCGAGTAAAAATGAATATATATAAACATATATAATTGTATATTAATTGATCATATACAATTGTATACAAAAATTGGCCCGATAGAATTTTATATATTTGTATATAAACGTATACAATTGTATATACTAATATACAGTTTATATACAAATATATAAAATTATATCGAGCCAATTTTTGTATATAAATATATTCATATATTATATAAACTCCCTATAAAAATAGTATCTCCATATATCAGTATATACAGAACAATGTATAATTTTATCAAATCAAATTTGATGGAAGTACATTTATATCGGATTATATATACGAATTTATAGAGTTACATACAATTATATATAAACCTATATATAAATATATATGATTGTATGTCATTTTTATATAATTGTATCTAAGTATATACAATCATCTTTATTCGGGAACCCATTAAAAAATGCATGAAAATAGCCCTTTTTAGCGTTTAAAGTGAGAAGACCCCTTAATATAAGGTACAAACATGGGGGTGATGTGTGGAGCACAATATCCGATAAATGGCCGCCTTGTCCCTGTTTGCAAACGTGCGTATGCAAACTCTTTTGACGAAATTTTCAATAACTTTTTCGCATTATTGCGGACTAATTTCATTAATGGTGCGTCCAGTTGCTTCCTCGAGCTTCGGAATGGTCTGTGGATTATTGGCATACACTTTTCCTTTCAGAAAACCCCAAAGAAAGAAGTCCAATGGTGTCAAACCGCACGATCTTCACGGCTAATTCACATCGCCGCGGCGCGAGATAACACGACCATGAAACTTCGTCTGCAATAACCATGCAGCAACAATGCAGCAAATAACAATTTCTACGCGTTGCTCGATCGTGTAATTCTCCATGACTAAACCTCAATACATCCTGATGTCAGTTGTCAAAGATTAGTACTCTATGTTCGCCACAAGTAAAAATGGCGCGCAACTCAAAATGTCGGGTCATTTTGAGACACCCTTTGGTACAAATTCAAATGCTCCGATAGGCGTTGAATGGCTTGTATACGGGACGTGGAGAAGGGAGAAGGCGATAGTCCGTATCGTGCGAAGCGCGTGCAGTTTGTCTGATAGTGGCAATCGGTGAAGAGATCCCTGATGAGGGTATTTCGCGCGCATACACGTGATACGATGGATCGAATTTTACACGGACGAAAACGCTTTTCTCTACGGATCCTCGGATCTTCGGCTCAGACTGGTCCGTGGCGTAACGTACGGCGCAACTTTTCTCACGCCTTGCTCAGCTTGTGCGGTAAGTTCACAGTTAGCCAAGTATTCGGAGGAACAATACTTTTTTCTTAATTCCATTTGACAATTTGATTATATTCTCAATTTTTTTAATTGAACATCACAACTCAATAACGGTCGTAAGAATAATATTGATAACGATAAAAATAATTATCAAATAGAAATAGACAAAGGGTAGGTAAATGTTTTCCAGTGCAAACTGAGGAAGTAAGCTGCTCGGAGCAATAAAATATACTATAAAAAACAATAATAGCCGAGAAATAATAACAATGGTAGTAATAATCTGCAATAAATAATATATTTTTTCAATATACGATAGATGAATGGTCCTTCTGAATAATCCGAGAAATAATTTATCCGGTTTTTATCATTCGTATAATGATAATTATAAATGATAAATATGTATATAGTGATGTATGCATATATGAAAATGGAGAATTAGTGCAAAATCTATTTTTATTTTTCCGTAAACGACTGTAATCATTTTTCGTTGAGCCGCATTTTTAGATTCGATAAACGATTTTTTGAAATATTTGTGTGCAGTAGTGGACATATCAGTTGGAGTTATAACGGATTTTTGTGGAAACAGAAGAATGTGTAGGGTAAATATTTCCGAACCGCTGCTGAACAATAATTGTTCTCTATAGCGTTAATCCTTTGTAGCATGCAAATTCGTAAGTTGCACAGATTTTTTTCCATTTGTGATAATACCGGCGATATACAGTGACACTTGTTGATGGACTTTGGAAAATATAAATACTGAAGAGAATTGGATTTCTGTGTGTACAAAAACTTCCTTAAGTACATGAAAACATGCCTGAGTGAATAATTCTCAATTGCACGAGAATAATAAACTGGTGCGATATTGAAAGTGTTTCTCCGCGATTGTTGACAGTTCGGGACGACATCGTTTGATAATTGACGACGATGAATCCGAGAACACGAGTACAAACGTAGGAATTAAAATGTAAATAAAATTTTCCAAATTAAAAAATACCTGTGCCTCAAAAGCCTATTCTCTTTTTCGAGAATGAAACGGTCCTTCGATTCGATTTAATCTGCATTATAGTTAAATTAATCGAAATAAAAAACGTTCAACACATCTCTGTATATCGAGTATCAATAAATCATTATTTGAGATGCACATGGTACGAGCCCAAATTCGTACGGTAAAAAAACGGAGTAGAAATCCGTAAAGTGGAAGAATAATTCATGTATACGGATAGGTGCGATAGTTAATTTAGTCCTCGCTGATTATCGAAAGTACGCGAGAAAAATGTTGATTTCCGTTTGCAGCTCGAGGGTCGTAGGAATCAACGATGTTCAGCCAATTCGGCACTGGCCCGAACGGCCCTATAGAATATAAAATCCTGACCGATGACAAACTCGAAGATGCTTTGAGTGTGCAACAAAAATCCATGAGGCAGGAAAATATCGCACTGGGGGTTGGGATTTTCGAGGAGGAAGGTGCAGCTGAGGCAATGAAAATTGTGTTCAGAGAAGTCGCCAAGGATGACTGCACTTTGATCGCTGTTGACGTTAATAGTGGCGAAGTAGTTGGTGTTTCCTTCAATAAAATCCACGTGAGTAATCGACAACGTACACGATCATGCTGTGCAATTGGGTATCTCGATTAAGGGGGGAGATAGCTTTAGGTGAGGAAAAAGTTGATGATTTTCGTGTTTTTTTTAGAGGTAGATTTCTTCACCATTTTGAGACTTAGAGTATTTTTTATTGCTACTTTTGGTTGTTACATGGTATTTCGAAAAATTAATGAACCCTTCCTTGACACACTTATCTTGTCACCTATATTATTTGACACCTTATTATATTTGGCTACGACTTCGGGACACTGGGTCAATTTGACCCGGATAGTACTTCATCCACCTGCCCTCAACAACCCTTCAGTCCGTTTTATCGAAAACAATCCCAAACAAACCCAAACATTTCTTAGTATGCCTGCATAATTAAAATTCGGAAAGTATAAAGATTAATTGTTGTAAAAATTATTGAAAACGTTCAGTTTTAGGAAATTGAGCATTTTATTTCAAATTCGTCCGGGTCAAAATGGCCAAGTGTGTCAAAGTAAGTAACATTTTTCTTTCATTAACACTCATACGCAGAATATGAACGAAGAAAAAAGTGAGAAATGTTGAAAATCGAAGAAATGCTACGTTTTGAAACATAAAGATTGAATTTTCCGAAAAAAATGGCTACATTGTGCAATGGAAAAATATATATATTTTTTTAATTTTAAAAACTTTTAGGGTAATGTTCTGCACAATAAGCTTACAAGGATTAATACCAAATTTTGATCAGAATCCGTCGATCAGTTTTTTAGCTTAACGTCACGCCATTTTTGACAATGCAGTTTAGAAGACTGTGCCATACTTACGCCATTTTTAAAGATCAATAAAAAAAACCATGTAACAGCCAAAAGTAGTAATAAAACATACCCTGAGTCTAAAAAATGGTGAAGAATCTTTCCTTAAAAAAAAAAACATAATGAAAATCAGCAAATTTTTTCCTCGCTTAAAGGTCCCCATTAAAGCGACAGTTTTGTTTGTACGGCTCCATCGAATGTATGGGATACGATAATTGTGGCGTTCAATTATTTCAACAAGCTCATTTTGACATTGTAATTATTTCAAGCACGCAGACAGATTCAATTTCTCGAGTATTGATTTTTTTTGCTATTTGAGCTCTTGGTGCGACTATGTCAACATTATGAAAGATATCGCGGTATCTTGATGTTTTGGAGCCGTTATCAACCAATTGATAAAGTTATGTCAGTTGCACTGGCCTGCAATTGCGTACGGGTGAAGTATGTTGCGAAATTTCGATTTATCGAGAAGAAAGATCATTGTACATAACTTGTTCTTTATTAAATATATAAGAACATTACATTTTTCGTCATGTATATCAGTTCAAATGTACGTAAATATTATGAATCGCATATAAACTGATGCGCGTTAAGGGGCTATGCTAGTGTCAACGCTGAAAATTTGGGTGATTTTCGGGAATTTTTTGGAAGAAAAGTACTCAATTAAATGTTTCGGAAAATTAAGAATATATTTGGCCATGGTTGACTTATATTACATCATTTTTCAGAGAAAAATATTGTGATCCAAGCGACTTAGGCGCTGCCTTCGGAGGCGCAAAAAAAGCTCCTCCACTGCTGACATGGTTCCGACCGATTGAGTAGCTGAAACCGAAAAAGAAAAAAATATCGTTAAAGTGGAAGGTATTTCCTGTACAATGACGTAGGATTTTTTAAAAATATCAAAATCTAACAAAATGGCGTTGTTACGAAAAAAAGTCTGTTTTCTTGCCTATAAAATGGTCGTTTTTTTCAATGCCAAATCGTCAATTTTTATCCAATCAAAAATATCCTACGTTATTGTAGAGTATATATAGTCAAGAGTACTCAGTTTAAATTTCAAGTCAATCGGATAATTGCTCTTTGAGTTACAATGTCAGCAAATTTGAAAAAACTCATTTCATATTCTCAAAAGTATAAAAATTTTGAAAGTATAAATCTTTAAAGTATACAAATCTCATCTCATATTCTTGAAAGTATAAATTGTCGAAAAAGGCAAAAAAAATCGATTTTTTGAAAGTGTCACACCGGTGTAGCCCCTTAATGAGTTTGCGCAGACTTAAGGGCCCACAAAATAGGTCAGTTTTCAATATTTTTTTTCTGATGAGCGTACTGGAATGACGAGGTCGTGGCTTTACATCCGATTGATACCAATTATGAGTTTCTTTCTTTTAAATTGAAAGATATCGATAAACAACAAATTGATTATTATTTGAACAAAGTACCGACCTGTAGCGAAAAATGAAAAAATGTACTTTCAGTACAACAATACAACTTTCGTACAGAGCGATAATTTTTTAAAACTTTGAAAATTACGAAAATGCCAATATGTATCAAAATAAGCTCGATTTCCGATTTTAAAAAACAACTTTAATAATGTTTTATTTACAAATGGATGAACATATAAAAAAATCATTGGGTCATACAATAGAAAATGTCACAAACTATGCTCTGTCTGAATTTAAAGTGAATCGGACGAATAGATTTTGAGATATTTACACCGTTTTGTAAAATGTAGTTTTCGAGAAAAAACGCAAAAGAAAAAAGAGCAAATCGCGGGGAAGGTGCAATGGGCGAACTAACCCTTCACAAAAATCGTCATAATTGGATCGATTTTTAGAATCTATACAAATTTTTTATTGCCAATTGAAGTAAAGAAAAATCATATTTATGAAATTTCAAGCTCATGCAGACCCCTTAATTGAATGCACGAAAACTTGACGGAAATTTGTTTTTTTTTAAGTCTGCTAGCCAATAGAAGGGTCTTTTCAGTCGTAGATTTTTTTCAATCTCTTTGCTCGTAAGGAAACATTGTAAATGGAAACGCTATGAGTTTGCCTCTATATTTCTCAATAATTCATTTTTCTTGAGTCTACGACGAATTTTAAAAGCAATTTCGATTGTTCTTTCTTTTCCTTACATAATCATTTTTTTAAGGTACCCATGACAGCCGACGAAGTAGATCCTCTTCTCGAGGTTGTGAAGAATCACTTGAAACCTCGCGCGAGTCTGGCTGTCGTCAATTTTCTCAGTGACGTAAGTGATTGTAGCTAATGAACTACAATGAGAATATAATCAAGTGCTTTGTCACCGTCTTACTCTATTATTCGACCCAGAAGTTTTCTAGTCCGCGCACGATTTTTTCGCCTGACAAGTCAAGAGCGTATTGGGAAACAGGGCAACATGCTTGTTTCCATATAAAGCTCGAAATAATAGCGATATTTAACTATTTAAAAAACGATGAGAAATTCAAAACAATTATTTGCATTGAAGACACGAAAAAATGATTATTCATCACTACTACAAAAACATGAATGTTAAAAAAAAAATAATGATCTTCACAATCGACTTTTTTTAATTGTACGAAATTTCGATTTATTTCTAAATGATGGAAAATTTGTTAAATATCGAATTGTGGTTGCACATCATTTGTGGAGTTCTCATTAAACATTTGACGTGCCTGACAAATCAAGTGCGTATAAGAAAACAGGGTAACTTGCCTTTCTACCTAAAGCTCAAAATCACAGCGATAATTAATTCATTAAAAGACGATGAAAAAATTAAAAACTATTACTCGTATTGGAGATACGAAAACCGTAGACTTGAAAATGAGATTATTCGTCACTACTCGAAAAGAATTCATGTTTTTTTTTTAATAACGATCTTTACAATAGACTTTTTTTCGAATTGTACAAAATTTCGAGTTATTGCGAAACGATGGAAAATTTGTTAAATATCGAATTGTGGTTATTCATCATTTGTGGAATACTCATGAAAAATTTGCCTGAAAAATCAATATTTTTAATGGAATATTCACGAAATTTTACTTCTGTGTTAACTTCGAGAAGAATACATTTATTAACTCAAACTCACGATCTTCAGACTATTGTTATACGAGCTGCGTGAAAAAAAATGCCGCAACCTCGTATCTTCATTTTAATTGACACATACCGTTTTATCCCTAGTTAGACGAGTTTGATCATTGTTTATTTTATTTCTGAAATTGTCCGGTGAAATAATTGATTCAAGGTTGAGTCGAGGGTCGACATGTTCGAGAGATACGGCACGAATGCGGCAATGGAAATTTTTTACGTCGGTACTGCGCCGGGTTATCAGGGCTACAAAATCGGTCATGGACTGGTCGAGCGTTCGATCGAATTGGCTAAAAACTTCGCTAAATACAATCAACATCGTCACGTACGTGCGATCGTGCCCGGCGTTGCTTTCGGAGTATTTACGTCGAATTACAGTCAGAGAATAGCCTCGAAGCTGAATTTCGAGTGGCTCGCAGTCGTCAGATACGAGGATTACGAGTTCGACGGTGTTAAAATGTCCGAAAAAATTGCCAAAGAGCATCAGACTGCGAAATTGGCTGCTCTCAAATTGTGGTAAATTACGCATAAGTATTTTTTTATTAATAGTACAGTAATAATATAATTAATAAAATAATTATTATTACGTGTAAGTATTTTGTCTCAGTCGTCGATTATCGAGATAGCGTGACTTTACGATAAGACTGTGAATAATTACAAATCGGAAAATTCTTTCAAAAAGGAAAGTGTTGTTTCGAATAATTGAACGATCAAACGAGCCCGCCGAAGGCGGGCGAAGTTCGATCTGAATTATATGACGCCTCGTTCGAGAGGATTACCAAAAACGTAGTATCGCTGTTTGTACTGCGACACCATCACTTGTTCAGAGTAAAAAAACAAAAAGAGGGGAGAGGCCCCTATGTGCCTCTTCCCGTCACCCTTAGCAACTTTCAATCATATTTTTAGAGTAGGTTCGTGAAATAATAAAATGTGCAATATGCTGATAGTATAATTGCAGCTAAGGGTGGGAATGACCTTGAGGGGGTGGGTGGTAATCCTCTCGAACGAGGCGTCATATAATTCAGATCGAACTTCGCCCGCCTTCGGCGGGCTCGTTTGATCGTTCAATTATAAGACGCCTCGTTCTCAGGATTACCAAAAACGTAGATGTTCAGAGCGCACCCTAACAGGGCACATACTTTTTATTATTTCACAAGGGTTACATTCAATTATTTTTTAAGGAAAACAGTCTTTGCAAAGTTATTTTCTGTTGTGTGTAAGGGTCGGTTATAGAACTTGGCGAAAACCTCTGATGACTTAGACCATCCGGCTGTAGATTTGATCACGTTGATATCTACTCCCTTTCTAAAGGCGGATGATGTCGAGGCATGCCTTGTACTATAGGCAGTAAATTCTTCACTCACTCCGCTTGTGGTTAAGACAGACTTTATCCATCTACTGATGGTCTGAGTCGAGGCCTCCTTATGAGGTTTTTTCCAAGTAATCAATAGTTTATCTCGAGTCCTTAAGGCACTCTTCATTTCAATATACTTTAGAACAGTACTTGCGATACAGAGCTGAGGTTTCTCTTTAAAAAAGGGTAACACTAATAATGGTTGTTTTACCCCTTTCTTTGAAGTTTTAATGAGGTCTTTTATTTCTACCTGTAATCCATCCTCACTATTTTTAATATCACTTAGTCTTATGAAAGATAATGTTTGGAGTCTATGTGCGGTCCCCAGGGCTAGCAATGTTACCAGCTTTAATGTTAATTCCGAAAGCTTTAGCCGGTTGAGGGGATACCATTGTTCTAAAAAGTCTAGCACTATCTTTGGGTCCCATGTTCTATCATATTTAGGTTTTAATGGCCGTTGTCTATAAACGCCTCTGAAAAATCGATTGAGCAACGGATTAGAAGACAAGTTTGTCATAGCTATCAGGGATATCGCCGCTCTCATTGAATTTAGGGTTCCGTAGGACGCTCCCGCTTCAAACCTTTCCGAAAGAAACTCTAGCAGATTAGTTTCAGAGACTTCATATGGGTCAGATCTTTTTTGAATACAAAAAAGCCACCATGAACTGATTGGGTTGGAATACTGTTTCAGGGTCCCTTCTGATAAAGATGTCAGCATTATCTCGGAAGTTTGAAAGGAGAGATTCCTCCTTGTAAATGCTGTCCTGATAATTTGCCGGCAATCAGGGACAGCTTCTGGGACAGAGGATGTTGGCGAGTTCTGCAAGGAGACAGTAATAAATGTTTGTTTGGCTTAAATATAATGGGCGTATCGGTCAATAAAGATTCGAAGACAGGGAACCAAGGTTGAGTTGTCCAAAATGGGATGACAACAATGCCCTGCGATTTTTCGGCGATAATTTTCTGTAGCACACGAGGTATTAGCGTGAACGGTGGGAACGCGTAAAATAATTTATTTTTCCAGTTTATAGTAAAGGCATCTATGTGAGACGCTTCTGGGTCTTTGAACCAGGAGCAAAAGGTCTGGCATTTCGTATTGATTCTGGTCACGAATAAGTCAATCTCTGGATTTCCTAAGAATTTTCTAATCGTCTTAAAGGCATAGTCTGCGAGTTCCCATTCAGTATCGATGTTTTCTAACCTGGATTCCCTATCTGCTTCGACATTTTCCTTAGATGGTATATAAGCTCCAAAAATCCAGAGGTCCCTCGTCTCGCACCATTGCCAGATTTCTCTAGCCAACTTGTTTAGATGGGGGTACTGAATCCCGCCCATACGATTAACGTATGATATTGCGGTGGTATTGTCTATTCTCAGGAGTATGTCGCAACGCGAGAGATCAGTGGCAAAAGTTTTCAGGGCCAAAAAGACTGCAAGGAGCTCTAGGTAGTTAATATGGAAGCTTCTTTCTTCTGATGACCACAGTCCGCGTGACCGTTTTCCGTCGCAGAAGGCTCCCCAGCCTGATAGTGATGCGTCTGAGTAAATAACTCGCTTGAACATGTGAACCTTGAAGGTATTCACTGATGTAGGTATGTTTTTCTCCCACCAAAAGAAGTCCTCGCGTAAATAGTCTTTTAAGGTCATTTTTGCTTCGTAATCTCCATCACTAACTAGCAAAGCCAGATATTTTTCTCTCTCAAACCGCTTCGTGTATAACCAACCATACTTGATTGCTGGACAAGCAGCAATTAAATTGCCTATGGACTGAGCAAGTTTTCTGATCTTACAATCCTTTTTCGAGATTAAGTTTTTAATTAGTTCTAAAATTTTCAGGCGTTTTACTTTTGGTAACTCCAGGGTCAGATGTTCCGAATTTATGGAAAATCCTAGAAATTGATAACTTCTAGATGGGGTCAATTTACTTTTCTTTTGATTGATAATAAATCCGAGTTTTTGGAGCATCTGTACTGTTGTGGATACGTTACTCTCACATGAAGTAATGTCGGAGCTAATACATAAGATGTCATCAAGATATGCTACCGATAAGAGCCCCTGTTTCCGTAGGAAACTTAATACTGGCTTTAAAATTTTTGTAAAAATGAAAGGAGCTATGGATAAGCCGAATGGTAAGCAGGTGAATTCATATAATTGTGATTGAAAACGAAACCTAAGAAATTTCCTACTTTCAGTGTGAATGGACACCAGAAAATACGCGTCTTCTAGGTCCAAATGAGCCATGTAATCCCCGGGCGAAACTAGCTTGGACACTAGCTTGATATCTTCCATTTTAAAGTGAGGTGAATTGATAAATAGATTTAATTTCTTCAAATTTAGAATGAATCTCTTGCTTCCATCTGGTTTGTCTACTAGGAAGTATGAGGATACGAATTGGCCCTCCTGGTCATGACAAGGTTGGATAGCTCCCATACTCAAGAGCCTATCGGTAGCATCCTTGCAGTCTTTGGAATCCGGAGAAAAATTAAGGTTCAAGTTTTCTGGTTCTTTGACTTGAAAAACAGGCCGATTAAATTCTATTGCATGCCCTTTAATGCAATTTAAGACAAAGTTATTGTTTGTGATCTTCTTCCATTCGTCAATAAAAAATCTTAGTCTTCCAGCTTTCGGTACCTCTGACGTTAATGTCGATGGCCCGATCTTGGGCGAATTGTTTTGGCATCGCTCTGAGGAAAGTGGTAAGTCTTCCTTGGTAGATTGGTTCCTGACTTCCCCCTGGGTGTCGATTTGGTCCCCATCCTCGATGTCCACTGGACTTTGGAGGATGGGGCTTTCCAGTTTAATTGACCGGCGGGTCTTAGTGGCAGTTTTTTCGGAGCAGCTTTATGCTTAATTTCTGCAGCTACTTTCTCAATAGATTTTATTGATTTGATTTTATCCGCCAAACCTTCTCCAAAGAGAAATTTGTCCATTTTACATTTCTCCAGGACCTCCTTGATATTTTTGTCCATCCCCGGTAGTATGAATGATCGCCTGGTTGATGCTTCCTGGTGATGAGCTTCAGCTATTAGTTTACCAGCGTTGCAAAGGTACTCCAACAATTGATTTCTATCAACTCCCTGGTCTTTCTCGTGTAGAAGCATCGATATGCCCAATCCCAGGGCGAGCATGGCCGAACCAATGGTTTTTTGGACATCACTTGCGTAATTGTCCCTCCTTAAGGCCGTTTCCTGCATAGTGGCCACTATTTCTGGGTTAAGGATCTGAGCTTCCAGCTGGCAATTATCGGCGCGTGGGTACTTTGACAAGAGTTCATTCTTGGTTTCCTTCTTTAAACCTTCGTTTATCCAATTCTCCCAGCGTAGTGCCAGTTCCGGGTGCAAGCTACCCACCTGAGGGTCTTCAGTTCGAGGATCGTCTCCTAAGATTCTTATAACCTCTATATTTAGGTTGTTGCTTGTGTCCTCCGTAGTCAAGGCGTCGGTTGACGTGCCTGATTTGGGACCGCTCAATGCTTCTTCCTCGACCGTGTTACCATCCGATGTTGATTCCGTTATGTGGCCAAGGTGAGCAGACGCTAAGGCATCTTCTGCATTGATTGAGTTATCGACCGAGCTCAATAGTGTTTCTGTAGAGACAGATTTTTTCCAAATTCGCTCTTCCTTTTCTTCCTTTTCCCTTTTCCTCTTGTGTCTTCCCATTCTTGCTGTTTTATTTTATTTTTCAACTACTAAACTCTGAAACGATGCGACGATGTCGAGCACAAAAAACGTTATGATTGAAAGTTGCTAGGGGTGACGGGAAGAGGCACATAGGGGCCTCTCCCCTCTTTTTGTTTTTTTACTCTGAACAAGTGATGGTGTCGCAGTACAAACAGCGATACTACGTTTTTGGTAATCCTGAGAACGAGGCGTCTTATAATTATATTTATCTGGAGGAAAACGACGATTGAGTACGGAAATATTGATTGGAATATTTGTAAGATGAGAATATCTACTCGGAATTCCGAATCACTTATAACGAATCAAATATATCGCATGGTCGATTAACATTCCACAAATATCTGACAAAAACGCATTAACCGATCGGTAATTTTATTCTTTACGGATAAATGTCGCCTTCGCGTGTGATCGAATCAATAAAAAAAACTTTAGGCGAAAAGCAATCGGTGAAAAATAAAAAATGCGTCAAACGATCGGACATCGAATATTGACCACGATTTCGTTAAGGGGTTAAGCCACTCTAGAGGCCGAAAAAATAGACTTTTTGGGGAGTTTTTTTTTCAGAAAAACTACAAAATAAATCGAGATTAAAAAATAGGCCGTTTATCATACATATCAGTGACTGTACATAATAATTTTTGTGAAGCGATTCATTTCGAAATAGCGGCTGTGCAGCGTTTATCTCAAAACTGCATTTTTTAAGTGATCCAAAATCGCCAAAAAGCCTATTTTTTCGGCCTCTAGGCCTTTAGGCGAGAAACCAGTTTAGGAGTATGTTTTTTTTTAGTGATTTTCATGATTTTTTTTTACCAGGAACGAATGAATAGCCTTTATTCAAACTTTGGGATTATTTTATACATATTTTCAAACAAATATTTTTATTTCTTCGAAACATTTCCTCTGAAAATATGTAACATATAACCTGCTGCGGATCAAAGGTCGCCATCAGACTTTGCTGTGTACACTCTGGAAGCCATAGTTTTTCATCGGAAATCAATACGGTTTGAAGATCACCTTAAGATCACGTTTTCCTTCTATAAAACTAATTGGGACAAAAAAAAACTTGAAAATTGCATTTTCAGACGGGGTTAAACAAAAGGGTATAATTTTTGCCATAATTTCATAACGTTTTTTGCTATAAAAAATGTACTTTAAACAATGATATTACTCCAAATTTAGGTTCATATGGAGCGTAATTATATAAAGAAACTAACTATCGCTTTATAAAATGATAGATTAGAAACTTTTTGAGCTAGATTGCACACAAATTGAAAAATGTCGTTTCGAGAGAAAAAAAGCGTTTGAAGAACGTTGCGAAAAATGACGGAAAAGAAAAAAAATCAAGGCAGTAATGAATTATTTATACTGCTTGCTGGTTAATGAGCGATTATCTTCACTAATAATTTATGGAATAAAAAAAAAATTCAATTTCTTGCGTCATCCAAACTGGTTTTCCGCCTTAACGATTCGATCGAATTAGTTATTTTTTTTTCACGTCTACGTTCCGAAATAATAAAAACAGTGAAGAAATTCCTACATGTTGATCGATTCATAGATAATTGAAATAATCGATCTAATCCGATATTTCGATTCTTCAGGAATAAAATTAGCAAATCCGTAAATTATTGCTAAATTGGGACGCTGGACGTCGAAATTTCCCAATGAATCTGAAAAAAGTGTCGTTGTCAAAGTACCCAATGGCAAAACTTACAAGAAACTAAGGTGACACGGGAATGCGTTACGAAAATGTAAAGTTCGAGGGTTTTTTTTCTTTCATTTCGCATTACTTATCATGCACATTTTATTGTATACTGTATTTATAAATTCCCATATATTTTTAACGATTCCCTCTGTACAAACGTCGCCATGGAGATAATTATAATTTTCACATATACACTCAGAGTACATCAATTTCGAAATATATCCACTGAAAGCGAACGCTGCTCTATTGGAATAAAACGGTACTTTGAATTAAATCTATGTTAAAGGCGGGGTAAAGTATTTAAATTTTTTTTCATTGTTTTTTAATTTTTTAAATGAATGCATAATATATCAAAAATATTGTGTTAAAATTTCAAGTCGATCGGAGTAAAATTGACGAAGTTATGAGTATTTGAGCGTCTATTGCTCCATGCCGTTCTCTTCTCTTCTGCGTTTTTCAAACCGTTTTTCTGAGACTTGTCATATTTGAAGTCCGTGTGCACGATAACTCAAAATCTACTGGACCAATCGCTTTGAAATTTTGCACAGTACTTCTTCACATAATTCACCAGGTATTGTCGAGAGCTTTTTTTCTTTTTTTTTAATAATTATTAATTTTTCAACAACAAATTAGCCGATTTTTTTAGCGAAAATCGGGTTTTTGGCTCCCAAGTGCTACGAAAAATCGAAAAATCGAAAGAAAAAAATCCTCCCGTCATTATCTCGAGAAACATCTCCTTTAACAAATGCATTTTGATTTTTTTGTTTCAAATGATTCTGTTGCGAGTTATGGTGCACACCGCAAACCAACTTTTTTTCGAGGCGCCTCCGGGGTTTAATTTTCACTCGCTCAATTTTGAATATTTTGCAATGCAAATTTAGGAGAATATTGTTCAAATGTTACTTTATTATACGTAAATTTTTCAATAAACGAACACTATTCGTTACGCCAAAAAAAAATCTTAAAAACATGCCTTTTTTTCGCCGAATTAACTTTACCCCGCCGTTAAGGCAAAACGAGAATTCATCGAGCTGAAAAATATGTCAACGAATCGCCGCATATGGGATATTAACGAAATGGATACATCATTTGCGCCGAATAAAATAGTGCGAACGTAAATCCATACGGTAAAGAAGTACGATTATAAATGCGCAAAGTGGGGCGGGTCACACGAGGAGTGTGCTTTGAGCTTATTTATTCTTCAGCGAATAATAATTGATTCGTAGTTGGACGCATTCTCACTTGTGCACGTCGTATCACACAATCGGTACGCGTAGTTCGATCTAATCTACTCTAATCACGATTACAATTATATTTAGCCAACAATCGATCACTCACTCTTCACTATGGGGGCTCTTCTTTACTATGGGATTGAATTTTGTATCGTTGCAGTGCAATGAAAAACATTTTTTGCTCTCCCGAATTTCTTTTAGCAGATTTTACCTACCGAAATCTCTCGAAATCTCTCGATCTTTTTTCAAAATGCTTATTCTGAGAACTGCAATTGAAATTTGCAAAAATGATTTCGTAAAATATTGAAAAATAAGGAAATAAAAATATGAATATGAATTTTCGTGGCATTCCAATGATGCAAATTTCACTGACATTCGTCACTTCGTTCGTAAGCATTTGAATACTCGACGGAGATTCGACGAACGAACGTTAACGAGTGGTCGTTACTTTTGTTATCTTTTTCTTCCCTTTCCACTGATTTTTTAAACAATTTTTATGTACTTTTTATCAACCGTTCAACAATTATTACGAGTAGGTCTAAAATTAATGCGCGTTTTCTCTGGCTTTTCTACAACCTCACTTAGACAGCTACAATTTCCAATTGCCACGAACAATTGGCTTCACCATCACACAACGAACATTTCACTCTGTAATTATGGGGTCTTCTCACTTTGACCCTATAAAAGGCTATTTTCATGATTTTTTTATAGGTTTATATTATAGATATTCATATAAAAGTTTTTACACTTAATAAATACACTTTCCAAATACGTTACAAAAAATGTATGTATTTATGTAACCCAAACAAACTTTAAACGCGCTTTTTTCAAAACAACGTTTTTCGACGGCTTGTTGATAAAATCTTCGAAACTATTGAACCGATCCTTATGAAATTTTAACCACATATTCTTTACAACTATAACTATAGTGCATGTCAAGGTTTTTTTTAAATTTTTATACTGACTATTTTTTCCAAAATCGGTGAAAAAAAGACTTTTTTTGTTTTTTTTTCTCGAAAAAATGTCCGCCATTTTGTTATTTTTGCATATATAAATAATCACATTACAGCGCTGTAGCCATTAACATACTGAATCTAAAACCGTTTGATTTTTGTTTCGGATGATCCATCTCCGAGATTTCATCGACAGCGCAGACCTACAATTTTTTAGAACATTTTCGTAACTACCATTTTCGCCTATAAATAGTGATGTAAATAAAAAAAAATGTTCATGTATTTCAAAAGTGTATTTATTAAGTGTAACAAATTTTATATCAATATTTATAATATAAACCTATCAAAAAATTCATGAAAATAGCCTTTTTTAGCGTCTAAAGTGAGAAGACCCCTTAAGTACTGGATTTGGATCGGATTTGCGATTAGTATATTTGTGGTGTGATTTTTTTTCCACCGTAACATTTAGTGACACACAAAGAATTTGTTTCATCCTCTCCTACAAATTTTTGCCATTGTTTGATTTATGGATGTTCACCACGCGCAGTCTCACGCAAAATTTCGATCTAGTAAAAAGTCACAGTAAAGTCGTGAGCTATACGTATTCGTAGAAAAACTCTATAGGAAACATAGAAAATTTCGAGGGCGTCGTATAATCGATTTTTCGACGTACTTTTTTTCAATTTTATGAAAACTCTAATTCTAAAGAATAACTTTGGAAATAATAAAAAAAAAGAACATGTAGAAAATAAGAATGAGCGAAAAATTTCGCATAATGTCTGATTTGTCTCGAAATGTTTCTTCGACGATTTTGTCATTTTTTTTACATTCGCTGTAAGGACTACGTATCTATAACATTGAAAAAGATTTTTTTACAGTTTTATTTTTCTGGTGAAGTAGCTTCTCGAGGAATGAGGCTTTCAAATTGTGCTGTGTATACGGTAACGATTCTTCAGATGGGCATGAAAATTCCAAACGCCATTGATTATTGACGTCGATGTATGCATATGTGTGTTTATAGATATATCATGTGTCCGAAACGTCTTACAATGGATAAGAATATTTTACAAAACGAGTTGACTCTTGTGGCGAATGCGGAGTCCAGTTGAGCAGGTTTCTTCTTTCATTTTAGTTGATTATTTAAGTCTAAAGACGTTAATTACAACAGCGTTTTTTAAACGTCAGTATGGGATCCTAGAGATACAATATAGTTGACATTTGTGGGTGATACTTTTTTGAACCTTTCGTTGACACACTTATGATGACCCTGACCACGATTTTGATACATCAGGTAAATTTCACCCGAATGGTTCTTCATCCACCTGCTGATAACAAGCCCTCGGTACTTTTCATTTTGAAAAATCACGAATACACTTCTAACTCTTCTTAAGGGGGTAGGCCACTCTAGAGGCCGAAAATAGGCTTTTTGGGGATTTTTTTTCAGAAAAACTACAACATAAATCGAGATTACAAAAAGGGTGTTTATCATACATATCAGTGACTGTATACAATAATTTTTTTGAAGCGATTAACTAAAAAATGGCGGCTGTGCAGCGTTTATCTCAAAACTGCATTTTTTAAGTTGGCCGGAAACATAACAGTGTATTACAATAATATTGTATAGTTCATTTGTTATTAACAATTATCTGACGGAATTTTTCACTTTTCAAAAATTTGCCCAAAGAATTATAATCTCGATTTATTTTGTAGTTTTTCTGAAAAAAAAAATCTCGAAAAAGTCTATTTTTAGGCCTCTAGAGTGGCCTAAAGACTTAACATGTTACATAATTGAAATACGGAAAATATCTAATTAAATTGTGAACCATTATTGAAAACTCTCAATTTTGGGCAATGGAGCATTTTATTTAAAATTCGTTTCGGGTCAAAATGACCCATTGTGACAACGAAAGGTTAATCGATCGTAAAGCCGTACGATGATTTAAGAAACAGGACAATTTTTTTCTCTCACGTCGTTATACGCGTGCACCACGCGATTGATCGTCGCAACTTCACCAAATTGACACAATGTTATTGTTTTATTTCGCATTTTTCCTTACTCGCGATGTTGATTCGTCTGTGGTCAACGGCAAATTCGGAACGAGATGCTCGGATCGAGGGAAAGCACAGTTTATCCTAAATCACGATCGAAACGAAACATTTCTGTGCGTTGACTTTGCTAAATTGTTTTTCGAAGCATTTGTATCTCGAGGAATTATAAAAAATATAGACCACTCTTTTTTTTGGCGAAGAGACAGAAGAAGATACGGAAGTGGAAGAGAAGCAGTAATTGATTTTCGTTTTAGAAGAGTTTTTGAATAGTCAATGTCTTTTTTTTTACGATTTCTTCGCGTTGAGATTCTCTCAACTTATCTTTCGTATATGAAGTTTCGTTTTTCATTAATCTTCTCAAGAATATAACCTCTCTTTTGTTCGAGCGGACTCGGTTATTGCTCCTTTTTTTTTTTTGCAAAAATCGCAGCGAAAATGAGGTTGCATCAACGAAAATTTCGTTTGCCAAAATAGCTCGAAATATTAATTTAATTTGCGAACGAATTTCGACTTTCGAGTGCACAAAATACTCGTGTCTTTATTCCGTGCCAAAGTCAAATATTTTTCATACGATCAAAGTGTGCGACACTCTTCTAGTTTATTGAGCGAATAAAAAATATCATCCGTAGATAAAGTCGTACATTTTGATCGTGTATTCTCTCATTTGTTCTGCTAAAATTTGGACGTTGATTTCTCGTGATTTATTATCGTATCTGATGCAACGTTCTCATCATCATTTACATTTACGGACTTTTTTCACCGTCCGATGTTTATCGGAGTATTATTCTCGAACATCAATTATGCTTCGACATTTCTTTCTTCGCCGTTTCGTTTATCACTGATGCACCTGTCGTTATATAAAAATGTGGACGTATGACTTGTCGATGGAATAAATGATTGACGCTATTTCCAATGTCTAATATCGATCTCTCAGCCCTCATCCGCTTGTTGAATTAGTTACTCGCTAAATTGCCGATTAATCGTATTTGCAGTTTGACACATCCTGTGGGGACTCGACGAACTGAACTTCCGTCAATGCTTGGCTCAGGCGCACCAATCGAGTATTTTCAATCGCATTTGGCTCGATTTTTCTGGCAAGCTTTCAAAATCCAGAAAAATCGAATCCAATGGCGTGACCAAATTAATCCATTTTGATCAGTTCAGGTCCCGAGGTTGGTATACACTAAAAAAAGCCTCGCCTTATTTCCGTACCGCGTTCAACTCATCGTTCGTTCCATTGTCGACGACACAGAAGTTTCAATAATTTGGCACAAAAAAATACCACGGAGATACACTCGTATACACTTTTATCTCATAAAACGATCGACGAGCATATCGATGACTCTCGTATGGATATGCTCGTATATCAATGTATCAATGTATACAGAAGTATGAAGAAGCCGGCATCCACAATATGTATGAAGAAGCCGGCATCTACAAAAAAAAATGGAAAATGCGTTTTTGGTACCATTGGAACCAGTACGAAATTTCCCATCGTTCTGTATAGTGAAACGTATTTTCGATTTTTTTTCCACATGCCGCCTTCTTCCATATGACGACAGTATCGATCTAACGATCAACACTTTTAAATTGAAATACCATTCACGTACAACAATATATTAACGTATCAATGTACGGACATTTCCAGATGTTGATACAATAATATTACCAATATGGATGGACCGTCAAAATATCGTCCACTAAAATATATTCTTGCTTGGTAAAAACTACATGCGTTAAGGGATTATGCTTAGCTGTGAAAGTCGAAAAATCACTTTTTTCAAAACCAATATATTTTGCCAGTATCTTATAAATGTTCCGTGAAAATTTCAAGGTGATCAGGTCAAAATCGACAGATTTGTAGGCTGTTATGTTGACACCGGCCGGAACACTCGCGGCGTCGGTCGAAACTTTAAACGCTTTTTTTTTCTCGAAAAGCTGGTTTTGAAGTTGGTGAGCAAGATATTTTAAAAACTACGCCATCGATTTTTCTGATGTAGAGGAGACCAGGGCACAGCGAACAGCCCAGACAAAGCGAATGGGGGTATTCGTTTTGCCTGGGCTGTCCACTATGCCCGGGTCTGCCCTATACTTCCGATTTAATGAACGAAAAATGCCCATTTTTTTTTCGCAAAAATCAAGACCCACTTTGAAGACGAGCCATTTTTTTTTAATTCGATATTGCGGAAATTCCTCCGATTAATCATAGGATAAACTAATATACTAACGAAATCTGTTTGATTTTTTGATAGTCAATAATCTGGTTCAGGAAGGCATTGCTTTAAATCGATGATAATTAAATATTTTCACATAAAAAAAATAACAAACTGTTCTTCAGATTATACTTTCTTAACTGCCAAATTTTTGTAGATATATATCAACGCGATTTTCTCAAAAAAAAAAACAAAAAAAAATCCGAAAAATGAGCTATTTTCGCCTGTTACAACTAGGCATAATCCGTTAAACTTTTCAAACACGTTGGAGCCGTCCGTTCAAAAGTTTGTAAAATACCGGTGAGCTCACAGGATCTTCTCAGGAGGGGACCCTTTTTTCGGGAGGCAAGAAAAAAAGGAACGCTATCCCTAAGAATCCACAATGATAAATGCAATATCTGCCCTCATGGCGCAACAGCGAACAACGTGATGCGCATAAAAATCGCGAGGTATAACTGAGGTATTCATTATTTCAATCACGATATAATACTGACGAATTTTCTTTATCTCCCTCGTGCGTTGAATCACAGCAATCAATACTCTCTCGTTAATCTTTTGGAAACGTTCATACGTTTATACGTTCGTGTGTATATATATATATATTTGTCTAACGAGAAACATCACTTTAGTGTCCGCCTTCGATTTTGTCGAAACTCATATAAATGACAAACCATTGAAAACTATCAACCACGTATTTTTTTATCGGTGGAAAAACTATCTTATAGGGGTAACTACCCCTCAAATAAAGGCGTTTTTGAATAAAACAAAAACCAAAATTCTTCTACTCTATAGCGATGAGAAATGCACAATAAAAGTATCGAGAAATAACTAAATTAAGGGGTGACCCCCCTTTCTTTGAGGGGTGGTTTCTCCCCTTAAACCCGCTTTTCCGCCCATAAAAAAATACGTGTCTAATAGTTTTCAATGCTTTATCACATATATGAGTTTCAACAAAATCGAAAGCGGATCCCTGAGTGATGTTCCTTGCAATTGGCTGCACGAGCCTTTGAACGAAGAGCTTCGTGAGCTGTTCCGAAAGTAATGAATCCTACGTATGGATCCACTTGACTCCTTTTCTCTCGTATTCCCATGGATAACACGTGAATTTTTATGCAAATACTAATCAACGCCATTGATTACCTTTCGACAGCCTCGAACGATCGATCGATCGATCGTCCGATCTAACGGACGATGATTCACGTCTGACTTGTACATACACATATATTATTTCGTTACGAACGATCCGCAGACTCGTCACGACGATCCATCGACGAAAGAAAAGCCCAAAACGTTACGCTCTTCGTCCAAAAATTCTGACTATACAAAACTACTTTCACTTGCAACAGCATCGGACTTCTCTATCTCGTAGTCCTTCCTATTTTTGTCTACCCGGTATTCAGCAGTCGCGATTTTAGGTGGCACTCGCTGCTGCATTTTTCGACAACCGTATTGGAAATATAAAATGTATTCTCAATTGCGTTATCAAAATAAAATATAAATTGGCAATAACTGCAGTGGCTGCGATTTACGTTTCTCCTCGATAATAACATATCACAAGTTCGAAAACGAGTGACCTTATTGCGTTCAGGTGTGCTTTTCTTCGCTTCTCATCTATAACCTAAAAAGTGTTTGTCCATTGTTTTGTTCGTGCGAAAATGGTTTCTTGTTTTTTCTTCGTTTCCTCTGTGTTTTTTTCTTTTCGGCAGCGAGCATCATCTCGGAATTTTACGAGATTATTTTGACGTCTTGTTGGACTTGTGATCTATGGTTGGCCCACGCCGCGCTCTGGTACACTCGTGTACTTTTTTTTAGTTTTGTTTTTTAGATTTTGGAAGATTCATCTCTGACAGGTGTCCGCGTGCATCGCGGGGGCTGGCACGTGTTGATAAGACGGCTGAGTATCCCGGAAGTGAGACCTTATTAGGAGGCCCAGACCGAGCAGGACGACCGGAAGACCGAGAAGGGCGCATATGAGCTCACCTGTTACTCCCGGCGACCACGAAATCGTGCCTGGGATAAGAACGAAAATTATTGTCAATCCTCATCGCTAAATTTAGATCGCATTCGATTGATCGAAAATCATCTTACTAATTGTGTAATGTTACAGCTTCTGTCCGTACATTCGTTTTTTAAGGCTGCAATTCAGCAGGGAGAGTTAAGGGGGGAGATACCTTTAGTCGAGGAAAACATTTGGTGATTTTCATGATTTTTTTTTATAGCGAAGTATTTTTAACTTTTTTTAGACTTAGGGTATATTTTTTTACTAGTTTTCGATGTTACATGGTATTCTTTTTATTAATCTTCAATATGGCGGATGTATGGCACAGTTTTCTAAACTGCATTGGGCAGGAAACAATTCTATTCTTTAATTTGCTATTTTCAGACATCTCTCTTTTTAAGGTTGTTATGGGGTTGCGCCGACTGCTTATGTATGCAGCCGATTGACTCTTACCAATTGTTAGCTTTCAAATAATCGTCATATTAAACGTACGTTTTCGAACAATTTTTCTACATCTATTTGTAAAAATGTGCATTTTTAAACATTCGGTGATTACATTAAGTGTTTTCATTACTTTGTATAATTATTTTCTATAACCTTCTCTCGCTCAGTTAACGCGAAACGAATGGGCAACGTCGTAAATCGGGGTATATTGTAATGCCCAGGTTGGCGGAAGTGTCGCGAAGTTAGAGACATACGCCCCTCTTTACGATATTGAGGTTACGTTTGTAACCTTAATATCGGCCCAAGGAGCTGGTCAAACATGAATATATCGGTCCGAGTAAAAAAAATTCCGCCGAAAGAAAAAGTGTATACCAAAGCTGTCGATAATCACGAAGAAATCAAAAACTTTAACAATTTTCCGGTAGTAAAAAAAAAATTACGTATGGAAAAAAATCCGCGTTATTTTGTCTTTGCCTAGAAATATCTAGAAATGTATAATTTCTGAACATAGTTATTAAATTAATATTAAGTAATTATTGCTAATAAAGAGAATAATTACCAACAATATTCGTTGTTAATTGTCCTGACCGAGTAGTTTGAGACTCCCGGTCATAATTACCGAATACCGATAAGATAGGTACCATTTGAGCGGTCTACGACGTTGCCATGATTGCAGAGGGTAATATTTTGTGTGCTTGATTTTCGTACAAATTCGCTATCAAAAACATTAATAATTTCATAACGGCACTGTGAATCCTCATTTGGGTGAATATTCGGAAGGGGCTCCTGCTAGAATCAGGCTAATTTTTGTATAAATGGTTTAATATGATTAACAAACATCATCCTTATCATTATTGTAACGGCGCATGATGTTCCCAGTGGTTGTAGAACACTGGGGAGGGTTTTTTGGGCACCTTGAATGGGTGCATGGAATTGTGGGGTTCGTAGAACACCCCAGTGGGGAGCCACCCCGGGTTCTACGCGCCCCACGATTTCACGCACCCATCCAAGCTGCCCCCCGCCCACCCCAGTGTTCTACGCACCCCACGATTTCATGCATCCATGGAATAGTACGCCATTCATTTTCAATGAGGATCTCTGCTTGCATCTGCGCTGCAAACAGGGTTCCACGTCCAAATTTTTAAATATTTTTTTTGCAGAAAAAAATGTCGTGCACCTTCATGATATTACTTCGTATCATCTGCTATGATTGTTAAAAGAAATAAGAAAAAAAATTAGCCTGATTCTAGCAGGAGCCCCACTTCCGAATATTTACCCTCATTTTCACTGTACCAAGGGTTAGTCCGATAATTAGTCGAACCGTACCTCTTTTTCAGCTCCGTGGTAACATTCACTTAGCATATATTAATAATGTACTGAAAAATGATCGGGAGTTTTCACATAAGCGTAATGTAATTAGCCCACAAAATACGCTGGGTTGCCGATTATTTTTATTCTGAAAAACGGTGCTGTGGCTCGTAGCCAAACTACACGGGATGATCAGGAAAGAGGTTAGTAAGGTTCAGACAGAATTTCAGCTCGGTGGTAACATGTTGACTTAACCCCATAACAATCTTAAATATCTCCATCCTGAAGCCGGTTTGATCAGAAGCATCACTATTCCGAAATATCTGACGTCTAAAACATTTCTCTGCCGAAAAATCTCTCTTTCATTCGTAATATTGCATTTACTATGTTAACCGTGGATAAAGCAAGTGCAGGGCAGAGGCTCTTGGAATAAATGTTGTTAAGGTGGCTTTTTTGTGCATTGATCTCTATATGAATTTTTGAAAACATGTTGCCATTTGTTTTTGTATAAATCGACTTTCCGTACGTAATCTATAATGTTCAAAGCATTTTTCGTTATTTATCCATTGACATCGGACGGGCAGTTTTCCCATAGAATTTCTCCGGTAGTGTGACTACGGAGGGTTGATCGACGAAGAATTTTACATTCGTGCATATGTAAAGTTGTTGACTGATAAAACGGGGCAAATCTACTCTTTGGATGGCACGAACTGATAATTCGCTAATAATAAATTTGATCCAAGTGGTACATTAGCTATTCAATAATTTGATATGTGACATGGATGAATCTCTTGGATTGAACATGGACACTTTTTGAAGAAAAAAACTTGCCGAATTTCCAAAATTGTTCTCCGAAAAGATAAATGATAATAATAATGATTAATACAAGACTACACTCACTTCCGCTGGATCCAACGTCCATCTTGTAAATGCTCCACCAGATACCGGAGAGTGGCAACGAAACAGTGGCAGCAGCGACGGTGAAAACGGCGCTTTCGCACATGGACAGAAAATTGACCATCGAAATGACGAACACTACGTACGAGAAGATAAACAACCATCCATGCCCAGCGACGTTCGAGCAAGCGGCATCAGTTCGCAAATGACAGACCAGACCGTGCTGTACGGTCTCGTAGAGTTCCTTCGGGGATAGACCCTGAAGAAGTGCCGAAAACAGCCAACAAAGTTAGCACTTCAGCATTATATTTTGATTTATAGGGTGTCTCAAATTGACTTGACATTTAAATTTATTAATAAAATGTATTATTTATTTGAAAAAGGGCGAATATTTTTATTTTAAGGGGTCTTCTCACTTTAAACGCTAAAAAGTATATTTTCATGATTTTTTTTGATAGTTTTATATTATAGATATTGATATAAAAGTTGTTATACTTAATAAATACACTTACGAAATACATTTAAAAAATTTATTTAAATCACTATTTATCGACGAAAATGGCAGTTAAACAAATTTCCTAAAAAGATTGTAGGTTTCCGCTGTTGATGAAATCTCGAAGATGGATCATCCGAAACAAAAAAATCAAACGGTTTTAGATTCAGTATGTTAATGGCTGTAGCGCATATCATACGATTTTTGATATATGCAATAATAACAAAATGGCAGACATTTTTCGGAAAAAAACGTGTTTTTCCACCGTTTTTGGCAAAAAATAGTAAATATCAAAATTTAAAAAAAAACCTTGATATGCGCTGTAGCTATAGTTGTAAAGAATATGTGCTTAAAATTGAATAAGGATCGTTTCAGTAGTTTCGAAGATTTTATCAACAAGCCGTCGAAAAACGTTGTTTCGAGAAAAAGGCGTTTAAAGTTTGTTTGGGTTACATAAATACGTTAAATTTTTTAAAAATGTATTTATTAAGTGTAACAACTTTTATATCAATATCTATAATATAAAACTATAAAAAAAATCATGAAAATAGCCTTTTATAGCGTCAAAGTGAGAAGACCCCATAATTACAGAGTGAAATGTTCGTTATGTGATGGTGAAGCCAATTGTTCGTGGCAATTGAAAATTGTAGCTGCCTAAGGGAGGTTGTAGGAAAGCCAGAGAAAACGCGCATTAATTTTAGACCTACTCGTAATAATTGTTGAACGGTTGATAAAAAGTACATAAAAATTGTTTAAAAAATCAGTGGGTAACGAAGAAAAAGATGATAAAAGTAACGACCACTCGATAACGTTGGTTCGAGAAAAACGCGTTCAAAGATTGTTTGGGTTACATAAATACATAAAAAAAATTTAAATATATTGCAACAGTGTATTTATTAAGGGGCCGTCCATATATTACGTCATCGTTTTTTGCTGATTTTCGACCCCCCCCCCCCCCCCTACAATCATCCTATCGTCATTTCCTAATGACCCCCCCCTCTCGCAAAATTGACGTCATTACCAGTTTGGCAAAATTAAAACATTTGCGGATTTGAGAAAAATTGGGTAACATTAAAACATTTTGTTAGAGAATCATCTTTTATTATTTTGTACTTTGGCAATGTTTATTAATATAATAATATTATTCTTCCTTATTCTTTAGTTTTCTTTGAATAGCTCCCACATTTTGTTATAGAATCATCTTTTATTATTTTGTACTTTGGCAATTTTCATTAATATAATAATATTATTCTTCTCTATTCTTTAGTTTTCTTTGGATAGCTCCCATGGAGTTTTCACCCATTCTTGCAAATCCTGGATCACGGGTAATATCTCCGTATCCTCCCCATATTCATTTTGGCTCGATCGAACTATTTTCATAGGTACGCTGTTATTTGAAGTTCTCGAATATAATGTAGACAAACCTTATGTAATAAATAAATAAATAATGAGTTCAATAATTAATACCATTAGATACTTGTAAAATATTTTTCATCACTCATGCGGGGAAACCACTCTAGTTGTACAATATACTATTATACATTTTGAAGTAACTGGTATCACAAGAATGACGTCAATTTTGAAACGCCCCCCCCCCCATCCATCATTTACCGTCATCCGCAGACGAACCCCCCCCCCCCCCTATTTTAAAATGACGTAATTTATGGACGGCCCCTAAGTGTAATAACTTTTATATCAATATCTATAATATAAACCTATCGAAGAAAATTCATAAAAATAGCCTTTTATAGCGTCTAAAGTGACCCCTCAATATGAGGTACAAACATGAAGGTTATGTGTGGAACACAATATCCGATAAATGGCCGCCTTATCCCCGTTTGCAAACGTTCACCCTTTTGACGAAATTTTCAATAACAATTTGGCATAATTGCGGACTAATTTCAATGGTGCGACTATGAAACTTCGTCTGCAATAACTATGCAGTAACAATGCAGCAAATAACAATTTCTATGCGTTGATCGATCTTGTAATTTTCCATGACTGGGCCTCAATACTTCCTGATGGCAGTTGTAAAAAGTTAGTAATCTTACATTTTAAATTGCGCGCGACAAAAAAAATGGCGCGCAATTTAAAGTGTCAGGCCACTTTGGAACACCCTATATAAGAAATTAAATGAATCATTCGATTTCTCACCCGTCCGATTCCCGGCAAAGTGTCGATCCAACCGAACGCGATGATCGCCACAAGAGCAATCGCGTGAATGTGAAAGAGGGTTTGGAGAACCGGCGGTTTAGGAAAGTTTTTCGGCTTTATGTTCGGGTCCGGATCGGTGACGTGTAGCAGACGGCCACCCTCGTCCTCGGAACCACGTCGTCTTATGTCACGTGACGAGACGAGTCGCGACACCGTGTACAAGAAGGCGCTGTGCTGCGTCGTTAAGAGTTGACACACGTTTTGTTGCTGCGGCAAACGAGGTCTTGGCGTTATGGGCCATAATCATGAAAATCAATGTTAAGGGGGGAGATTTAGGCGAGGACAAAATTTGCGGATTTTCATGATTTTTTTGAAGTAGTACTAGCGGATTGAAGAGTGAACAGAAAATCTGCAATTTTTTGAAACTGAAAAAAGCATTCAAGTATAATAATAATCATGATACGGAAAGGAATTATTGGGAGTACAACTTTGCAGTGACCGTTTTTTTCAAAAGTTTAAGGCTTTATTATAAAAAAGTGGCTACATATTTTTTAATCAAAGTACTGCCCGTCGCTAGCTACGACCTCGGCCCATCTTTCAGGTAGCATTCGAATCCCGCGTCGATAAAAGTCTTGGTCCTTGGAGGCAATCCAGGAATCGACCCAATTTTTGACTTCTTCGTAAGTACCGAAGTGCTGGTCAGCCAAATCGTGTGCCATTTACCGGAACAAGTGATAGTCGGAAGGGGCAATGTCTGGAGAGTACGGCGGGTGGGATAAAACCTCCCATTTCAGCGTTTCCAAGTACTTTTTCACGACATTTGCAATATGGGGTCGGGCATTGTCATGCTGCAGTATCACCTTGTCATGTCTTTCGTTGAATTGTGGCCGTTTCTCTTTGAGTGCCTTACTCAAGCGCATCAACTGACGTCGGTAGAGTTCCCCTGTGATGGTTTCGGATGGTTTGAGCAGCTCATAGTACACAACGCCCAGCTGGTCCCACCAGATACACAGCATCACTTTGGATCCGTGAATATTCGGTTTAGGCGTCGATGACGGAATATGACCAGGCAGTCCCCATGATTTTCAGCGTTTAGGATTATCGTAGTAAACCCACTTTTCATCTCCAGTCACAATCCGGTGCAAAAATCCCTTCCTTTGTTCTCTTTGGAGCAGTTCCCGCAAATGCTGAGAATTCGGCTCGTAGGTTGCCATGTTTGAGTGCCAATAACTTTATAATGCATACACATATCCGTTAGCTTTTTTAAATTGTTTACATTGGCAGAGCCTCTAGTTTAAAATGCCACTTTTTTATTGAGCTAGGGCCACTACTTCGGCCGCAGTGGCTCTCTAAGTAAAACGGTCACTGCAAAGTTGTACTCCTAATATTTGAGAGGTGAATGTGATAGCTGTGTGTATTATATTATGAAAGGTGAAGTATTAAGGGGTTATACCAGTGTGACACTTGTAAAAAATCGATTTCTTTTGCCTTTTTCGACAGTTTGAATATATTACTCTATATTTACTCTATATTTACTTGAATATATTTACTCTACAATGACGTAGAATATTTTTGATTGAATGAAAATTGACGGTTTGGCATTGAAAAAAACGACCATTTTATAGGCAAGAAAACAGAATTTTTTCATAACTACGCCATTTTGTTAGCTTTTGATATTTTTCGAAAATCCTACGTCATTGTACAGGAAATACCTTCCAGTTTAAGGGGAGGGTAGGGGTTGCAGCGTGAAAAAAAAAACACTTTTTTGCGATTTTTTTTTCATCTATATGGATAGAGTAAATTTATTGAAATCTTTTGTACATTGTTAAGTGTCATTTCAAGAACATTCCGTGAAATTTGTACGCCAAAATATCCACAGACAAGCCGGTGCCGCGTTTTTCTCGAAACCACTTTTTCGAAGTCCGTGTTCACTGCCATTTGAAAACTACATGACCGATTTATTTCAAACTTGGTACACACGTCCTGCATATAAAATACCCCCCCCCCCCCGACGGTTAGATTGAGATTTTTTGTTACTTTTCGGGGGTTTTCTATCCCCAAAGAGGCGGAATTTTTCGTGGAAAATAGCACTTTTCACTTTTTACACGATCACCAAAAATTTAGAAATGAAAAAAAATTATCAAAGACCGTTGGGGGGAGGATTTGATGATACTTTGACTAAATTTTAATGGTACTTGATTTCAGATCATTTCTAGCTGAGATACAGTGAAGACCGCAAATCTTGTTTTTCAAAGGCGTTCTTGGAAAAACTTTGTCACCGGCTTGTTTGTGGATATTATAGCGTACAAATTGCACGGAATGTTCTTGAAATGACACTCAACAGTGTACAAAAGGTTTCAATAAATTAACTCTATCCATATAGATGAAAAAAATTCGCATAAAATTGTTTTTTGTTACGCTGAAACCCCTACCCTCCCCTTAACGACATTTTTTTCCTTTTTCGGTTTCAGCTACTCAATCGGCCGGAATCATGTCAGCAGTGGAGGAACTTTTTTTTCTGGCGCCTCCGAAGGCAGCGCATAAGTCGCTTGGATCTCAATATTTTTCTATGAAAAAATTATGTAATATAGGTCAAATATAGCCAAACATATTCTTAATTTTCCGAAACATTTAATTGAGTACTTTTCTTCCAAAAAATTCCCGAAAATCACCCAAATTTTCAGCGTTCACACTGGTATAGCCCCTCAAGATAGCAATCAGATTTGTCTTGAATTGTCTCAGGCACCACAGATGTCAAACGTCAAGCGTGTATTTGTCACCACAAATGTCAAGTGTATTTGTTTATCGTATGTGTAAGCGTGTGTGTAATGTGCGTATTGTAACTTCGGTTTTACATACATTGTAACAACAGATACGGATCGGACATAGTATTCGTTCGAATCTCGGACGTAATAAAATTGCGTCAAGAACCTACAAATTTCGTCGCTGCATTCAAATTGACCGGCTCGACTCGGCCTCCCGGATACGAGCGTAGCTGATGGCATCCCCCATGAAAATTTATATACGTAAAAATATACTGCAAATTTATTTTCGTAATAATTGTAATATATGTGAAATGTATGCCATATATTGAAAATATCTGTTGCATATATGTGCCAAATTCTAATTTTCGTAACGTTTTTATATATGAGATGTATATGCGTGGTATTACTGTATATTAATGTATCATATATCAATGATATATGTAGCATTTACCCTGCATATATACCACATATATTTACCATATATGTTGCATACACACTGCATACAAACCACATATCTACTGCATAAATGGTACATATATGCCACATATATACAGATATGCTACGCATATCTGTATATAGTTTTTATATGTATCAGTGTACTTTAACTGTAAGTTAAGTTTTTTTAAGTTTAATTTTTAAGTTTTATTAAGTTTAACGGTAATAGTGTTTATACACAGCATATATTTCTTGTCAGGAATATGTATCAAAAATGTATGCGTCATATATGACGCATAAATGACACATATCTGAGTCTTATGTGACGCATACGTTTTTGATATATTTTTCTGACAAAAAAAATAGATTGAAAATATATCGAAAATATATGGGCCATATATGCGTCATATATTTGGTGCATACATACTAAATATATACGTATTATTCTATTCTTCGTCACTATATATGCGACCGATATATATATATGCAGTATATATTTTCTGCATATATTTTACATACATAAACTTCCATGGGGGATGCGGCGTTACCAAATCTACGCCATCTATCCGGTCATGGCAGACGCGTCTAGCGAACGCGAAAATTAGTCGATTCAATCGATAATATCTGCTCGAAATGTCCGGAAACCTATATTTTTTATTGAACATACGTGACCGCGATAGTTTTCTTGTTGTTTATCGTTTTTGCATAGCTCCGTATCTATTCGCGAACTATTATAACGTCCGTCCCAAATTTTGATCCGCACGAATTCCCTATATGGTGCGGGTTAAATGCATCGATTGCGTGAATTAATTACTATTGTTTGTAGCCGGTAAGGCATGCCGAGTTTTCGCAGACGTCATTCTGTATGTCTATAAATCTAAAAAATCAATTTTTTTTTCTAATGCGGAGTTTCGTGCACATACTACTTTAAGGGGTCTTCTCACTTTAGACACTGAAAAACGCTATTTTAATGATTTTTTACGAGTTTATATTATAGATATTGATATCAAATTTTTTACACTTAATAAATACACTTTCGAAATACATTTTTAATGTTTTAAATGTATTTATGTAACCCAAACAAACTTTAAATGCGTTTTTCTCGAAACAACGTTTTTCGACGTTTATGTAATTTTAACTACATATTCTTTACAACTATAGTGATAGCGCATATCAAGGATTGTTTTTAAATTTTTATATTTACTATTTTTCTTCGCCAAAAACGGTGAAAGAACACGTATTTTTTTGTTTTTTCGAGAAATGTCCGCCATTTAGTTATTTTTGGATATATCAAAAATCATACGGTGTGCGCTATGGCCATAAACATACTGAATCTAAAACCGTTTTTTTTTTCTTTCGGATGGATTTCATCGACAGGGCACACCTACAACTTTTTTAGGACATTTTCTAACTACCATTATCGTCTATAAATAGTGACTTGAATAAATTAAAAAAAAATGTTTAAATGTATTTCGAAAGTGTATTTATTAAGTGTAACAACTTTTATATCAATATCGATACTATAAACCGATCAAAAAAATTCATAAAACTAGTCTTTTTCTTTAACGTCTGAAGTGAGAAGACCCCTTAAAAGAAAAGATTTCTTCACCACTTTTTTAGACTTAGGGTATGTTTTATTACTGCTTTTGGCTGTTACATAGTATTAATTTTTTCTTCAAAACTGGCGTGACGTGTAGCTAAAAAACCAATGGACTGATTCTGAAGAAAATTGGTTAAATCTTTCTAACCTTATTGTCTAAAAACATGACCCTAAATGTTTTTAAAAATGCAAGAGAAGAAGTATTTTTTATTGCAAAATGTAACCATTTTTCTTGAAAATTAAATATTTTTGTTTGCAAATGTATCATTTTATCGATTTTCAACATTTCTCACTTTTTTTGTTTCGTATTCCGCGTGTGAGTGTTGAAAGAAAAATCTTCGTTGGTTTTTTTTCTTCAGATTAATCCTGCCGACGCTACGTGTCACGCCGTCTGACAGCAGCCGCCGCAACTCGTTTAGATCGTGCCATAACTCCACCGGTTTTGAAGATAAAAAATATATATACCATGTAACAGCCAAAAATATCAATAAAACATACCGTAAGTCTCAAAAACAGCGAAGAAGTCTTTCATTTAAAAAAAAATAATGAAAATCAGCAATTTTTTCTTCGCCTAAAAGCAGCTCCCCATTTAATTAATTCCTAATGCTGCTCTCCAGGTCGTTCCAGGCTATTGCGATCCCAACCCATCGACTTTCATCCGATACTCGTGACTTCGGATTTATTTTTCAAGTTCCTGAGAAACGCGAAGAGTGTTGCCACTATTTTGTAACGCACTATTGCAATCGCGGTCACCCATCCAAGTATCGGCTCCGGATATGGGAGATTGCCGCAGTCCTCCACTGTCCATCAATCACCGAAGGCAATGGTTGGCAAATAAAAAAAAAAAGCATGAACGATGTATCTTACTTCCGTGGTGAAGTGGCGCTCGAGCATCGTGAAGAACATAGCGAAAACGGCAAGTGACCCGACGTAGACGAATGTCCATACTGCCCTGATGCCCCAAGAACCACGCAGCGTTACCGCGTGAGCCGAAACTTCACGACCTCGACAACGAAACTCGTCGCACAGACCGTAATCCACGCTTATGAATAATCCCACGATTATCGTCGTACTTGAGAAAATCCGTTGAAGACTCATCACTGGAAACGGGGGGAAACGAGTGTGAGGTTTTTACACCGGATTTTAGGCAACGGTCATTACGATTGGCAAACGATTGAATGGTAGGTACTAGAGTACTGTTGTGATATGTTGTTCGTTCGGGCAGTTGAGATCGCGATTTTTTGGGGCCGGGTTGAAATTCCGAACTTTGAATGATCAGAACGCTCAAAACTCCGAAAGAATTTTGCACGAAAGATCAAAACTCCGAAAATCTAAACACCGTCAAAATAATTCGTCTATGGAAGATTTAAAAGTTCCAAAATTTTCAATAAATCGACGAATTATTTCAAGATTTTTTTTTATTAAGAAGTGATTTTACGTCAGTTTTGAAAGTCTAGACAATGTTATACGTTCTACATAGTTTACAGTCAACTAGATTTTCGCTGGCACGATCTTGACGAACGTTGTCATTTCGGAACATTAACATTCGGAATGTGAAACCGTCAGCTCATTCAAAGTTCGAAATTTCAACCCAGCCCCCATGTCAAGATCATGCCAGCCAAAGTCTACACAGTTGACTGTAAATGATATACGACGTATAGCATTGTCCAGACGAACGTCAAAATTGGCGCAAAATCACTTCTAAATAAAAAAAAATTCTCGAAATAATTCGTCGATTTATTGAAAATTTTGAAACTTTTAAAACTTCCATAGCCGAATTATTTTGACGGTGTTCAGATTTTCGGAGCTTGGACCTTTCGTATAAAATTCTTCCGGAGTTGTAATCTTTCCGGCTAGTATTCTTTAGGAGTTTTGAGCATTCTGATCATTCGAAGGCCGGAATTTCAACCCGGCCTCATCTTGAATTTCGGAATATTAAAATTCGGAATTTTAAACCATCGGAGCATTCACAGTTAAAAAAGAAGTTATTTTCGTGATTTTATTTTTGAAGTTTCCGCGATAAAGGAGAGTAAACTGTTGGTCAAATCGTCTGGTCTGTTTGTCAAAAGTCATTGGCAAATAACGCTGAGGCAATAAAGAAGAAAGATACCTTTGGGTGAGGAAAAAGTTAGTCGATGTTCATGATAAAAAAAAAGGATTTCTTTACCATTTTGGAAATTGGAGTATGTTTTGTTACTACTTTTGTTAGATACATGGTATTTAAAAAAATATTGAACTTAAAAAATGGCGGAGGTATAGTTCAGTCTTCTGAACTACATTTTCAAAACTGGTTCAAAAACCCGAAATGTTTTTGAAAATTCAAAAAAAGAGGTTTTTCAATGCAGAATGTAGCCATTTTTTTCGGAAAATTCAATCTTTTTGTTTCAAAGCGTACTATTTCATCGATTTTTAACATTTCTCACTTTTTCTTGGTTCATATTCTGCGTATGAGTGTTAATGTAAGAAAAATCTTCGTTTGTATTTTTGACATTAATTCCGTCGACGCTACGTGTCACGCCGTCTGACAACATGCGTCGCAACCCCTTTTGAATACCGTGCCATACCTCTGCCATTTTCAAAGATTAATAAAAAAATACCATGTGACAGCCAAAAGTAGTAACAAAACCTACTCTAAGTCTCAAAAATGATGAAGAAATCTCTCGTTTGAAAAAAAATCATGAAAGTCACCAATTTTTCCTCGCTTAAAAGTGTCTCCTCCTTAAATTGCATCATAAGATGAAGTTTTACTACGAAAACGATTTATCATGAGTTTTATAGCTTGAAAAGTTTTATTGTCTAAAAAATTACTTTTATTCCTTGAAAAGTTTCAATGTCTAGAAACAGATTCGACCTTTTGCGAATAAAAACATTTTTTTTATATAGACATTTTTTTAATACAAGCATTTTCTTTAAATGTAGATAGGTAGTATGCTCACTTTTTCTGCAGAAAAAGAAGTAGTAGACGAGCGAGAAGACAAGAGTTATGCCTTTTATAGGATCCTGAAGATGGCACAAAACTTTATCTTGATCCAATGACAATGTGCCGAGGATACCGGAAAGAGCGTAAACTCCGCTCATCTTTAGAAGACTCGAGCGCGGTATTCTAATTCTCATGCTGTTGGGTATCAGAGGTGGAGGTGGCGAGATTCTCTCGACCACGAGGTACACCAGCCCGAGGATGCACGAGGCGGTACAAGCGACGAACAAAAGTCCTTTAAAGTTTGATCAAATATTAGATCCAACAATAGTCGATCTTTTCGTTAACAGAACTTTTATGAATTATATATCCACATCAGAAATATATTTCTTGAATAAACTTGATAACTTGATAAACTTGAAGCTTTTGTATTGTAAACAATGTTAATTATTAATAATATTGTCAATGTAAAAAAGCAACTTCCAAATTTATTAAATTCAGTTTTAACTAAGTGTTTTAATTTGATAATTGTCCGAATATCTATTTTTCATATCAACAGCAAAATTGATTACATGTCAATCTTTTATTTGATTGATTTTGTGAAATTCTATTTATTTAAACGAACAGATCATATAGATTTTTATGAAAATATTTAGAGATCGTTCATCAACAAAATATCTAAAAAGGAAGAAGAACGATTTTTAATGAATTTCCATTTTTTTTGCGCTTGACTGAATTTCAGTATCGAAATATTATCTCATCGATTATTTAATCTTTCGTGAATCGAACATTGTTGTGCGATACGTGATTTTTTCGCGTGCGTTCATGTTTATTACAAACCTGCGTAGGCGTTTGACACTCCGCTGACGCTCACGAGATAAAGAGGAAAAGTGATAATAGCTATGGTGACGGAAATGATGAGAACAACGAGTGTCACGAGAAAGCTGAATTTTTGCCATCCAGGTTGATCGGTATCGAAGAGCTTATCGGTTGAATGATAAGCAGCGTATGGTGAATCCTCGGTATCTGTACATTCCTCTATCTCCACGTCGCTTCCGGTACATCGAAGCTCCTCCTGATCATCGTCGTCCATCATCGTCGATACGCAGCTCGTCAAGCCCGCCAGGTCTAATTAATGCGCTTTTAAGCAATAATTGTTCGCAAGATTAGACCTTTGAAGAAAAACTATTTCACAATAAATATTCATATTTTTTATTCGGTTTTTGAAGTTTACACAATGCACAGAAAAACCAACGTTCTTCGAATCGTCAGTTTTAGAAACGAATCAAGGAGCGTAGAATTATAAACACAACGTTACTTAAGGACACCATTGTGACGGAACAAAAAATCGATTTTTTTTTGTATTTCCTCAAAGTATAAATATTTAGGAACGTGCGAAAAAAATTGAGGATACTTAGGATCGCGTTTTTGCTCAGTACGACTTTTCTCGATCTGGCCGGAATCATAACTCCAGCTACAATTGTCCGATTTTTAATTGAAAAAAAATCCGTAATTGCAGTAGCTATCGTTGTACGTAGCCGTTTTTTTTTATTCAGTATTTTTTCAGCCCCCGAATATACGTGACAGTTTCGCCAAAACTATACGTTTTTTTAACACCCGCCATTGTGTGCATTTTTTTCATAAGCGCCGACTTACAACGAGGACTACATTTATATAGATTATAAAACTTTTTTATTTTTATTTTTCGGACCAACTATCGTCAAGTTATCGATCCGGCCGTTGGACCACATTTTTTCTATACAGAGGCTATACCTCGAAAACGTTAGTTTTTAATTTGTTTTTAAACTAAAATTAAGTCAAAATCAGTTCAATGTACGCTTAGTAATCATATCTCAAATCATATGGGCCAATTTAAAATAATATCACTCGGAGGGATTTCGGCGAAAATTGATTGAAGAGGGATTTTAGAAATTATATCCGAATATACGGCTGAGTGCGTTAAGTCTTGAATAATATTTAGCCTGGTTCACAGTAATGGATTTCTCCCCTGTTATAACTTTACTACAATAAAAATATTCACAATTAAATGCTCATTTCCATATGTATTTATATGCAGGGTGACAATTATCAGGTGGCCGTGTGTTGTTTGAGGTTTTTGCGCAGAGAGTCTGCGACCGAGAAAAATATTATGTACAATGGTTTTTCAGCACCTCTACGAAAAAAAATATACCGTATTCTTGTGATGAATAGAATTTGCCACAAAAATCAAGCATCCTGGAAAAAGAAACAAAATTCCATTTTAAGTACAGTAGAACGAAAATAATTCAATTTCATATACGAAACACTCCTGAAAAACTTTTTTTTAACAGGATTCAATTTCATTCATCCACTTTGAAATGCATCTTCGAGCATTTTTTCTCAATGACGGGATACACAAAAATAGTTTTTCAGGGGTGTTTGATAGACAGAATTGACTCATTTTCATTCTGCTGTGCTAAAAATGCAAGTTTGATTTTTTCCCACAATGCTCATTCTTTATTGGCAGCTACACAAAATGTTGGCAAATACATAAAATTTTTTTTGGCAAATACACAATACATAAAAATACACTATACTTTTTTGCGGAAAGGCTTCGAAAAACCTATCATAAAATAGCTAATATTTTTAACACTTCGTCTGTAAACGTTTTTCGGGGCGGCGTTGAAATTCCGAACTTTCAACAATCAGAACGCTCAAAATTCCGAAAGAATTTTACCCGAAAGACCGAAACTCCGAAAATCTGAACACTGTCAAAATAATTCGGTTATGGAAGTTTTAAGAGTTTCAAAATTTTCAATAAATCGACGAATTATTTAAAGAATTTTTTTTATCAAGAAGTGATTTTACGTCAATTTTGAAATTTGTCGAGACAATGTTATACGGTCTGCATCATTAACAGCGAAGACTTTCGCTGGCATGATCTTGACGAACCTTGTAATTTCGGAACATTAAAATTTGGAATTTTAAATCGTCGGCGCATTCAAAGTTCGGAATTTCAACCAGGCCCCCATGTCAAGATCATGCCGGCGAAAGTCTACACAGTTGACTGTAAATGATGTAGAACGTATGGCATTGTCTAGACAAATGTCAAAATTGACGTAAAATCACTTCTTAATGAAAAAAATCTTGAACTAATTCGTCGATTTATTGAAAATGTTGAAACTTTTAAAACTTCCATTGCCGAATTATTTTGACGGTGATCGGATTTTCGGAGTTTTGGTCTTTCGTGTAAAATTCTTTGGGATTTTGAATCTTTCGGGGTAGTATTCTTTCGGATTTTTGAGCGTTCTGATCATCCAAAGTTCGGAGTTTCAACCCGGTAACATCTTGAATTTCGGAATATTAAAATTCGGAATTTCAACCCGGTCCTTGCCGTTTTTACACCCAGTAAATACATTCAAAAATTGTTGAAAAAATTCATGCTAGTGTTCGGAACATTCAATTCAATATATCAATCATAAAATTATTAGAAAATATTTTTTTTCGTATCTTCTTTGTTAAATAAATGAAGTAACTCGGTAGGAAAGTAGTTTTGACTCGGAAACGAAATACCCAGGTTTACTAACGAAGTATTAAGAAAATATCACATTTTTTCCTTCGCAAAATCTCCGCGCCAGAGCCTTAAAAAAATATGGCCACCTCATAATTGTTACCCTGTATAAATATATATTTATTTATGTGACGATGCCATTTCATGAATTCACGACGAATAAGAACACGAGTTTTGTCAAGTAAATTACATATATATTTTCTTTTCTCTTCGTTCAAAGTATACTTTGTTGCATAAGTGTCATAAAATATCAATTTACAAGCGATACAAATATTTAAGTGGCTCTCAGAGTGCATTGTCGTAACGGGGATGTAGGGCGGGATAGTTTTTGCCTGATTACCAGTTGCCATAAGTGACCACTAAAAGTGTATTGTCGTAACGACAGAATGTCATGCTGAGTCCAAAGCAACACGTAGGTCAAGATGGATTGGAACGTTTCTCTCTTTTTTTCCATTATTTTCATCTCCCCGTTGTTCGTTCGAAAGTAAACGATTAATGTCCGTTTCACGTGCATCGTCGCAAGTAAAAAACTACCCTTACGGGACGGCGTGTGTTTTTTTCCCCTCGGTCGGGAGATTAGATAATGTGTGTTTTTTCTTTCTTTTTTCAATACTCATTGTTAACGTCCACAGAACGGGGTTGCCTCATCCGACACATTTAAACACGACACACCCGCTTTCTAATCGATTTAAAAAAAATCCCGCTATGCGCGTACATTAACAAGATGAAGAGACTACTAGTAATTAAGGGGTTATGGCTAGTTGTCAGAGCCGAAATATCACTTTTTTACAAATCAATATATTTCGACAGTATACAATCTTATAAATGTTCTTTGAGAATTTCAAGGTGATTGGATCACAATTGACAGATTTATAGGCTCTCATGTTAACGCCCGTCGGAACGGTCGGAGCGGCATTCGAAACTTTAAACGCTTTTTTTTCTCTCGAAAGTACATTTTTAAAGTTAGAAAAATATCTCAAAAAAATTGCATTGATCTTTTTGACATTTTTAGTGCTTTTTCTGAATGTTAAAATATAGTATTTGATAGGAGAATTTTTGTCCGATGTATACTTTCGATTTAATGAACGAAAAATGCCCATTTTGTGGTAAAAACCAAGACTCTCCCTTTGAACACGCGCCATTTTTTTTTAATTTGGAATTTCGGAATTTTTTTCGGATACTAACTCTTTGATTTTTTGATATTAGATAACCTGGTTCGGAAGGGCATTGCTCACCACAAAATACGTTTTCGAGAGGCGCTACACGTACATCGGGTGTAAAACGATTATAATTATTTTTACACAAGAAAAATGGCAGAGTGTTCTTCAGATGATACATTTTTAAATACCTAATTTTTGTAGAAATTTACCATCGCGATTTTCTATTAAAAGATCCGCAAAACATGCTGTTTTCGATTGTTACAACTAGGTATAACCCGTTAAGGGATTATCACAGTGCACCGGGTCGAAAAATGGCTGATTTTTGCGATTTTTTTCCGGTGGTTAAAATACGCTAATCAGTCTGAATTTTTAATGCCAAATCAAAACACTCATGAAGAACAGACAAACATTTTTTAAAAAGAGTCATTACGGAGTACACGGTTGTGGCCGTAAATATGACTTATGTGAACTAAAATTTGTAATAAGATTATTAATAAGTATGAAAACCGCTATCTTGCTATGGAAGTTTTTTCAAAATCAAAATTAACAAAATCGCGGTGGTTTGAAAACAAGTATCGAATGTAGCCTATTTTTTCGACAGTTTTTCGGTAAAAAAAATACGATTAAAAAAGGCTTCCATAGCAAGATAAATAATGGCGTGAAGAATGTTGTGTTATCATATGAGACGGATAGCTTGAAAATTCTTCCTTTGAGAGTGTACACCGCTTCGAAAAACGACATTTCGAAAAAACGTGTCCAAGTCTCACGCACTCTTTTCTAAAAAAGGCTGTAGCAACCGGAATAATTCGAATTTCGCCCTCAAATTGAACAGCATGTTAATAACCGTCGGATAATGCAAAAAATCGATTTTTTGAAAATTTTGCTCTGGGATGATCCTTTAAGCAACGACAAACATTTTTCCCCCGCTTTCGTCTACCAAGAAGACTCGAGAAAACGAAAAAAAATGCTACGCTCTATTTATCCTGCCTTTTTATTGACGCATTTTTTTGCCCAAATTGACGTCACTGCCGACCTTTTATTTTCATTTCGTTGGCAAACAAGAAGCACGGAATGATCTTGCGTATTTTACTTATAAATCACACCGAGAAATGTACTGAATTAAAAAAAATACAATCACACAAACGTTATTAAAATAACGGAGCTGCAATGCGATCAAGAGTTACTCCAAAATCGTAGCTTTTAGCTACAAAACAGTAACATGGTTTTATAATAGAATTCAAGTGCTCCGATAATCGAAATGCAAATGGGTGCTATTTATACGTACTAAATAATAATTTTGTCATTTATATTTTGTCACGTATATTTACAGAAAAACAATTGCATCGAAAATTGTACGACTGTAACTAAAATAATTTCCAAGGTAAACTCAAACTCGACTGAACAATACATCTATTTTAACATAAATGTATATACGTAAGCAACAGTAAGATTTAAATGTGCGAGGAATGATTTCTATGATGGACGTGTATAGCACATCCGCGAGGCACATGCTTGAGCACGTGCTTTTCAGTTTCCGACGATATAATATAATTCCGATTAACGATGTTTGCACGGAGCGCTGGGAAAGCACAGTTGAACCCAAGGCCGCCGGGTAATCGTTTTTATTGTCCCGCGCGATTGAAACGTTCAAGTATTCATCCAATGTTCAATCGGAGTACACGAAGCTTTGTTCAACTTATTGCACTGAGATGAAATTTTGTCCGGATTGAAATATTCGTAAATCCCCGGAGCTAATGATTCATTTTTCGAACATACCACTTTTAGTAGGAAAATTGTTGTTAAAGAAAGTCGACCTATTTTTTCCAATGTTACTTTTATTTTGTTTCACTGGGATTTTCTTTTGCATTGGATTTTTGATGACTTTTATCAGTGTAAAAATTAAACTGGAGATTATATTGGAATTTAAAATGAAATTTATCGAATGGAATTCTACAAAAAAAAAGAAAATGTTATATGCAGCCCATCATTTGAATATTCAATTTTTTTTGTCGCGGATTTTCCTCAGGAATTAATTCAAGTGGTCACCTTCTGATTTTCAACTTTCTCGCTCTCTTTGATCAGCTTTCGGGGTATCGTGCTTCAGCTTTAAGAATTTGTAGACACAGTTTGTGAGCCTCTGGAACTTGTCCCGATTGAGGTTGCATCGTAAAGGGAGGCACGACGTATCTACTTAAGAAGTTTCGGGACAATTGACACAATATTACTATTTTTAATTTATACAGTAAATTCTTTATCATTTACTGAATGTAACCTTCAAATTTTTCATCGATCGTCTACACTGCTTCCATAAAATTTATAATTGAAAAAAAATACACTTTTCAACATAGGAAGATGCCCACGCTTATCGCTGAATGACAGTTTTAGGCGTAAAAAAGTGTGGAAAGATGTTTAAAATGTTATACAAATCCGCGAAATCACTCATGTCATTGTCATTAGTGTCATAATGTACTCCTTATGTTATTCGATCATAAGCATCTCCCTATGTTAAACGTGTTTTTTCAGTTGTCTATTTTATAGAAACGGTTGAGACGATCGATTCAAAATTTGCAGGGTGCATTCAGCACATGACAAAGAATTTACTGTATAAATTAGAAGCAAATGGTAACATTTCGTCATTTGTCCCGAAACTCCTTAAGACTGGAGCCTGAATTAGAAGGTCCGAAAAATCGTTTTTTTTTAATTGCTCAAATCGATAGATAAACTATCCAAGAATATATTTACAAAGTTACAGAGGCCAATTGTAAATATTTTCGTAGATACAAGGCAGAAAGCAGAGAAGCGATTGATATTTAATATTGATATTTCCTTCTATTGTAAACTTTGAAGCGCATTTTCTCCAGTTTTCATTCCCACGATTTTTACAAATTGGCGGGCGTGATAACACAAAAACTAAACGACCTATTGAATGAAACCAAAGTTTATTTTCTTCAGTATAAAAATCTTTTCTAAGTGAATTTAAAAAGTCGTTGAAAAAATCACTTTAAATAATTGTTATAGCACGTTAAAGTGTTTTTTAACACGATTTTTTCAAACCTGAAAAAAGTTATAATTTTACGATTTTTTCAGCTTTTTCTTAATTCACCCAGAAGAAAAATGCATGACAATTGAAAATTTTATTGGTTTTTTTGTTTCGGTCAAGGATTACGAGCTGCATCTTTCCCGCCGATTGGGGACCGCAGTGACAAGTCGCACATGCTATAGGCTGATAAATCTGCAGTCATTTATTGTTTCATGTTGAAAAAATTTTTTCATACAGTTCAAATATACATGAAAGTATATCTCAATGTTTACTGGGCTCACTTCTTTCTTTCCCTTCTAAAAAAATGCCCGAAAAAACGCTTTTTTGGACCTTCTAATTCAGGCTCCCGCCTTGAAGAACTGCATTCCCCATTCTCTAAGGGAGGAAGCGACCTTATTGAGAGTCCATCTCCCACTCGTCCTGACAAACATTTCGACTATCGATTCGTGCCAATTGTCGACAGAGAAGGCAAAGGGACACTTTCGGCGAAAGGGATGTAAAAGAGGAAAAAAACTAGGCTAACCGGATGCTGATATCGTATCGATGGACTAGGGGGTTGAAAAAGAAGAGCAATGGCGATGCTCCTGTTTTTACACCTCCAATGCCTCCAAACAATTTGCATGGAAAGAAAGTGTATGATTTTGAAAAAATCGTAAATTAAAGATTAAATTATAAAAAAAAAATGGAGGCTCGCGTTTCAAAATTAATAAATATAGTGAGGTTTGTTGGCTTACCTATACGAGAAGAAAACCTAACCTGACACCGCCTCCCAGTAGATATCGTATCTCAGATTTCGGTTGCCCGTTCTTTTTCGTCCCCTTAAAACGATACAAATCGAACTAGTCACTTTTCTGTCGATTATCGTTCACGGCTTCAACTAGTCGCGCATAAGTCCACGAGTAAAGTTTATCGATAAACAAAAGCTACGTGTAAAACCGTATTCTTTCATATTGCAAAAATCTGAACCGTATTTCCGTACGTACTACTATCTCGTTGGGGGAGCGTCGTGTCGATGCTCTTTCTCACTCTACCCCTCTTCCCAGACGGGGTGCTATTATCAGCGGTGGCGCATGTGCAAAATTCCCGTATGCGCGCAGCTCTCGCAGAGCGCATGTCCTATCTACTGGCCCTCGGGATGGTTTGTCACCCTTGTCACCTCTCGCTAAAAATACAAAGCAATTATTCATCTGTAACGAGTCAGGGGGATCGATTTCGAAATTAAAATTCCAATATGCTTTTTCATATGGCAAAGTAAAATGGCTTTATAAATTAGAATTTGCAACGAATTTGAAACGTAACGTGTACAAAGCCATGCGGATGAATAATAATACAGCAAATGACTTTTTTGTTGTCCTATTAATTTTTAAAATAATTTCTTATCCATATATATATTTGTTTGTCCATTTAGGAGCCATCAAATATGGTAATTCTATTTCCTTTATATGCCACATGACATGACAAAACAAAGGCTTAACTTTTTTCTTTATCTCCCCATACGTGAACAAAGGGGTGAGTGGGTGTTCCGAACTCCTTCAAGAGGGATATTAATGAAGAAATCTTCTAAAATCCCGATCAATTTTTCGAAAATGAAATTTTGTCGTCTAGCTCAACCACTGTTTTTTTCGGATCTATATCCCCCTGCCACCCGTACTCTTTATCTTCGTAATTATTTGATTCGAAATTCTAAAAAAGATGACAAAAATCGTTCTTCATGACTTTATGACCGTTTGACTAAAATCAATTTGGTTGGTCAAAAGTAATTATTTTGGATCTTAAGCTGTAAATATTTTGTAATTTGGCTCCTTTTTGGGCTTTTAAAATTATTAATACTTTGCTCATTATTACCCACGTCTATACGTGCCCGTTGAATCTTCGATGCGCAATTTTATAATTGAGCTACTAGTACTTGACTGGATGTTTACCATAATTATTAATAGTATTGGAAATCCTCGACGCCCATTTAATTTTGAATACAATTGCACGATGCGATACTCTGCAAATGTCATGCAAATGGCGTTTTCCATACGACTATTCGTCGTGTACATCCTTGAGGATTTTTGCCACTCGCAGCGCGCTTTTCCGCAGCGTTTTCACGAAGACAAAGTGGAAGTAAAGTCAATGCGAAAGGTTGCCAGTTCGCAGGCCGATGTATAGCTTAATTCGAAACAGAAATACTGCCAACTTTGCACGGTGAGCGTAACGCAACATAAACAGTTTATACATCGAACTTTTGTTTGCAGGAATTTCGTTGAGCTAACGGGAAAGTTGTAACGAAGTGATGGGGTGAACGTCAGTGGCACAGCGTCGTGACGACTTTGTCAACGATATCCGCCGGCAACGCGACGTCGGAAGAGGAGACGGACAGGGAAAGAGAGATAGAGGGGGGGGGGGGAGAAGACGACCATATATGGGGCGTTTCAAAATTATTTAAAATAAAAGAGAAAAATCTTTTTTTTTTCAAAACCAATATATTTTGATGGTATTTCATTTTATTAATGGACCATCCAAATGTCAAGGTGATCGGATCAAAACTGACAGATTTATAGGCTGTTAGGTTGACGCCCGTCGGGACGCTTGGAGTGTCGTTAGAAACATTAAGGGAAGGTTCTGCTTTGTTGGGACAAAAAATGTTCGATTTTTTACCAATTTTTTATGCGAACAGTATTAAATATGGAATGTTTATATTTGGTATGCTGACTAGGCGGTTTTTATTGAAAATCAAAATATTTTTAAAATTTTGACACAACATGGTGGTGGGAGTGGGGGGAGTCACGTATGACGGTGCGCGGGCGATGACATTCTTCGATTGCGGAAGTCCTAAGTCCCGGACAGGTGATATGAAGAAAACAAAATCAGACATATTTTTACTTTGTACAATATTGTGTATAAGTTGACCTAGAATCAAGAAGAAAAATTACAAAATTAAAAAACAGTGGGCGTTCGGAAGGAAGTGTGTTTTTGTTCCCCAAAAATTTTAGTTTTTTGCCTACGATTTTTTTATTTTTCAATTTTCTCACTCCCACCACCACGTTTCGTCAAACTTTAAAAAATGTTTTGATGTTCAATAAAGACCGCTTAGTCAACATACCAAATATCAGCATTCTATATTTCATACCTTTCGCATAAAAAATTGGTGAAAAATCGAACATTTTTTGGCCGAATCAGACAGAACCTTCCCTCAAACGGTTTTTTCTCGAAAGTACGTTTTCAAAGTTGATGAGCAAAATATCTCAAAAACGACTGCATCGATCTTTCTGCAATTTTCAGGGCTTCTTCTAGATGTACAAATATAGTATTTGATCGGAGGATTTTTTTCCTATGTATACGAAAACGATTTGACGAACGAAAAATTCCCATTTTTTTTGCAGAAGTCAAGATCCTTACTTTGAACATGAGGGATTTTACTACTATTTGACATTTAGGAAATTTCTTCGATTAATCATAGGATACACTAATATACTGACAAAACCTGTTTTATTTTTTAAGTTTAAATCAACTGGTTCAAAAGGACATTTTGTTCACCGCAAAAGACATTTTTGAGAGGTGCTTCACAGACATTGGCTGTAAATCGATGATAATTGAACATTTTTACACGAACCAAATGACAGAGTGTTCATCAGATGGTACTTTTTCATCTACCTAATTTTTGTAGAAATTAATCATCACGATTTTCTAAAAAGAATCCCAAAAATAAACTGTTTTTGACTGTTACAACTAAGCACAACCCGTTAAAAAGCAACAGAGAATTGTGAAAGAATACCTATCTGATCGGTCAAATTTACAAAATTATTTTAAACAAGGATCTAAAGAAGTCTCAATTATTTATTGTACTATTTTATACCAATTTGTTAGGGACTATGTATAGCATGATTATCGTTAATGTTTCGGCACCTTACGTACGAATGATTTTGAATTTCGAATACTTGGGTCAAGCCTGAAAAAACTTCTGGCCTCATTCGTCTCAAAAATGTATTTCCTTCGTATAAAACAAATATTAAAGCAGATCGAAGCGCCAGCTAACGTTGTCACTTAATAGCAAATATGTTTTTCGAAGTTTGAACAAAATCAAGATCCCTGACCACCAGGTAGTTTATGTGGCCTTGTGTAATAATACATTTTGTTTATCTTGATATTATTGAGCCTTATCATGATCTATGTTTGTTCTCTGCAAGAAGGAACGCGATGTTCGATTAAAAACGAGCAAAAAATTCTCCAACGAAATGCGTTGATTAAGAAAAGGAAACCGTGCACGAGACACGTGGCTTCGTTAGATCCGTCGTGTCTATTTTCCGCACATATATAGGGACATGAATATTCCATCGTGCATATGCATACAAATACGATGGAATATAGATGCGCACGTGTGTGAAAAAAAGTAGTGAAACGCAGAACGAAATCGATAAGAACTGGGTTAATACAATCAGGTAAAGCTGACGACTTCTGCCTTCTGTGTTGGAATATATCACTTTATTTAGCCATGTTTACTTTGAGCTTGTGTATACGAGGATACGGTCAGCGACGCCTAACGAAGGTCGCTATTTTATACCTTTTTTTCATCGATTTTCACCTATAACTTGATTTTGTCCTGTCATCGAGCGTAAAAAAACGATTTTCGTGAAAGTAATAGTAAAATTGTTTTTTTAAATTTATGATTAGAAAATATGGATTTTGGGCGTATTTTTTCTATCCTGTCGATGGTGAAGATTCTACGTCGATCGTCGTAACATAAATCGCAATTAATGATCCGAATATAATTTGTGTGGCCGTACTAATTTAAAAATGTCCATCCGCTCAGTTCTATGAAAACTTTTTTTTTAATGGCACCTCCTAATCCTTACTTATTTGGATCAACCGGTGGGAATTATTCATTGATGTATTGAATAATGGATGATATAAAAATATGACTTTTTTTTTATTGAGACATGAATAATAATGAGTTATCGTGTCTTTGAGAAATGGCTATTTTATCGGAATTTCCCACGATGGGAGTCCAATCGGCGAGTAAAGATGTGTTCTGCATTGGCAAAACGATAAATCTCAGATTTTATCACTCCTTGCCACGGACGGGCTGTAAAAATCAATTTGCGAGGATCCTGAGTCTCTTAACATGTGCAAAGTGTAAAAGCCACGTGCATGCTTTGCCACGTTTTATTGACTCTCTCCCGAGAGAGAGAGGGAGAGAGAGAGAGAGAGAGAGAGAGAGAGAGAGAGAGAGAGAGAGAGAGAGAGAGAGAGAGAGAGAGAGAGAGAGAGAGAGAGAGAGAGAGAGAGAGAGAGAGAGAGAGAGAGAGAGAGAGAGAGAGAGAGAGAGAGAGAGAGAGAGAGAGAGAGAGAGAGAGAGAGAGAGAGAGACAGAGAGAGAGAGGGAGAGGGAGAGGGAGAGGGAGAGGGAGAGAGCAGAGGTTTTTGGAACGACTGAGGGACAAATGAAAAGCTTGAAACGTGATGCCGGAAAAGCTTCGCATCGCATTAAAAAATGATCTATATTTGAGGAGTTGGCGAACGGAACCGGACTTGTCCATGAATTACTTTTGTACAGGAGAGGTAAAAAACCAAAATAAGCAAATAGAGATTAGTTAGAATTTTTAAGCTTCAATATATGAAGGCTCTATTAAAATGTAAGTATGGACCTAGCTTTAGTTTAATAACAACAATAATTATCATGTGTTTGTTTTTTTTCGGTCAACTCCGCTTTTGAATGAAAATCTTATGGACATATCCGGTTAATAAATACAATAGTTTCTTTGAATTGAATATGAATTTGTTTTTTATTATCAAATTAACAATTCTACACAAACTCTTCAGTGTCAGGCTCACAGCAATCGCATTCAATGTCATCATTGTCATCACTGTGGTCATTTGTTAGTATTTTTTCATCCAGCCAGCCATGGACAAGTCCGTTCCTACTTAAAAGAGCAGTTTTTAATTAATTTTAAGGTGTTTGGAGCCGGATTTGATGAAAAATATTTTAGGAGCCAATAAACGTGTGCTTGAAGAACACGAAAAAAATTGACATAATGTGGACAAGCCCGATTTTGTTCTCCTCATTTGTTATTCTTTCTGCACGCATCCTGCAGAGTTATTCCAGGATGCAACGGAAGGATAAACTCGTCGAGTAAACATTTATCTTGTGGCTAATCGTTAATGTCGGTGCTGTACATTCGTAAAATGGAATAAACTCTGGCTCTGGCACTTTGATCTTATTCCTCCATCCCTTGTCCCTTCGTCGAAGGTAAAAAGCTCTTTAACAGCGCGGTAAGGTACACGAACTCACAATTTATCTCGACGATTTTCCCATCGAGTTCGCATACTCCGTAGGGAAGGATGTCAGATTTTTGTTTGCATTCGAGCTTAACAAATGTAGGATTGGCAATCAACAATAGGCATAAAAAATATAATGATTTTTTAAATATTCAATTTTTCTCGTCTATTCTCTCGAGACTCGATGACAAATGATCGTTAGTAGTATACGCGTAATTCAAACATTTTAAGCTGTACTACCCGAATTTTTCGATAAGCGTAATAATAAAATATTTTACGGAATATTCACGATGTCGGTTTTATTTTATTAAAAAAATATCGTGAGCAAATCACTCGCTAAATTAATTCGCAATTTTTTTTCGGTATATTTTAATTACCATGAAAATTGCATAAAAGTGGCTCCACTCGAATGCAAAATTGAAGCACGGTAGTTTAGTATATTTTCCAATCACAATTGTTTAAACTTTACAAAGGAATAAAGTTGTGGAACTTCAAGCGAAATATATGACACCATTTTTGTTTCAAATATACGTGGGAAAGGAGAATAGGGTTCGAATGTAGGATTTCGTTTAGAATTGGAAGAAAGTAATATACAACGTTTATAAAAACTCGGGAAAGTAAAAAAAAATCGAAGAAAGTTATAAATAACGTTCATAAAAATACAATTAATTAGGAAGTGATCGCGACCAAAAAACTTTTCTCAGCGGTATTTTTTACTAATCCTGATTGTAAAAAATAAAATTATCGTCTCTCATGACTGGCAAGAATTAATTCGTGCTCAATATGCTAAGTTATCGATCGTGCATTGCATCAAGGTGGGAGCCATGAATTATAAGGTCCCGAAAAGCGTTTTTTCGGGAATTTTTTTAAGAACGGAAAAAAGAAGTGACCCCATTAAACATTGAGGTACCTTTTCATGTATATTTTAAATGTATGAAAAAATGTTTTCAACATGAAACAATAAATGAGGGCGGATTTATCAGCCTATTCCATGTGCGTCTTGCCACTGCAATCCCCAATCGGCGGGAAAGATACAGCTTGTAATTCTTGACTGAAACAAAAAAAAACAATAAAATTTTCAATTGTCATATATTTTTCTTGTGGGTGAATTAAGAAAAAGCTGACCAAAATCGTAGAATTATAACTTTTCTCAGGTTTAAGTGAAAAAAAAACACTTTAACGTGCTATAAAAATGATTTAAAAATACTTTTTCAACGACTTTTTTTAATTTACTTAGAAGAGATTTTCATACTGAAGAAAATAAACGTTGGTTTTATTCAATAGGTCGTTTAGTTTTTTTTTGCTATGACGCCCGCCAATATGGAAAAATCGTGAAAATGAAAACCAGAGAAAACGCGCTTCAAAGTTGTCAATAGGAGAAAACATCAATATCAAATATCAATCACTTGCATTTCAAAATTTATCACAAACATCAATCATATCAAATATTTATTTTGTCAAACTTATTTTGTCAAACTTTGTCAAATATTTATTTTCACAAGTATCAATCATATCAAATATCAATCACAGTAAATATATTCTTGGATAGTTTATCTATCGATTTAAGCAATAAATTATTTTAAAAAAACGATCTTTCGGAGCTTCTAATTCAGGCTCCGGGGTTAAAAGAATATCCATATTTCGAGATAAAATATAGTATTGATTGAATTTTCGGAGCACTTATATTTTTTTGGCTTTGCTAATACAAATTTTTCTATTCTTCTCGAAATTATTTATGAGTGCATTTCAGTTACGCACTGAATTACCATTGTTTACGAATGTTGTTCATGTGTACCTCGCATAAGTCGCGGTACAGGAGCATAGAGATAGTGTCGCGACAGGTGCATCGTTAGAATTAATAATTTGTCTCGAGATTGCGTAGATAGACCGGAAGGGAGGTGTTCACATGTAAATTTCATTGAGATTTACGTAGAACATGACTGAAGGCTGAGAAACGTATCTTCGAAACTTATACACAGAGCAGATGCTCTTTCATTTATAGTCCGACACTATATAAGCGACACTCTCATAGTGGAATAATTAATGCGACAATTTAAAATACAATGCCGCAACGCAGGTACGATACGTTACAAATTTCGCCATATTTTCTACTGCATTTGCATCCACAGATTTTCATGTTTATTTCCTGCATTTGAATTACTTTTTTATATCCGATCAGACGCTGATTAATTTATCACTTAAATACCTCTCGTATGGTAATATTTTAAAGCAGTTAACTATTTCTCTAAATAATTTCTCCGGTGTTCTCACGAAAGAGATCAATCATTGATAATTGTCATTATCGATTGATCGATAAATTATCGATACTTGTAAATGGATATATGCATACACGTATCAAAGTGGAATAGAATATTACTTACAGCCTTAAAAATATCATATAAAGAATGAATAACCCAACAGATAAAATGCAAGTATTTGAGGAGTTGTATACAGTTAAAATTTTCGAAAATTCGATTTTTTAATTATTTTTTTTCCTTCGTAATGTACACACACAGAAAATTTCTTGGGAATCCGGCGAATATTTTCGAAGTTACACGCAAATTTGTAATGACGTATCAGAGCCTTCGAAAGTGCTTTTGAAACTTTAAACGCGTATTCCTTAAAACTCTGTTTTTAAAGTCGGTGAGCAGGATTTCTCGGAAACGGCTGAACCCATCAGTCTCAAATTTTAACACAATCTTTTCAAGTATATTTTTTAGTAATTAATCGAAGGTTTTTTCTCACCGATAAATATTTTCCATTTTATAAACAATTTAAGGCCTAAATTTTTGTAAAAAATCGATTTTTTTAGAAGCCGCCATTTTGTCAAAAAATATTATTTTGCTTATTCCTTCAATCAATTATAAGATAATCCATTATATCAACGAAATATTTTTAGTTTTTTCATTTTAGATGATCCAGTCCAGAGATATCGTGCTCACTGCAAGACGCCTTTTTTTAGAGATGCTCCCGGAGATCAGTTATAGCAGCTTTCAAAATAATTATTTTTACAAATAAAAAATCTTAAAATTCAGTTTAAAGTTACCATAATATGTGTACAAATTTTTACGTTAATAGATTTTAAGGTATTCTCGAGAAAAATTCTTGAAAAATCGATCTTTTTGGGCCTCCTGACTGCATATAACCCCTTAAGGCAGCATTTTTGGCTAGAGGCCTACTTTTCGGGGGTTTTGTCGGACTTGGTGAAAAAAACCCCAAAATATTTTACCATCTATTTTTTAGTCTTTTCATTGATGTTTCAAGGACTTCCCGAGTCGAAATTTTCGAGCCGCGTTCAACCCACAAAATGAAGGCGAGCAGAAATCGGCGTGAGCGGATTATTGGGTATCTAAAGGAGGGTACAATGTTTGAAAGTACCATGCGTTAGAGCCTCCGATGAACCTCCGGCATGGCAGAAAGTAGACTTTTTGACTCAAAGGAGGTCAGTGAGGTTCAGAATTGAACCTACGGAACCTCAGTTCGGCCTACTGCGAGCGCTCCCGCAGAACCTACTTCCCCTCCTTTCGGCCTACTGTACACTGCTAAACAAAAAAATGAATTTATATAGAATCTATTTAAATAAAATAGGTATTTTCCTTGTCTCACAGCCTACTACGATCATATTTCTTTCAAAGATATTTATATATATTAATAAAGATGAGATTTAAATTAATCTTTATTTGCTTACAATGCACACTGTAAAGCTAAGTGTACTATATGTATAAAATATTTCATAAATCGAAAATAAAATGAACGCCTTAATTGAGAGCTTTACCACAAGGATTTTTCATCCTAATTCGTCATTCCCTGGCCTATAGAAATGATTTTGTTCGAAGAAAATATTTGCCCTATATGCGCCTTGAACCTAGCCTACCTACTCATAACTACGCTCCGCTGCCCCTATGCTACCGAGTGCTTATAACATTTTGGTCGCTGATATGGCATAAGAGACCAAATGAATACCTCTAACTATTAGTTGTATCACATAAGCTATGTGAATTAGTTAATATGATTGTGATAATTAGAGAGTTTCCCCGAATAACATGCTATAGATTTTTCAAACAAACACACATATACATATACATATATATAAAATTCCTCTCTCTCCACCTTCTCTACCCCCCGCTCCTTTTATATGAGTGTTGCAATAAAGATGGACCATTAGTTCAATCAAATAGAAAAAAGGTTAACTCTAAGAAAATTGTATTTAAGGTAAATTTAAAAAAAATAACTAGACCCATTCAGTGAACTTAACTAAATTGTTTTTTTTGAACAGATGAAGATGTTGAACTGATGAAACCGAATCACAGATTTATTAGGATCAAATAAAATATGTAGTTATTGGACGATATTAAATAGATTCATTTTCTATAAATAAACATTTTTGAAATCAATCATTTTAATGATGGAATGCAATAGGAAAAATTTGGTTCTATGAAAAATCTAGTTAACTAAAATAAAAAAGAATCAAATAGACGCGGTTAGTTAATATTATAATTATTTAGCGGAAAAAAATAAAAATATGCTTCATACATACACGTGGAAATGGTTTTTAAATTTTCGACGTGCTAAAAATGAAAACAAAGAAAAATCAAACATTTTATTTAAAATCGACGGTAATCGGCCGTCGACATTTATCAACTTATTATTGAATAAACAAAAAAAAACAAAACGAACAAAAACAAAAAGAAAAAATAAAGAAAAAAGCGAATGAGGTTGAATTCTAAACCGACAATTTCAATCCTGTAAAACATGAAATAGACTATAATTAACACCCTAACGTTCCATATAGATATCAACATTATATGTTATTTAGATCTACACTGCCAGCCAAAAGTTTTCGGACACTCCACATAATCGCAAAACTTTTGAGCGCTGGATAATTGCCAAATAATGTTAGAGTAATATAATTCATTTCATTTATTATTTCACGAACATACTATAAAGATCTATATAATCAAGTAATTATACAGAGCTTTATACTATCTTCGTAAAATAATTATTATTCTACCATAAGTTTGCAATGATCCAAAGTGATATTAAGTTTTGCAGTTATCTGAAGTGTCTGAATACTTTTGACTGGTAGTGTATATTCCAATATATTAATGCAACCACATATTTCGAGTATAAAAAGTATATATAGTATTATATAATATATACCGTCGCTTAAAAGTTTGGATACACCATAGTCGATATTTCTTGCTGCACGAAAAGTTACATAGCTTCGTAAATAAAAAGATAACCAAATTCACCGAACGGCGTTTTGACGGGAATAAATTCAGCTTTATATTGCTTTTCTGAAATATTTTTTTATAATTTTCTTTTCGCCCCGGTACGCACTTTTATACGTGACTGATTTTCGGCTTCTTTTCGACCATCGAGAATTGGGCGCATGACTTATTCAAAAAAAATTGTTGCGTTTATCCATGATAAACTTGAACGGGGTAGCGAGAAGTCCATTTGCGTTTTTATAAAGTTTTGTACGATTTTTTTCGCAATGTTATTTCATTTTTTGCTAAAAAAGACTAATTCTAGATAATGCAATGTAACTCAAGAACTAGAGGGTTTAAGAAGAAACGTCAAGGACGAAAAACGTCGCATAAGCTTATAGTGGATAGACTGACATTTTTTAAGAATTTTCCTGTGAGATTTTTTCTGACAGGAAAACGCCCATTAATCCGATAGAATTGGAGTAAGACTGTATATACAAGCATTCTTTTATGAATTGCCTAAAAAGTAATAATAAATCGATATTGAGAAAATTTGATTGTTTTCGCATATTAATATTGCACTAATAATTTGATAAGGGGACGATGTATTTTTATTAATTTCGTCATGGAACGGGTTACCGACCAGGCCACAATGGAATGATGATGGAGGAGATATCGAATTTGGGCCGAAAGCAGGTTAGGTGGGGTCGAGGCAACAGTTTGAGGTTGAAAGCAGGTTAAGGAGGCCTGTGCTCTGCACGTTTCACTGAAACTGGGGTCGAGAGAAGGTTTGGGAGGTCTAGCAGAGGCTACTGTGGGCCAAGAGGAGGTCTCTGCATGGCACTGAACTCGACAAATGAGGTTTCGTAGGTTCAACGGAGGCTGGCGGCTTATGTATTACAAAAGAAATGGGTCCTGCGAGGTTCAGAGGAGGCTAAAAATTTCGACTCGGGTTACAAACAAATGAACATTAAAAAGATTATGGGTCTCCAAATATGGCCGTGAAAAAGGTCGAAACGGTTGACATGATTTCAAAGCTCCCGTTTATCTGAAACAGAAATAAGACCAATTTTCTCGATCAATAAGAATGTCATTATGGAAGGTACCAAAGAGAACAAAATTGAGTGGTGATTGAAAAAAAGTTAAATTTTCGCTCGATTTTTTTCGAAGTTTTCAATTTTTTAAATATAGCAATAAGAATAATTTCGCAATGACGGATATATACGCACCCCCCCCCCCCCCCCCCCCATAGCAAATTGGCAGTCCATCGGTTAAATAGAACTCGAAATTTGACGTCAACCAGGTTGAAAAAAAGTAGTTTTGAGAAAAATGCGATTAAAGTTTTGAGTGCAATTTCAGACAACTGTAATTCTTTAATAAGTAGTATAATGGCGTATTATACTTACGTTATATTAATCGGCCATTGCTGCCTCGTAAAGTGTGCCTTCCTCCACTTCGAACTGATGATTTTCTGAAGCTCGTTCATTCGTGCGAGCAGTTCTAGCTTCCTTAGAAGCTTCTCCAAGTTCGTAACTCCGACTGGTCGATCCTATTCTCGTCTCATTTCAAATCGCTAGAATCATGTAAATATTGGGAATTTCGAAATATGCGGTAAAGAACATATTCTTAACCCTTAGTTACCACACATCGATTGGGGATACATCCATACCACACTGGTGTGATTGGGCATTTTGCATTTTCAAAATACTATCACTTTAGTAAAAAATAATGCAACAGTTTCCGATGACCAGTGTTTCTTGGGGTAAAAATTACTCAGGAACCCAACGGTAATGATCTCGAGTGCGAAAAATATTATTTATTTGGTGAAAATACGTGGACATCAAAACGAAAATTTACAGAGAGCCACGAACAAGTAATTTTAAGTGGTGCATATTTGCACCTGTGTGATAACTACAGCTTGAGGATTGATACTTTAATAAAATGCGAAAAAATGAATTTTTTTCCAATTTCTAGACTAGAATACTGCCTTAAATGCGAATCGGTAGCTGACTGTCGGTGTACGCATACGTTCCTATAGAGTCGACGAGTTTAAAACTGTATGAGAACGCTTTTGATCGTTGGACTACTGTTCAAAAAATGTTCTAACGATAGTGCACACAGGCCTGTCTGTTTAGAAACTCAAGCGACGTTTCCGGCTATTGGGGCTAAATAAATAAAACCAAAATTGGAAAACTTAACACGGTCTTCACACACGATTGGTGTGCTATCTGTTCGAACCAAGATAGTGAAGCTACAATTTCGGAACCGCTAATTTATGAGTCACGCCATCGACGTCACGTGACGTCGAAAACACAGTAAAATACATGAAATTCCAGCAAAAATGAATCATTTACGAATTTACTGATTGCGAAATTATAGCAACAAATTATTTATGTTCAAGGAATAACACCACTCTAGCGGCAGAAGATAAGGCCTAACTTTGACAATTTATTTTGGGAGTATGAAAAAAGGAACAAGATTTCCTTCGAGAGGGTTTATTTAACACATATTAAAGTATAAAAAAATATAACTTCACGGGAGGATGGTTTTCTCGTAAAGTATAATACCTGGAACAAAAACCAAAAAAAAAATAATCTATATAGTATTAGCCATGGGACTACGTAGGGATTTTTTTAAATTAAATTTTCAAAAAATGGCCCACTTTGAAAGACATAAATCGATTTTTTGCCCAAAAAATAAGCAGTAAATTGTTTATAACAAAAAAACTTCACATTCAATCAAAAAACGGCTACGTACTCCTATAGGGAATGTAATTGTGAAGCTACTAGCAAAATTTCAAATTGTTCCATGCAAAGGTGTTGGAGTAATCCGTACTCCCAGTTTGAAAAAAGTGGTTTCGAGAAAAACGAGTTTAAAGTTGTATGAGACGCCTGTAAGGAAGTCCGAGGCGCTGCGGCAAAATCGATAAGTGAACCTTTGAAAAAAAATTCGCTACAGGACCAATTGCATGTTGTTTTTATAACCCCAAAGTATTTTTTAAGCAACAAAAAAAACGATCGTTCCCACATTTTAGAGACATCCCTTAAATAAACTTTACAAACTATGTTTACGTGTCAAATTTTTTTCTCTGCCAATCAGTGCCAGTCGAAACTACACCTGTCTCAATATTTTACAGATTTCGAAGCATAACAATTATTTTTTTCACGCCGCGCAATCTGTCTTTTGAATACTTTTGATAAGTTGAAAAATAACGCGGAGTAATAAAATATCCCCCGGAAAACATTATTGCTTGTTTCAACTTATGAAAAACTCTGGTTTGCTCTAAAATTAATTATTATTTGCTTTTAAGGGGGGAAGACCGTTTACAAATTTGAAAAACATCGATTTTTTTCTTTCCATAAATCGATAGTTCAATGAGTTAAGAATATTGTGTCCATTTTTTAAAGCGAAATGCCAAGCCTGAGTTTTTGTGTAAAAACTCCAGGAGTGTTCGTGCTGAGTAGACGCAAGTGTGCGGCCGCGGGACGGCGGTGCATGCGCCCTTCTCTATTTCGTCTTGCTCTGATCTTTTATGGTTCGTAGTCGTACGCGGTAGGGCTCATCGTTGACGATGCGGAGCGTCGCAGATACTTTAAAATTCACCTTGGGCCAGTTGTGAACTTAGTGCTTTTCAAAATGTCCGTGTACCCAAAATTCTCTCATGCAACACCTAAGGGACTTTCACGGAAGAGAACATTTCTTTGGAAACCAACATATTAATTGTAATACGGAAAATGACGGAAGGCAGAGTGCCAGTGCCAAAAAACTTTTTAGTGCGAGCTCTGATGAAGTGTGTTGGAATCCGCTGTTGACCTATCGGTTTATTGAATTTCGGTTCGGAAAGCCCGTAGAGAGCAGCACCAGCAGGAAAATCGTTTTTACGAGGAAGACGAAGGAATCCTGTATGGCACTGGAATCGCGGATTAGCCGGTAAGACATCAAAATCATTAAGTTTTCCCTTGTTGAAGCTTTGAGCGCGTTTTTCTCAAAACTTTTTCCTAACTTCTGGAATAATTACTCAAAAACTATTCAACCGATTTTGATGAAATTTGTCATATATATTCCTTGTACCATCAGTTTGTCGGTGAACCTCAATAACATTTTGATTCCAAACATGAAAGTACTTTTGCCCTTAAATATAGCGAAAATTTTACGAAGAATCACAAAATTGAATTTATTAAGCTGCCATTTCATGAATTTTGCATATATTTCCAAAATCCTGCTTCACCGACAGCGTACGGGTGTTGCCTTTAAGAATCATTTTGATTTTTTTGTTTCAGACAATTACAACGCGAGGGTGAAATCCAGCAGTGCGGAAACTTTTTGAGCGACTTCCTCTGAACATCGATGTACAGGACTGGTAATTTGTATTTAAAAAAATAATAATATATATTTGCATACTTAAAATATCAAATAAAAAACACACAAAGTTACAAATTACCATGAGTATTCTTTACATGAAAAAAAAACGGAAATACTCTGATTTATTACCTTCTAAATGGTCTTCCGCCTTTAAGGCATTCCTTCCGCAGACGGCCGTATTTGGGGGGGGGGGGGGGGGGGGCATATGCAGGGCCCTTCTGAATCTTCCGTAAATTACAGCGGAACTTACTAGAAAATAAGTTACAATTAATTATTATACCCAACGATAAACGGGAATAAAAAAATTCGCGAAGGTTTAGTAGATTCAGACATTTCTACGTTTTTTCGGAAAAGTCGCGGCTACGATAATTATTCCGCTAGTCACATTTTATTAAGTTTTATAATTATTTTTTCTATAAACGTTCGGTGACCCCCTGTTCTTATTGTCGTTATGGAATCTTTAGAGTTTTCACATGCGTGAGCAGTTTATATCAGAAGTCTAGAATTATTTAGTGTGTAAATTATTAGATAGAAATGTGGCCAGAATTTCATCTTCATAACGTGCCGTATAATGATTTAGACGATTTTTAGTCATTTTTGTTTATACCTAAATCTTAATTTTTTCACTATATGCATTTTATAAATAATTTCTTTATAATACTAATTTTATAAACAATGTTTTGTTAATAATAATTTTATAAATAATTTTGAATTGTAGACCTAGAGCCTTCATATAAATAATTTGTTTGTTAATTGTCTTTGTTAATTAATAGAGCCGCGGCTTAGAAGAATTTAACATCTTGTCACTCTAAGTCCGTCCGAAGTTAATTTTATTCGGACGGACCAACATTTAAAAACAGAAAATAACAGTTTAGAAGAATTTTCGTCTTTGCTACTTAATAGAGCTTTCATACAAATTTTTGTTTCGTTAATAATAATTTTATAAATAATTTTATTTAGAAGTAAATTTTGTAAATAATAATTTCATAAATTATACCTAAATCGTCATTTTTTAACTCAACCTAAAACGTAATTGTTTGCTAAAAGTCCGGTAACTTGGCTTGAAATGTTACCAGTATCCTTGAATGTATTTTTATTTCATTATAGACGACAATCAGTTGCTCGTCAAGTATTCAGGTTCGTGAAAGGAATAACTTAATGCAACCACCAAATTTATTATATTTTGTCTATTAATCAATTGCACGAGAAAAATGGCATGACTTATAAAATAGCCAAGGACAATGTACGCCTTATGCAAGTGTGCAAGAAATATTGCACACAAAATTGTGAAAAGTTAGGATTAATTTTATTAATAGAAAGTGGAGAAAAATATTCACCAAGTCCCACGATACGAATTATTATTGTATACGGTGCATGAATAACGGGCTGTAACTTCCTCTCACACACGCCTACGTACTGGCAAGACATTAATATCGTACAAGGTGCAGGATCTGTACTCTAATGTAGTGTGATAAATATGATATGACGTACGAGGCATTCCAGATCGACTCAACGGATCAAAGTCCTCTCCATTTTGAATACTAAGGGAAGGTTCTGCCTGGTTGGACCAAAAAATGTTCGATTTTTCACCAATTTTTTATGCAAAAAGTATTAAATATAGAATGTCGATATTTGGTATATTGACTAAGCGGTCTTTATTGAACATTAAAATATTTTTTAAAGTTTGACAAAACATGGTGGTGGGCGTGGAAGGAGCCACGTATGTCGGTGCGCGGGCGATCATATTCTTCGCTTGCGGAAGTCCTAAGTCCCGGACAGGTGATCTGAAGCAAAAAAATCAAACATACTTTTACTTTGTACAATATTGTGTATAAGTTGACCTAGAATCAAGAAGAAAAACTAAAAAATACAAAAATAGTGAGCAAAAAACTGTAAAATTTTTTTGGAAAGAAACAAACTATCTTCCGTTCGCTCACTATTTTTTTATTTTTCAATTTTTTTTCTTGATTCTAGGTCAACTTATACACAATATTGTACAAAGTAAAAATATGTTTGATTTTTTTGCTTCAGATCACCTGTCCGGGATTTAGGATTTCCGCAAGCGAAAAATATCATCGCCCACGCACCGACATAAGTGGCTCCTGCCACTTCCACCACCGAGCTTTGTCAAACTTTAAAAAGTATTTTGATGTTCAATAAAGACCGCTTAGTCAACATACCAAATATCAACATTCTATATTTAATACTATTCGCATAAAAAATTGGTGAAAAATCGAACATTTTTTGGCCCAACAAGGCAGAACCTTCCCTTGAAAGATCACGCGATCGTCAAATTATATTCGATTGATCAATTGGTATTCGCTGTATCAAAACCCAAACAAACTCCTTGCACGGGTTCTGCACAAAAAACGGAGCATGCAAATTTTTTCATTGTTATTTCGTTTACTTCGCCACAGTTTTAGGCTTTTTGGCGAACACCCTTGGAAGCATTCAAGGCTCTTGATGGATCGATTTTACGCTGTATACTCGTCATGCACCTTGACATCTGCTTATACGGTATATGAACGATGAATGATACGGTGCGGAGTATTTCCTTCAGTAGTCAATGCTCAGACACGGACACGACGCTGATTTTAAATTCATCGAAGAAATAACGATAAAAATAATAAAAGTATTCTTAGAGAGATTATCTTCTCGAAATTATATCTTTTGCGTGATTCAATTTTTTTGCAAGTCGTTTAATGTTCAAATGTGCTGTTCTCGTGCACCCATTTTCCGTGGTATCAGTATTTTTTTCAGGTAGGGCATAATTGTGCAGGGCCGAAAAAGGTCGGTTTTTCCGATATTTTTTGTCTACTAGATTATTCAATTGCGATTTTGAACAAAGGATTTTGAAGAAAGCATACATTTAACTTATTTCGTGTTGAGTTTTATTTAAAATGATTTAAAAATTAACAACGTTTTTGAGGTATAATAGAGCCTCAGTATTAAAACTGTGGTTCAACGGCCGGATCGATAACTTGACAATGGTTTGTCCTGAAAAATAAAAATTTTATAATCTCTATAAATGGAGTTTCTGTTGTACGCAGCCATTTCTCGAGAAAAAAAAGAATCCACAATATTTCGGGTGTTCAAAAAAGTGTAATTGTCGCGACATTTTTACTTGTATTCGGGGGCACGAAAAGAATTAAAATTCAAACAAAAAAAAACATCTGAGTACAACGATAGCCACTGCAATTACGGAAATTTGGATTTTTCAAATTGTAAATCGGACAATTATAGCTATCGTCTGTAACTTGGTGAATTTTCAATGTTATAACTAGATTTTTTTGACTAGATATGTTTTTATAGATTTTTTTCACTAGATTTCTAGTTTTAAAACTTTGAATTTTATGAGTAGATTTTTTCCATATTGTTGGATATGTATCCTTTGAAAAAAAAGCAAAAAAATTGATTCTTTGGACCAGTCACAGTGGTGTCCCACCTCAAGCGAATGACGATATTCGTTTTGAAATTCGAATAATTCCAATATGTAAATTCTTTCATAAATGAGAAAATAAAATTAGTCGGAAGTAGAATAAATATACCGCGCTTAATAGTCCTCACCACTTGATAAATTAAACGATAAATTACAATAAAATATAGCTGACGTTTAACGAAGTTTAACGAGCTAACGCAGCAACATCTTTCAGTTTACCACGTTGCCACTCCGGGAACGCCGCGCCGTCCGCCACAATTTTTACCATAATGCTGAGCAATTTCGTATCAGTAGCTTTTCCCCGCCCGCATAATTCTCCATGTATTGTACGAAGAAGAGAGAGAAGAAAAAACGCTTCGGGCAAGCCAGAACTCCTGCGGAGTGTACGGAAAGTCCTCGAGTATGACGGACCCCACTTTCCCTATTTTTTCTACCGTGGCGTTTTACGCCATGAGATCTGTCACCCTCCGGGAGGTCCGTTATGCCCCGTAAGGTCTCTTATGTACCCCGGGGGATACACCGTTACCGAAAAGTTCGTCGTTCTTCACATATGGAAAAATCGTGTAGCAAAATGCGAATATTCGCTTACAGGTGACTCAGAAGCGGCGACACTGAACAATGAATTTTGAGACGATCCTTTTCATTCATAAGCAATTATACCTGACTACGCATGATATACGCAACCTTGTACTTAACAATACTTTGTTAGTCCAACCTTTTTCAATTTATATATTACATATATATATATATATATATATATATATATATATATATATACCCGAGTAAAAATGATTGTATATACTTAGATACAATTATATAAAAATGATATACAATCATATGTATTTATATATAGGTTTATATATAATTGTATATAACTCTATACATTCGTATATATAATCCGATATAAATGTACTTCCATCAAATTTGATTTGATAAAATTATACATCGTTCTGTATATAACGATATATGGAGATACTATTTTGATACGGAGTTTATATAATTAGATATAATATCATATACAGGTATATATAATTCAATATAGTGTTGTATATAATTATATATATACGTGAAACTTTTATTTACGGTTTATATAATTAGATGTAATGTTATATACAGTTACATATAATTCAATATAGTGTTGTATATAATTGTATATATCCGCGATAATTTTATTTACGCTGTATAAAATTGTATATGACTGTATATGACCCGAGTAAAAATGATTGTATATACTTAGATACAATTATATAAAAATGATATACAATCATATATATTTATATAGGTTTATGTATAATTGTATATGATTCTATACATACGTATATATAATCTGATATAAATGTATCCGAGTAAAAATGAATATATATAATCATATATAATTGTATATTAATTGATCATATACAATTGTATACAAATATATAAAATTCTATCGAGCCAATTTTTGTATACAATTGTATATGATCAATTAATATACAATTATATATGATTATATGTATTCATTTTTACTCGGGTATATATATATATATACACACACAGATATGTCAGATCATGTCCTACTATATGCTGGAATTTTAGTTTAGGAAAAGTCCCATAATTTTCGAGATAAACATCATCTGCTTTTGGTTTTTCGCATGCCATTTCTACTAACGATAACTTTTTTGACCCAATTAAAAAAAATACTCTTGGTTATTTGTTTTATCTAGAAAAGTCTTCTTTTCAACCTTAAATGTTAAGGAAATTTCATGAAAAGAATTCTTATGTAGAATTTTCATACAAACCAATTCGAACTTCTGGCTTTGATAGTCTGCGGTGTAAAAAAATGTACTTCGCATACCGTGCCAATTACCTCAAAAAGTTGCTTAGTTATTGTCGATTGATATCATTTGCAGAAATGGCATGCGAAAAACCAAAAGCAGATTATTTTTTTTTTTCAAAAAATAACATAAAGCCCAAAATCTTGAAAACCGTGGGACTTTTACTAAACTGAAATTTCGGCATATAGTAGGACATGATCTAACCTATCGACAGTGCAGGGTTAGCCATTCATGAGAGGACACCTTGGATATATGTACAGGGTATTAGGAAGGTCGATGCAAAGCCTAAGGAGTTGATGGGTCACCTCGTTAGGAACATATGTAACCTAGGTTACCTTAGTCCGAAGTCGAAGGTTTTCGAGCTATCATGGTAAGTATGATTTTTGAAAAAATTTCCTAAATCAGGTACTAACTCGTGTACCTCTTATGTTAATGCTATTTTTTCAAAAATAGCATTAGCATAAGAGGTATTTTTATTTTTTGTCAAGTTTTTAATTATTCAACACGTCCCATTTAGTTAGTTGTGTGGATACAGATGATTGTATTGGTGTTTGTCAATTGAATACGCATTAAGGTAAGACGCAAATAAGTTTTTAATTACCAATTATTGTCTGCTCAAACATTATGAACGAGTTAGTACCTAATTTTGGGAAATCTTCCAAAAATCATACTTACCCTGATAACTCGACATCCCTGGACTTTGGACTAAGGTAACCTAGGTTAGATATGTTCCTGACGAGGTGACCTATCACCCCCTTAAGGCTTTGCATTCACCTTTCTAACACCACTGTATATATATATACACACACACACAGTGGTGTTAGAAAGCTCAATGCATCTATCCCATATATATATATATTAGGGCGGTTAAAAAAAATAGATTTTTTCTATCAGCGGAAAATTGAAGTATGCTAAGAAAAATAATGTTTTGCAAAATTTGAGGGTTCCAAACAATTTTTTAGTTAGTGCTCAAACGCCTTTTTCATGTTTTTTTTCATGATTATCGGAGTACTAATTTTTTTTTATCTCGATGCAAAAAATATTAGTGCGTGATTTAATTTTCTCTGTAACAATACACAATTTTTATTTAAATAGTTTTTTTTTACCATAAACAATTTGTATTTGCAGATTAAGAATCAATATATGTAATTCGGTTGTGAAAATTATATCAACCACTTGATAAGCAAGAACACGGTGTTTACATCACTGAACGTCTAACAAGTATGCGTGTTTTTTTTTTGGAGTAATATGTTGTTTTGGAGTAAGAAAACAAAGTCATACGGATTCGAGAGTTACAAACCACGTCGCTGTTCACGCTACTGCACCTTTGTTTCTCTGATTGTCCGTGAGTTCTTTTCGCGATTCATTTGACTGTTTCCAGTAGTTGCTGTATTAAGGTACGTCACCGTGCACGTAAAAATAAAAGTGTAAAAAATGATCGCCGGTTTGGACGATAGTGAAATTGCCGAAAATTATCTGATTGGGACGGAAATCGAAGAATTTGTGGAGCGAAAATTACTCACGAAGAGAGAAGCATAGTCTATACTTTCACCATCATAATACTCTTAAATTTTCTATTCGAGAGAGCGCACAAAACGTTATCGATAAAATAACTAATATATGGAGCAAAACCGAAATAGGAATTTACCCTTGCATCAATTTCAAAAGGTTACAAAAATTACGATTGGAGTGGGCAGCATTGAAAAAAAAATTTACGGAAAAATCAAACTCAATGGTTCAATGAAAATCTCTTTCAACATAAGTCGGATAAATTATTTGAATTATATTATTATAATGCCTATTGGCGGAGAAAAAAAATTGACGAAAAATCGAAAAAAAAAATCAAAAGTCGTTTGAGCAGTACCTAAAAAAATGTTTAGACCTCTCAAATTTTGTATGAATTACTTTTTCGTAACATAGTAACATTTTCCGTCGAGTACCGTGAAAAAAAAATCATTTTTTTAACCACCCTAATTGTATATATACACATATATATATGTACACATAACATAGGGTCCGTCATAAAGCGCGTGAGCTTCGCATAGCTCGTAGTCGACAAGACTCCAGTACTTCAGTCTCGGCTCAGTCACTGCGCGGCAGCCGAGTGGAACAGTTCGCGCTTGCTCCCGGCTCGCATTTCAAAATAGTTGTGATCCGTCTATAAAGCAGCGAAATTTGGCAACGCGAAAAAATCGCACCGTGACAAAGAAATATTTCGAAATTCCGGAAATATTGGACCTTTTTTTTGGCGCCACGAAATGAGTAAATTTTATGCAAATACATATTTATTCTGAGTAAGGATGAAGCAAAAAGAGCGTCCAGGTAACGCACACAAGAGGAAAAGTTTAATACTTTAATTCTTTCTTTCGATTAGCTTATCCAGGATATTTGATCGATCAAAATTGAGGGAGAATAATTATCGTGATCGATGCGTGAAACTGACAAACTTCGTAACTGGATAAACGAATGAAAATATACGTGGGTGTAGACGAGTACGAAGCTCGAACTATTGGTACACCCGAGTGCCAATTATTATAGTTGGGCCATTTGGACTCGATCGCGGGTTATCGTGCTGCGCGGGACAATATTGTCGAGTGTATCGTTCGCGAATTCTCACCGGCATCCACGCGCTTCCGCTTTTGGCAAGATTGACATGGAAAATCACGTAAGAAGACGAGAAATTCTGTACGTAAAAAAAAGGTAGAGTGCGCGTGTCCGAGTGTCAAAATACGAAGCGTGATAAGCCCTGATAAGAACGTCGGCGATTATCTCGTTAATTTGGAAATAATCGAATGTGATAAAACATCGTAAATATTGCCGAAAAATACCTATCGTCGTTCACTTTTTGCTGAGTGGCGAACAATGTTTGATATCATCAAGCCCTGGATCGGAGACCCGCGAGAGTTTTGCGAGTGAATTGGTAATTCGGTGATGATTCGTAAGTTGCTCGATTCGTCATTGTTTAAGTTGGAACAGGATTTCAAAAGTGAGATGGACAGCACGAGAGCTTAGAGGCGAACAGACGAACGCAACTCAATCGTGGTGATCGGAAATCGAAGGTAAGAACATTTTTATACGACGTTGCAAATCATCAATCAATGTTATCGTAGGGAAACCATGTAGCGAATGGACAAATAACGACATTGTGGGATTCAGATGGACTGTAAAATGAGAATATTATCGAAACAAGTTTTTCAATCGCTATAAATAATAAAATATATGATTCTGATTGTAGAACAAAATATTCGAAGTAATTGCAACGAATATTATTAAAGGAATTGATAAATACGTAGTGGAATAACTAAATGGCCAGTAAATTAACGAAATGCCCAGTTTATGAACACTCGACCGCCAGTACATGGACGTGTAGCGTAGATGGACCCTATGAAGCATAACGATTTATTATTTATTTTTATTAAATGCTAGATTTGGAGATCACTGTGTTGCTCGAAAATTGTAAAATTCTTATACATATGTGCATTAAATTTGTTATTACGATTTCGTAGAAAATACAAAAAGCTGTTTTGCACCTTCGAATGGCATGCGCAAAAAACTAGCAAAGTTTGTTCCAAGGGAGAAATAAAAAACAAAGTTTGTCCAAAAAAAAAACTAATGATAACTTATGATCAGATGGACATTGTTAATTTTCAACAGTAATTAATTTTGCAAATGTCAGCAGATGAGCTTAATTTGTTACGCTTCTTCGAGAACTATTAGAGCAGAGCCCGTATTTCCATTCACTGGAAAGAGGTTAGAATACAGCACCAATCAATAAACATACCTAATTCTCAACTATTATTACGAATATGTTTAAAATTTTTGCAAAAAATCAAATATTGATTCTATCTTGAGTAATGAAAGTAACACTTTCTCTCAGTACAATACAAAACTCTTCTCAATACTATACTCTTCTCTCTCTATGCAAAACTCAGAAAAAAATGTTGTTTTCGACTTTAGAACACTTACCGTGCACAGCCCTATCGTAACTGAGTCGCGCGGTGTAAAAGTACCATAAACTAGAAAAATTCCGTGTGGCGTCAAAATTCTATAGTGAACTGAGAAATCGGTTTTAACGAGACCTGTGATTTTTTAAATTAAATTATAGTGATTCGAGTTTTCATCGACAATTTATATTTTATTGGTAATTTCAAATATAAATAGGCTCTAGTCCGTCGACTGGTTCTCTAATCCCTAGTCTATTCACTGGTCGGTTCACCCTATACACATTCTCATTATTATACCCGGAAGAAACATCGTCGCGCGTCGTTCAACGCTTTTCGCACGAAGATAACGATGTTTTCGTGTCTAGTAGAAGGAAAATCAACATTCGGGGCGCTTGAAAATTGATCGGTGGCACTTTGAAATCTTTACCACTCACAACATCCATTTGTGCCGCTTAAGCGACTATTAGGGTTTGTTACGTGCGCGTCATGGGTCATCCAAAGTATAGCCACTTGCGCCTACTTGAGGCTTCGACGATTACCCATCGGGTTCAAAGTAGATTAGTTTTTGAAACAGAAAACATTTCGCAAACTGCAAACTTCCTTTGCAGTGTATATCGGACACGGCAAAATAAAAAAAATGTGGAAATTGCGAACCGATTTTGGTCAGATTGAAATTTAGGAATTTTTTTTAAAAAAATACCAATTGGACAAAAAATAAAATGTATTGAATGTTTGAAATATGTAAATCGTACAAAGCGCTCCAGCAGTTTATCTAGAAAAAAAATATTCACGTCGAAGTCAAGAGAAGGGGTGGAGAATTATTTTTTGTCGAAAGGAAGTGGCATATTAAGAAAAAAAAATATGCACTGTACTGGAAAAATTAACGAATGCGAAGAACAATGTCGAGTAAATGACAAGGCGCATTCTTTATTTTGTCCAGTATAGTGTGTATATATATATAGATATATATATTAGGGCGGCACAAAATTAAGCTCTATTTTTTTCCTTTTTCTCACCATTCAATTATCTTTGAAGAGAAAAAAAATGTCACGGAAGCTGCGAGCGGTTAAAAACTATTTAAAGGCCGCTCAAGCCAATATATATATATATATATATATATATATATATATATATGTAAAGCTTTAAACATTTATTAAAACTATTCAAACGGATTTATAATAATTTCTTTTCTGAGTTCCGCTTAGCACGAATTAAAAAAATATATATTGGAGAGTCATTTTCAAGGCCCGTTTCTCTATTCTGTTATTTCGGGTTCTCTTCATCTCGTAAATGTTGTATAATAAAATGTAGTTCAAGATTGATGTGTTATTGAAATTAATCGGCTGCTTCAATTTGACCAAGTTATTTGAATAGTATTGATGAAATTTTCGAAAATGAAAAATGTATTGAACAAGACGTGACAAAAAGTTGATGACTTTCAATATACTCATGGAAATCTACCAACAATGACAAATAATCAGAATGTAATAAAATATTAGAAAACCTATGATAAATCAATTATTTGTACTGTAAAACAAAAACTAAAAAATATGTGAAAAATTACCCGTAAAATATGCAAATTTGTTGAATATCGCATGTATTTTTTCGTCTGCGATACTGCAATACGCAATTTGTAATTCGATGGTTATTTCCTTTTGACGAGCTCAGACAAAGCAGGAACAACGGTGCGATCATATTCGACGTATTCATCGAAGTCTGAGAACTCGTCACGTCTGACAAATACTAACCTCAACCACTTGAGCATATGAGAAGTTCGCCATACCTAGTGGCTGAAAAATTATTCGAAACGGAAATTTTTACAATAAATTAATTATTAATTAAAATCGATCGATAGGCCGTGTTCATTTGTTGTAAATTGATTGTTGACGTCCCATATTATTTTCCTCGTTCTGACGTAAATATTAGGTAAAATGGAAGTGATTTCCAAAGTTAGTAAACATTCAGAGGAGTTGAGGAAATAAGGTACACGCCAGTAATGAAGTTTCAGCTGCAAATAAATTGCGATGGAGTTTCCTTTGATTCGCCATGATGCCATGATCAAGAGAGTAGAAAGAAATTAAATCGGAGCGCTGAATTTTATTACCGTAGGAAATCAGATGCAGCAGTTTTGCCTAAGATCGTTTACGAATTATGCCGACAGGGCTATTTTTAGCATTTGTTCATCATGCAACTGTGTGTCCGTAGCAGAGATTTCGAGGGTTTTTTAAAATTTTTATTATTTTTATTTTCAAGAGCTTGTGGCAAGTTGATGTGAAATGGACGGAAATACTCATCGGCCACTATAAAGTAATGTTAGAGATGAAAATGAATTGAATCTCCCTGCATCTCTCAAACACTATTCGCGATCCTCGTAAGTCATCGTGAAATACAGTTTTGTTGTTGGCCCGCGATCCAGTTACGTTTATTTTTGTAGATACAACTCTGGAATGCAAATACGGGCATAAAACTCTCTGGTTCCCAGTGCTGAATTAATTCCAATGGGGGTCGTCGGAATCTTCATTAATTTTAAAAATGAATATTACATCGGGAGATTGCATCCACTGCAGAATTCCGGCCCATTTAATTTTCTACACGGATCATTTATCGTCTCCGAATATACATGTATAAATAAACTGACAATCTTTTGCAATTACTTGTAAAACTTTTGGCACCAAACTCTCGGCTTTTCCATTTTCAATTAATATTTTTGTGTCGAGCGATGTAAATATTTTTCGGAGGAATTCTTTTTAATTGTATCTTAATAGATCACTTTATAGATTGAACATTATGTTCATATTAATTAAGGGGGGACACCACTGTGATAGGTAAAAAACGATGTTTTTGCATTTTCTCAAAGTATACATATTCAAGTATATGTGAAAAAATGTTGAAGCTGAAATATTGAAGTTGACCAAGTTACAGACGATTTAGTGAGATGAGGTAGCGCAACGATTTTCGTTTAGGTACTAAAACTTTCGATTGCGTTTTTCTCGACATTACTTTCCTCGACCTGGCCGGAATCATAATTCTAGCTATAATTGCCGAATTTTCAATTTCAAGAAAACCAAAATTGTCGTACTTGCGGTAGCTATTGTTGTACGTAGTCGCTTTTTTTTCTCGAAATTTACTATTTTTTAAGTCCCCGAATATAAGTAAAAATTTTGCCAAAATTACGCTTTTCTAGAGCACCCTTGTTCACTTTTATTTTTTAGACCAACCACTGTGAAGTTATCGATTCGGCCGTTATTGGACCACATTTTTTATACAGAGGCTCTATTATACCTCAATAACGTTGTTGATTAAAAAAAAAAATCTCACGAAATAATTGCCATGTATTTTTAGTAACATACCTTTTTCCCAAATATCAAATAAATAATGTAGTAGACAACAACAAAAATTCGGGAAACACGACTTCTTTCGCCCCGTCACACCAGTGTTCTCCCTATATAATTAAGTATCACATTACAGGTTCATATTTTTTCGTTACAGGAATGTTTCTGAGCCGTACAGGAAATGGCTTTCAGCATTGTAACGTGAATTACATTGCCATTTTTGCAGATTATCAAAATTAATAATGATACACTAGGCGGCGTACGTAAATTACGTAACGCAATTGGGGGCAGGCGTTACGGTCTGCATACGTGGGGGGGTTTAAGGTTTGCGTTACAACACAATTTTAGAACTGCCAGACATATCAAAATTTCTGCATGTTCTAGTTTTAAATTAAAAACTCGCGCGCAATTTTACCGCGAAAAGTTGACAGCTTTCCATATGAAATGTTAATTAAAGAGGGAAGTCGCGGTCACGCTACCTGTTCTTACTAAAGTGACTGTAACTCCGTCAATTTTCGGACTTGTGAATAAAAATGTTGCCAACATATGTTTGAATATATGTACTTTCAAGAATTATATAAAACAGAAGAAAATGTTTTCACATTTTCCTTAGGGAAAGTTGGAAAGCTACTGCACAAGTTCTTGCACAGCGCCCCCTCCCCTTAACCTTCAACCCCCCCCCCCCCATCAACCTACTTTCAATTTTTTGCCTTCAAATTTTGCTTAAGTAAAGTGGGAAAGCCACTGCGCAAGTTCTTGCACAGTGTCTTCCCCCCTTAACTAACATTTCATATGGAAAGCTGTCAACTTTCCGCGGTAAAATTGCGCGCGAGTATTTAAATTAAAACTAGAACATGCAGAAATTTTGATATTTCTGGCAGTTCTAAAATCGTAATGTAAACGCACCTTGTCTTTACATACTAAGGTTGTAAGTAGCCGATTTTTTACATTTTGATAATTACTATTTTTAAAGACTGCTTGAAGACAAAAAAGGGCCGTGAAAGTCGAAAAAAAATGTCCAAACTGTCGGCATTTTGTAAAAAAAAAACACAATAAAAAACGGCTACGCATAACGATAGCTACATTTGTATAGATATCGATAAATTGTTGACTTTGTATTTACAGATAACCTTTCATAAAGATATCGATGGGAGAATGTAGAGAAGTTTTCTTCTTCGTTGTCAAATCAAGGCATATATCTTGGTTAATTTTAAAGATTTTTTCATAAAAATTGGTATAAAAGTAGATGAATATATACTTAATAAAATGAGTATAAACCCGATCCTTTCATAATTAGATATGTCTATGAAAAAAATCGCAATTATTGACGACAAAGCATCCGTTACGTAACGGAATAGAGGGTCCGGCCAGGCGTTACGGTCCTGTTACGTGCGGGGAGGGGGGAGGTAAAAAATTGGGAAATTTGGCGTTACGTAATTTGTGTACGTTAATAATGCAGAGTCTTTTGAATCTAAGATAATAGTATTCGAGAGTAATCAAGGGCAAATATATGCAACTTTGAAAATGATATGAAAAAGCATACGGCGCCGATTTTTCGATCAGTGAGGATTACATTTCGAAATTGCGGGCTATCGTCTTTCGCCTTTGTTGTACCAAGGTCATTGATATAAGATTACGAGGACAAGCTAACTGACTATTTGTCCCACATATGGATGAAGTTCTCCATCTCATCACCATCCACCTGACGCGATTTTCTCATTCTGTTCCTTTTTATATTTACGCGTTATTGAGATTTCATGCTGTACGTATCGAATTTGTAGTGCATCAGCCGACCATGAAATTCCACAAATTGTGTAGTAAAGTTAACTGTCAAAAACGCCGTTCCCTTGATATTTAATACCTGGAGGGAAAAATGGGGAAAGTTATGTTTATAAGGAAAAACAAGAGTTAACAATGGCCGTAAAACATTTTAATTAGCTCGTAGAATGTAACGTAATTAGAAATGGTTAAATTGATTTATTACATTAGACGATACCGCTGAAGAATACATAAATATATGTATCTATGTACACAACTGCATCTCTCGTGTATGAAAAGTATGAACGATGCAATGTATTGAATTTATTGTGGTTCCGAGGTTCGAGTTACGCAGTTACTTGCTCGCACTCTAGCGCAAGTTGCAGATTTCGCAGCACGCGTAAACAGTTTATTATCGTACTACGTATGATCAAGATGCTCATAACGTGTGATTAAGTATCATAGTATTGAATAACTGTCGGTTGATTGGTTTCACGATTGAACTGCACTGAAATCGATTGAAATTTGCGAGTTTTGTCTTCCCTTCGCTTTTCAAGCATCGAATACAAATGGAATTCCATTACCTTCAAACATACTCCGGATATGAGTTGCAGCTCAAATATTCCGCTAAAGGGTACCAAGGTTGAAAGAAATTATACGAATTTGCACGATATCGCGAAACCCGCGATTCTCTCGCTAATTTATTTACGAGTAAACAATTATTTGTTTATACTCGTGTGGAAGGAGGTTTTATGTTTATATTTTCCTAAATATTCTTGTGCATACACATAATTATCTTCATTATTCGCCAGTTGTTGGTTCGGATGGTGTGAACTCCTGGATCATTTCCCACGTTCATGAGCATATGTAATAATAATAATAATCATTGCAATGATACAAAAATAACATTTACTCTTGTATTATCGGAACGCTGATTATAAATAGTTACACTCGTGACGAGACCACGCGCCGAATATGCAGGAACAGCGGGCCAAAAGGATCGTAAAAACTGCAGTGAGCATTTGTCGACGAAATTGAATTCGAAAAATGAATTCGATTTGCGAAAGCTTTTACAGTTTTATGATGTATACAGGGTGTTCCGCTTATATCTGCCACCCGAAATAACTAGGTAATTATCGACGTCACAAAAAACTATTCCAGACAAAAGTTGTACGGTGTGAAGGGGGGCATCAAATGCGACCAATTTTTTATTTCGGTGGGGCGCTGACCCACAGTGTAGGTCGCCTCCACTTCTTAAAATGGAATGGTACATTTTTTTCAACCATCTTGTGGAGCACCTCAAGCCCCACAAAAACCATTAGGGGGTCACAGTCGTTCGAGGTCAATCAAGGTCAGTATCGATGGTACAAATCTAAATATTTGGTAGTGACGCGAGATATTTAGATTACTAAATATTTGGTAGTGATCCGAGATATTTAGATTTGTATCTCCCTTTAATAGGTGACCTTGAATGACCTTGAACGACTTGGGCTCCCTAATATTTTTTATGCGGCTTGAGGTGCTCCACAAGATGGTTGAAAAAAATATACCATTCCATTTTAAAAAGTGGAGGTGACCTTCACTGTACGTCAGCGCCCCATCGATAAAAAATTGGTCGCATTTGATGGCCCCCTTCACACCGTACAACTTTTGTCTGGAACATTTTTTTGTGACGTCGATAATTACCGAGTTATTTCGGGTGGCAGAGATAAGAGGGACACCCTGTATACCTATTTATGGGTATACATATATTCTCTACTGAGTGGAAAATTGATGTTCCAGGCTAATTTTATGTATTTAAAATTATTATGACTGAGTTGTATCAGTCTAAAACGACAATTCATTACCTATTCTTGGTTTGCCATAACACACATAATGACGAAATATCTTAATATTCATTTAAGTGTCTCGCAAACATCCTGATATACAGTCCCCTGTTGTGTCCCATTTCCAGAATAACAAGATTCACGGCTAATATTTACTTTTAGTATTAACATTGTCTGATTCTAACATTCATGGATTTAACTAGAATAGAGGACATGTGTTTATAAAATACGAACATAATTTTAAATACTTGGAAACGCTGCGTTACGCATATCGAAACTATCCGAGAAAGGTGAGGTAAGTGGGCTGGTGTAGCTTATTGGTCAGAGCAGTCGATCGGCAATCGGAAGGTCCCGGGTTCGAATCCCGACCCAGAAGCGCACCGCATTATTTCTCGAATCGATCTCGTGGAGTGTTTTTAGGGAATTAGAACTTTTTAAATATAAAAACTATCACTTAAATGTCGTCCTAAAAATTTCACAACAGTCCCCTGGTTTAACTTCAAAATTGCGCCCAAATTCTAAGCGGTACTTTGTCTGTAATTCTTTCTGTGTTCATAACATTTCTGTGCAGATCATTTATACAAACTAGAAAAAGTAGAAAAATCTGAATGAAAATCGTATCTGAAGAAAGTGTGCCTGCCAGTCGGTGCGTTTGCGCGTTTATAACTCGAAAACTACGGAATCGAATTTGATAAATATTTCCCACAATCATAACTGGAAGTTTGGAAATGATTTGGGCTATTGAGCATTGCGCTGTGTAATTAATGACCAGATAAATAATTAAATTTATCGAACAGATATATAAGCACACAAAAATTCACGAACGGTTGTGCCTAACTGTCGAATTTTTCAAAATTGTCTCTACCGATCGTTGTTTTCAGGGCGGCGGAGAGGGGGATTCTCTCTCTCTCTCAATGAATGAGAACGCCGATGCCCCTTCTCTCAAAGGATGAGAGAAGGGGATTCTCCCTCTCTCAAAGAATGCGAGAGGGAGAAAGAACACGTCTTTTGTGGGCTCGTGTCCTATGCACGAAGGTAGTGTCAATCCTTCTAAGTCTCTTACGCAAGATTTTTCACGACACCACCGAAAATTAAAAAAAAAGCGTAAAATAGAGAAGGACGATTTACCATTGATAGGATTTCAACGCAGGCGAATCCAGGGGCATGGCTATATTATAGTAAATATATGGGTACAACTATGTACACATAAGTACCCATACATTTGATTTTTTTTTTTTTTTCGTTAAGTTGTCGTCTATATACGAGTACGTATCACGTGGATGTACACATACATGTATAATACATGCGTATACATTTATGTGTATTCTGCATACATGAATGAAAAAACGGATCACATCGATCGTCCTTATCCATTTCGTTCTGCTTTCGACAACAAAGAGGCGCCAGTCTACGTCTGTCTCAGCGGTAATAATACCCTCACCCAAAAGATGTATGTATTCCTCGTCGCCTGGATACACCCCGTATTGAGATGAAAGATAAACACAATTTTCTTTACGAGAATAGCGAAGAAAGTGAAAAAAAAGGGGGAAGGAACTCAGCGTCGATGTACATTGTACAGTTTTCCTCCCTACGGGAAGCTGAAGAATAATTTAATCGTAAATTCATTCGTCTTTTCTTGAGTTACGTAGAAAGAATAATTTTCTACACGGCAGCCGGTACCTGTGAGGCACGATACACGTCGAATACGTACGTTTTTATCTGTGCAATATCCTGCGAGACAAGCTAAAGAAACGAATGCTCCAATAACTTTGAGATTTTTCGGGCTTTTTTGAGCAACGAAAGTGGAGTGGAAACTTCGGATGGAAGTTTCGCAGTTGAATGAATTTGCGATTAAATTACGACTCAGCTACCCGCAGGAAAAAAATGTCCGATAAACATTTAGGTTGAGTTCTTTCGTCTTTCTCGCATTTTATTCGTTATTCTCGCAAAGAAGATTGTATAATAAATAAAATTGATATCTAACTCCATCCAATTTGAAATATTAAAAGTCGTGAATTTTATCGCAGACTTCTTTGGCGGACATTAACTGCATTTTGCACACGGAAATGTGTCAAACTGTCGAGATTTCAGGTTTTTCTTTTCCATTCGATGATAGTCGGGACGGGAATTGGTACCTAACAAAATCAAGAATGTTTTGAAAGTTCCATTTTTTGTTAGCATCTGAATGTTCGCTACGGCGCTCATGAATTAGAAGCTGTTCACTATTTTTCAATGTTATTTGCCTAGCTATTCCTGATGGCTTAACATTATTTGCGTTCAACAATTCGTCATAGTTTGATATTGTTTTCGGGAAATGCACCGTTCAAATTAATACGTTCAATATCGAGCCTGAAAATAACCGGTGAAAACGCTCAGATTCCGCAACTTTTAGGAGTTTCTTGGAAAAAAATTATTTGGTACAAAAGTTCTTTCATAGAATTATTATTCATATGCTATACCTATGCATTATTACAGATGGGTATATTTTATTCAGTCTTTATATGCGGAGGCCAATATCGAAAAAAAAATATTCTCAGGAAAGGAGCTCTGTGAGGAAAACACAATAGGAAAGCAATGCGCGGGTTTTTAATTAACACCATTTTTATTCTTTTTTTGCGTTATGTTAGTTTTTTTTCACATTTTTCTTCTGTACATTCCTTTGCGCGTCTACAATTCACTGAGCGCAGATTTTTTTGCCATCCAAATTAGCACCATCTGGGGCACGTGTTAAGGCTGCGTCATCATTATGCTACAATCGCGTGAAAATGGAACAAACCGTGATGCTTTAACGCGGTCCTCATTACTCGGAATTGACGAATGTTTAGATATGCTGAAGAATAAATAATAGATTATTGAACGAATATTCACTTTTAAACATTGATGAAAATGCTTTTTCACAATTAAAGTTTTAACGAAAAAAAAACAATCTGCGTTTTTAATAGGAATTGATATTTTAAGTTAATTAATTGGCGCATTTGCTTATTATTAGTTCACGATGAATGAAATTGGTAAAAAATCTAATAACTTTTGCACAATATTACACATTTTATTTGATAAAAAGCAATTATTTATTATTTTTATGGCCACATTGCATTGCGCAGAATCTTTTGTTGGATTAAAAATGGACCAGGTCTTCGTTCACCAGCCTCTCATTAACGCTGTAAAATCAAATAACTCAAGAGTAAATTGTGATAAAAGATGAAAAAGCACTGCGTATCACTTTGAGCTCATGAAAAAAAAACAAAGTAGACCAAGCTAATGAGAATAATCCAACAAACAATGAGAGGAGTCAAGATGACATTTTTAATTATTTTTAATTATTTAGCCGTCCTTGCAAACCCTTTTGCAGTTCGAGCAGATATATATTGTTACATCAAGTATACCAAGAATACATGGCTTCCAAAGTTTATTTTATTTTCCTCTTTTAGCAAAATAATTTGTGTATACCTTTTGCGAGAAACTTTTAACCTTTGTCCATTTTCTTTTCGCCCATTCAAACAAAGCTCAACTGGACGCCAACGCTAAAGGCCATAAGGCATGCCGTACTTTTTTCATACCAGCGAAACATACAGGCAAGCTGTCGAGGTTTATATCACAAAAAATGTGTGCATTAAGTGATCGTATTCTGCATATATTAGTCAATGCACAGTTCTATTTTACTTTTCTATTCAGCAAACGTTCAACCATCCTCCCCCAAATGATAAAACCTTTCTAAGTCTGAACGGTGTCGGGATGGTATTTTATGAAATTTCTATGTCATTTTGCCTGGCCTAGTTTCCTGTCAATGTCATTTCTATATGTCTTCTCCATTAACGGGTTATGCCTGGTCGTAACAGTCGAAAATAGCTAACTTTTGGGATTGTTTTTTAGGAAACCGTGATGATACATTTCTACAAAAATTAGTTCTTTAAAACAGTATCATGTGAAGAACACTGTAATTTTTTTGTGTAGAAATATGTAAAAGTATTTTTTTATACTTTACAAGGATACTTTCTTAAAGACCTAATTTTTGTAGAAATCTACGATCACGATCCCCAACAAGAAAAAAGAAATAAATGTTTTCGACTTTTACAACTAGACATAGCTCGTTAATGAGGAAGACAGAAATAATATTGACAGGAAACTGGGCCAGGCAACATGACATAGAAATTTCCTAAATTACTACAAAACTTCTACAATAAATCATAGATTTCTACAAAAATTAAGTCTTTAAAAAAGTATCATGTGAAGAACACTGTAATTTTCTTGTGTAATAATATTTAATTATAATCGATTTACTGCCCATGTCCGGGAAGCACCTCTCGAAAACGTCTTCTGAACCAGATTATCTAATATAAAAAAATTAAACAAGTTTCATTAGTATGTCAGATTATCCCACGATTTATCGGAGGAAATTCAGAAAAATCCAATTAAAAAAAATGTTGTTTGTTCAAAGTGAGTCTTGATTTTCGCGGAAAACTTGACATTTTTCGTTCATCAAGTATACATCGGAAAAAAAATTCTTCGATCAAAAACCTTCAAATCGAGGAAAAGCCCTATAATGTTTAGAAAGATTGATGCAGTCGTTTTTGAGATTTTTCGGTTACTGACATTGAAAACGTATTTGAGAAAAAAAGCGTTCAAAGTTTCGAACGACGCTCCGAGTGTTCCGACGGGCGTCAACGTAACAGCCTATAAATCAGTCACTTTTGATCCGATGACCTTGACATTTTCAGAGAAGATTTACAAGATGATATACCGTCAGAATAGATTGGTTTTCAAAAAAGTGATTTGTCGACTTTTCCAACTCGGCATAACCCCTTAATCAAATCAAATAACTGGCTCTGTTCCTGAAAACGAATATTCAATGATGCGTCTTCCGCTTGGAACAGTACGAGTATGTATTTGATTATTACATCGCTGCCGAAATCGACTCCATATGAAGTGGATAATGCAGACCGGCGTCGATGTTAAAGAATTCAAGCGGTTACCGTCTATTCAGATGAAGTTGTATTTTATTACATCCCGACTTTTTCGATATCGAAATAGCAGTATCTGAATGTTCTCATAGGGAAAAACTCTCTTTCGACTAGCCGTACATCGCAACGGGAAAAAACGAATCAGTCGCATTTAAGGGGTAAGGCCACTGTAGCGGGGGGAAAAATGAATATATTTTGGGAATTTTTTTCAGCGGGACAAGGGAATAAATCAAAATTCTGAAAAAGGTCCTTTATTGGATATATCATAAACTGTATAAACTATTTTTTTCAAAGTAGTATAAAACAAAATGGCGGCGGCACAGCTTGTCTTCGACGACGCCTTTTTTTCATAGGCGCGCGGTTGGACCAACGGCACCTGCAATTGTTAATTTACAGTGAATGAAATTTTTTTTCTTTCGTTTATACATGTGAATAGCTACAGAAGTACGTAGGATTTTTTTGATATATCGAGTTTTGCAAAAACAGCGTGTTTTTTGAATAATAGTTCAAATTTCTAAAAACAATGTCGCCCGAAAATTCTTTATAAAAAAAACTATGTAATATATCCAGAAAATCCTACGTGCTTTTATGCAGAATGTGATTGTGAATATACAGTTAAAATTTCAAGACAATCGGTCAAGATTTGTTCGAGTTATGAGTCCGGCTGACTTGTAAAATGTAGTTTCGAGAAAAACGCGTTTAAAGTTTTCGGTACGGATTGCATTGGACTAAGAGGGGCTACGTCAAAATTCAAAATAGAAGTATTTTGATATTTTTCCCACCTTTATCCTTTGAGCATGTCATTTTGAAGATATTAAGGCATTGTTTAAGAAAAAAAAATCGATTTTTTGAAATTTTTACAGTGGCCTTAAGGTGGTAAGAATTAGCAATTAGATACTATTTAGAACAGAAATTGCAAACTTGGAATGATATTTACGAAAAGTGACCAAAGGGGTGCATGTATATGTGACACGAAAAATTGGAATGCACATATATACACATGGTGAACCACCGTGCTAAAGTTTATCATCGAATAAGACAAGTATAAGTCATTAATGTTCCAAATGATTTTCTTCGAAATTAGTGCAGCAATTTCGATTTCAGCACAATATGAATGGCCCGAAAGTTCCCTGTGGTCGCTCCCCGGCTTTCATGAATTTTAATCGAACAAGGTAGAACTTTCTGCATGAATATGTTAGGGGTGCGGAACATTTCGTATTGAGCGTAGCGTTATACGTGGATAGACTCGGTTAAATCGCGACAATTGTATTCAGGGTGCTCTGAGCTACCATTGCTGTTTAAAATCGTTTACGTCTGGCTATGATGGAACCTCACGGTTCTAGCTTAATATAAAGGCACAGCACCGTATGTTGGCATCAGTTGGGACGTTTCGTGCGATTTAAGGGGGAGATACCTTCGGGCAAAGAAAAAATTTCCGATTTTCATGATTTTTTTAAAAAGGAAAGTTTTCTTCACTATTTTTGAACTTAGGGTATGTTTCATTACTATTTTTTGATGTTATATGGTATTTTTAAATGTATTATCCCTTAAAAATGGCGGAGGTATGGCACGATCTTTTAAGCGGCTTGTGGCGAATATTGTCAGACGGCGTGACACGTAGGGCCGACGGGATTAATCTGAAAAAAAAACCAACAAAGAATTATCTTTCATTAATACTCATACGCAGAATATGAACCAAGAAAAAGTGAGAAATGTTGGCAATCGATGAAATGGTACGCATTGAACCAAAAATATTGAATTTTCGGAACAAAATGACTACATTTTGCCATAAAAAAAACGTATTGAAAAAAAAGTTCAAAAACGTTTAGGTCCATGTTTTAGACAATAAGGTTAGAAAGATTTATACCAAATTTCATCAGAATCGGTCGATTAGTCTTTTAGCTATACGTCACGCCAGTTTTAGAAATGCAGTTTAGAAGACCGTGCCATACCTCCGGCATTTTTGAAGATTAATTAAATTAAAAAATACCACGTAACAGCCAAAAGTAGTAATAAAACATACTCTAAGTCTAAAGAATGGTGAAGAGAACTTTCTTAAAAAAAAAAAAAAACGAAAATCGTCAAATTTTTTCCTCTCATGAAGGTATGTCCCCTCTACATTACAGAATTTCAAATCGGGGAGTCGCACGCGAGGCCGGCAGACGATTTGGTATAATCCCGCATCAACTCATAACGATAATGTTTCGCCGCGATATTTATTTTATTCTTTTGTAATAATAATATGCTTCAACGTTATGTACACTCGCGAATCAAACGGACTCGTTAGTGCGGAATCCCTCCTGGCAAATTGCAGACGGTGTGTGGGGGTTGAAATGTGGCTGCGTGCTCAGGCAAAATTTTATCCGGCACGCATGCATCCTCCCGCCCGTACATAGGACTCGGGGGCTTTTGTTATCTTCATCATCGCCACTTTGGCGGCCTTGCGCCTTTTATTTAACTCATATCTTCCAAGGAACACGAACGCACCAGCCATAACACGGGCCGCACGATTATTCTCACGATTCCTCGTGTAAGGTGTCTCAATTGATTTATGAGCAGGACTTATGGCTTATTACTGTCATTGGCATTGGAACATTATTGATACGATCGTCACGCCAATGAATTCACGGCAAGAGGACATCATTTGAATTATGAATATTGAAAGATTTTTACTTTCGATGGACCCTGCATTTACACACTGGGTCATTCTGACCCGGATGATTTTATCGTAAATTGCTTTCCCCAAGGTGAACATTTTCAAAAAAAATTTGAACGTTTCAATTTAGTTGTTTTTCCAATTTTTATTATGTTTAACGTGTATCCCTGATTTTTTAAAACGAAAACCGACCGGAGTGTTGTGAACGGAAGCAGGTGGATGAAGTACTATCCGGGTCAAATTGATCCAGTGTATCAAAATCGTCACCAAATATAAGTGCGTCAAGGAAGGGTCAAGGCAGTATTGTTGTCTAGAGCGCTGTTTTGGAATTGATTTTTAGGATCGAGTAAAATAAAAAAATACACATGCTTATTGATCCTTCAAGAATATGTACAATTAAAAATAAAAGAAATCTTATCTACTGTTGTACGTTTGTTTACAACGGTGCCCGGAAAACGCCTTCAACTGGCGACCAGTCTTGTGAACGTTATATGAATCTGAAAAAAAAATCAAACATATTCTCAATCTGTATGAGTGTTGTGATTTAGTGTTGTGATTTAGTGTTGTGATTGTGTTGTGATGTACCAGATTTAGCGAAAAAAAAATTAAAAAATACGACGTTGCGGCATCTTAAACTTTGATTATCAATTTATCGTATTTTTTTGGCCATTCTACGAGTTACATGTATAAAGAAAAATTATTTCGACTCTATTCTGTTATCGACGTTGATAAACAGTCTACTGAAGGTCAATGCCAAACCAAGCTTAAACTTCCAATTGGTTATCGGAATATCGTGGGTGCCGTTTTGAAAAGCACCGTGTCGAGAGGAAAAAAAACAAGTTTAAAGTTACTCCTTATAACTTTTAGAACTCGGCTAATTTTATGAGTATCATTCAACGGTTATCAGAGATTCAGAAAGGTCGGGAAAATAATAAACTTAACTTCTGAAAAACCGTTTTTTTCACATTTCTGCACAACAATACTGCCATTAACGTTGTTAACTTAACTTATAAAAAAAATGGAATTCTTTGAATTACGATAGAATCAGGAATCGAAAGCGTAGAATGAAGTTGAAACATTGAATTCGGAATTAACAATTGGTGGATATAAGCAGTCCACCAATCTGAAGGAAACAAAAAACCAATCTTTTTTTAAATTTAAAGCGATGAAAAACCCACTATAGAAATGTTTTTAAAAAAATTAAAGGGTGACACGCCTTTCTTCGAAGGGTCGTTTCCCCTCTTAAAAACGTTTTTCCGCAGATAAAAAAATACGCGTCTAATAGTTTTTAATGCTTCATCACATATGAGTTTCAAAAAAATCAAACTTAAGGCGAAAAAATCGACACTTAAGGCGGGATATATACATTGACAACGACAAAAAATCGATTTCTTTTTTTTTTTCTTTAAACGATAGAAATATACATGTAGAATATTTTCCTAAAGGTTCAAAGCAAAATCCGAAAAAATTCAAACGTTACAGCCCGTCAACGCTGTGCCTCACCGCTCAGATTCGGAGCGGGTGTGAACTTCAAACGCGTTTTTCTCAAAACTGCATTTTCTAAATTGGCGTGCAAGATTTCTCAAAACCTATTAAGCCGATTGAGTTGAGACTAGGTAGAAATATTGATAATGTTGGTACTTACTACTTGACGCGACTTGCTTTTGAAAAATCAGGAAAAACGACTTTTTTAATCTACATTTTACAGAAATGTTGCGTGAAATGTTGATTTTTTTTGTAAATGCGTGCCATTTTCTTAAACTTGCATTTTCTTCATTTTAATTACCGTCATATAGAAACTATACATGTTCTAACTGAAAAAATATTTGAACTTTTTTGCACATCAAAGTCTACGGGAAGCTAGACTGCACGCCGATTCGCAACTCCCGCGGCGGCCTTGCTGTAACAGTCTGCGGTCATTTTGATGATGATGTAATTTTTAAAAATTGTTTTGTATACTTAAATATTCTATTAAAGTATACCTAAAGTTTGATAATTGTAGAATAATTATTTCTTAGTTTAAAAAGTCCCTCAATATTGTTTATTTTGTTCCTGTTTAAATCTATATCCCGCCTTAAGTGACGTTCCTTGTCAGTACATGAAGTTACGAACTGCAAGGAATGAGATAACATATAACTTGCCAAATCACTTCTCGAGGTATGCAATTAATGATGCCGTATGGCCAAACCACACGCATTGTGATCCATGTTTAGAAATGCTTCATATTTGGGAGTTGGCAGTTTTGGGCAACCGTATGCAAGAGCTGATAGAATCCAACTGTACGCAGTTGCTGTTTACGTTTCTTGCGTTGTTGTCTCCGGAAATAAGTTCCAGAATATTCATCAAGCAACGAAACCGTGATCTTTCAATGTTCCTAATGTCGTTGACATCGCACGATTTTTTTCGTCGTCAATAATTTTTTCGCCAATCGTTTGATTTTTTTCCCGAATAGATGGAACAAAGTTATTGTACAACTCCGGGAGTTCAGAGACTGTCCATTGGTGTGGGAACTCTGATGCTGTTTCCGACAGCGACGTTTTTTTTTCTCTCAACTCCGTTTCAGGGTCGTTGCGAATAATTCACCTGCCAAAACCAGATTTCGACATTGCGATGTTTCGTGGAGAACTGAACTTTATTTATCAGCAAATACCGGGAGAACTGTTCAATTGATTTTTCCAGCTCATGAGTTCTCATATACGCACACGCTACCTACAGACCACGGCATATTGGATGTCAGCAGTTAAATAGCGATGCGCTTGTCAGATGCTAAACCCAAACGCGCTGAGTATTCTTATAGACTAGTAACAGTACTGACGGCGAGTTATTGAATTCGAGTTAAGGGGTTAGGCTAATGTAGGAACTCGAAAATCAGGGCTAAAAAACTAATTTAGAAGGAATAAGTAAGATTATTGAAAAATCGTTTGAACATTTATTTTTATGTACATTAACAAAGTTTTGTACCCAATTTCATGTAAAATATTAATAATTAAAGAAGTTATGAACAATCTCGCGGAGGATCTTTAAAGGTCTCGGCTCAACGGTGTAGGGGAAGTCGGGGCAAGATGATAACGCTAAAGTCATGTTCAAATGAAACAATACATATTTGAGTCAGTCAACTTTAATTAATTTTTAAACTAATCAACATTTATTAATTTTTTAATTTTGAAAGCAAAAAAATCAGTCTTTCTGATTTGTACCATACAATATATATTTTTAATTAAAACTCTATTTTTCCCATCCTACCCCGTATGCGGGGCAAGATAAAACAGCTCTGGGATAATGGTGGGACCCGAATTATTGGCATCTTTCGCATATGAAAGTGGTTTCATTCTCAATATCATCAATTCGATAAGCCAATCGGCTAAGTTCCGTAGGATTAGTCTGAATAATCTTGCTTCCATATCATTTTGATAATTTGTAAGTTCTTTTTCTTCCCCTGATAGAAACACTGGTTGAAGAGGAACCAAATGCTTTACTAGTTCCATTTCACCCTTTCTAACGAAAATAGTGGTACGTTGTTAAATATTTCGGGTTTGCGATAGCTTGTAATCATCTTGCCCCATTAGAAGGTTAACGAATTAACAAAAAATCACACAATAACCTTGAAAATTTCTGACAAACATTTCTTATTATATTAATAATTAGTACTTTCATTGTATTTACCTACTCGTCTCTAATCAATATCAGCAACTTAAATAAACTGAAACGATGTTAAAATTTACCAAAAATTACATCGTTTTGTCAAAAAATCGATATTGTTTTCTCACTCGAGACGCGTGCTTCTGCCACAGTTGATACTTTCACACTCATTCACCTCACCGCCATCCCTCCAAACTCCAACGGAAGCACTGTGCTCGCACACACTGTTTAGTGGCTAGGCTTATGATTCATCTTATCCCGTGTATTCGTCCTGCCCCGAGTTCCCCACTTGATTTTGGTCACTTGGTTAATCCGAAACAAAAAAAAAGAGTTTTTTTTTTGAAAATAGATAACATTGCCTAAAACTCGACGGAGCTTTTTTTGTTATTGTTTTTCAATCATAAAAAAAAAGTTTCTACTTTTTCTTCGATTTTTCGAGGAAAAATCACAGCATGATTCCTAATAACTAATGAAAAAAAAATGTTAAGAAAAAAAACGTCGCTCAAGAGTAAACTACTATTACCCTGAATAAATGTACCAAATTTCAAATCAATATGTTCATTAGATGTCGAAAAATCGTGTACACCGTTTTGAAAAACACAATGCCGAGAAAAACGCGTTTAAAATTTTACTGGCTGTTCTATATCGTTGTAATCAAAAGTTTATCTTCAATGTGCTATTTCTGCACCAGTAGCCTAACCCCTTAACTCGGTTCGAATGAAAAAAATCGTTGCCACTTGCATAGAGCCTACGTACCGTAAAAATACTGACTTTGATTCATTGTTGGTACTTCAAAATACCTTAGCTTCGCCACATTGCTTGAAAAACTGGAAAACCAAGGATATCTTTATTTGAACCAGGACTAGATGAATAAAAATAAGTGGCTGCGGAATAATTTGAAAACAAACACCGACAAAAAATGATATGTGAATGTACGCAGAGAAACGTGGAGGGTCAGAAAGGGTAAAAGCTCTTCTCACGGAAAGCTAGGCTTTCATGGATTTCCATAAAATTCAATTATATACCGCGGGTTATGAATTAAGCACTTTCCGAGGAGAAAATGGCAGAAGACCTCGTGTTAGTGTTTATGTGTGTCGACTACTCTCTTCAGTATAATCCTAAACTGGCTAGCATTGAGAGACGAATAAGAATTATTATACACAAATGTATATATATGTGTGTGTGTGTGTGTGTGTGCACACTTCGTATTGTAACGATGGTTTGCGGTCTCTGACGCGGAATTTTGCCGAGCAAAGTGTTCGTGTGCGACAAAACTCGGGAGTTTTTTTTCCCCCTCGACAGATCGCGGTAAACGTGTCGACACATAATCAGCGCTTCCGCGGCAGACCTGCTTCATTCTCAAGCTGCACAGTATGACCTCGTAAACCACTGATTATTGTATCGCGCGTATATTTACATTGTCATTTTTATTATTTTTTTTTATTATGCGAAAATGTCAAAGTGGACTATGTGAAATCTTGTACTTTTGATTTTTAGCAGGCTTCGAAAGCACGAATACCGAGAATGATTTTATTTCATAAAACATGTTTTGACATTTGTATCTTGCGATATTTATTTTGTCGTCAAGTTATTTTTAACGCTTTGGTATGTGAATTTCGATTGTACTTGAGGTCAATAACGTCAAAAAATAATACGAAGCTGCATTGAAATAATGAATCTTTTCTCGTGTTTGTCACAATTATTTTTTTCTTTTTACGGGCTAATTTGGTCGCCACATTTTTTTCACCCGCATCGGATGTTTCTGTCGACGATCGATCGACTTTTTCATCTGTCGGAACCGGTAAATGAGATAACTGCAAAATGAAATAGTGTAGGAAAAAAGAGGCGAGAATGGGGAGAAAAAAAAGTCACAACAGTAGATCGTATCGCCCCATTGTCCGTTTGCGAAATGCCATTGAAATCTGTTGGAGCAATAATTGCGAGATGAAAATGAATTGGTGCGGCGAACGAGGTGGTTCACTTTGTTAAGCGTTTCGCGTTTGAATGAAAGAAAGATTGACAATTCCGTACATATATCTATATACGTTTTTTTCCCCCAGCATTTTATTAATCGCCGCAAGCCAACGGCAATACTTTGAAATGTGTCGCCGACCACGCTGAACCCTTTAAACACCCGTGAACGACAATTTCAGCTGTCGGGACACAACGCCTACGTTAAATTATCTCGGAATGCTTTTGGCGGTGACAATTCAATTTGTCTACAATTGTTATGTTATACTGCTACGACCGCAATGATTTCGAAACACATAAAGTGTGTTTCTACTAAAACCATGGTAATAATGACGATATTATTATCGGCATTGTTACCATTATTAATAATATTGATTAGAGTGGGAGTACGCGCGTCGTGGTATTATGTGTGGGCTGTTGATATTCCGGAAAATCAATACAATATCCACGTGTTTGCTATAATTGCCACGATATTTACCAGCCACGAAGACCGAAATTAGTCTTGGGTTTTTTTTATGTTTGATTAATGCATAATCGGAGTTTATTCCCTCTCGTGGAAATGAAGCCCTGTTAGAAATGATTGAACGTGCAGGTGAAGGTTAATCATTTTGCGTTGCCATGTGTCATTCACAGTGCAGAAACTCCATTAGATCAACGTAGCGAGAAAAGTGTGAAGCTCATTCGGTTGTGGGGTAATGACCAAACAGTACGAAGTTTTTCGATTGCTCGATTATTAATATTACTTTTTAAGTATCAGCTGTCCTCTTGTATGATGGATTGCACATTCTATTCAACAGTAGTTACCGTCAGCTTAATCACAACCTATGGAACTCCATTTTCTTGATAAGACTTTGAATTTAATGAAAGGGTGATCAAATCGGTGATTTGATGATTGCACATTTTTTGGCAAAGATAAAACGCAAGTAGACTTCATTGACAGGTCCAACATATCGGTTTAGAGAAAAGTGGATACGTCATGCTGTGATTTTCTTGATAAAACTTTCAATTTAATGAAAGAGTGATGAAATCGGTGATGTGATGATTGCAATTTTTTTGGCAAAGGTAAAACGCAAGTAGACTTCATTGACAGGTCCAACATATCGGTTTAGAGAAAAATGGATACGTAATGCTGTGATCAATTACGTGAAGAAATACCTGGCACTGCTCTCGTGCCTGACACACTGCCAGAATTTTATCAAATTCTTGCCTGATTTGCTGTTTTGCACTTACGTATCAGAAGCAAGAAGAATGTACGTACATTATCGTTTGACATTCGAGTCGTCACAGCAATAACGACATTAGAGGGTGCTAAAAGCTCATAGAAGTCTTGGGTTGTGCCAGCTGAGAAACAACTAATTCAGCAATTTTTCCCATCAGTGACATTCAGGATCACGTCATATCATTTGATTCGCTCGGGTTACTAATGCTGCGATTGGCGTTTCCCATTTCTCTCTCACTATCTTTGTTCCTTTCGGGCTGCCTTTATGCCTTGCGTCTATCTTCGTTTTTACATCACCGAATTTAACGCAATTTGGCACGATGGTACTAAGATTTAGGTTCGTATGCTTGTATCCGTCTTACAAGATCGTTTATGCGGCTCTCTTGAAAAAAAGTTTGCTTCGGTCGGACCCTACATCATAAATGTATATATATTAATGTGGATACTCTTCTGGACATCTTGACAGGCATAAGTTGAGAAATACATTCCTACCGAATTTATATTACAATTTCTTTACCAGCACGATAGAATCCACAAGTGTTAATACCAGCTTGTTATTCAATGTCGAGACACCAACTAATTGATTAAAAAAGCCAGGTCTCTTTATATGGGATAAGGATTAACGTGGGATAATTTTTTTTCCGCTGAAACATTCACTTTCCGTAGTTGTGCAATTTGGAAACTGACAGTTGTCGGTCGGCCTATACGAGAATTAAAAAGAATCAGTTTTCGAACAGTTACCGTTTCCTTTGCGATCTCATTTTATTATGAGAATTTTGCAATTTTTTAAAACTTACTAATCGATCTCAGTTGTTTCAATGAAAATTGCAGCAACTTCGTGTACGATCGAGTTGTGTTTTTTATAATGCATGGAATGTGGACAATTATTTTCAATTTTTGAATAATTGAAGACCTTTCGCTGATTGATTTAGAAATTTATGCTGATATAATTTAGAAAAATTGTTATACGTTTGAGATTTATAATAAGGCTCGGTCAATTTGCAAACTCATAGTTGTCATTTGGCCTATACAAGAATTGAAATGAATCAGTATTCGAACAGTTACCGCTTACTTTTTGATCTCACTTCATTATGAGAACTTGGCTTTTTTAACTTACTAATTGACCTCAGTTGTTTCAAGGAAAATTTCAGCATCTTCGTGTAAGATAGAGTTGTATTTTTTTTTTTATATTGCATGGAGTTTAGACAATTATTTTCAATTTTTTAATACTTGAAGAACTCTCGCTGAATAATTTAGAAATTTATGGTGATATAATTTAGAAAAATTGTAATAATTTTGAGATCTATAATAAGGCTCGGTCAATTTGCAAACTGATAGTTGTCATTTGGCCTATACAAGAATTAAAATAAATCAGTATTCAAATGGTTACCGCTTACTTTTTAATCGCACTTTATTATGAGAACTTAGCCAATTTTTTAACTCACTCATTGACCTCAGTTGTTGCAATGAAAATTTTAGCATCATCGTGTAAGAGAGTGTTATATTTTTTTTATATAGCATGGAATATAGACCAATATTTTTATTTCTTCTAAACTTGAAGAACTTTCGTTGAATAATTTAGAAATTTATGCTGATATAATTTAGAAAAATTGTAATACTTTCGAGATTTATAATAAGGTGCGGTCAATTTGCAAACTGATAATTGTCATTTGGCCTATACAAGAATTAAAATGAATCTGTTTTCAAACAGTTACCGTTTCCTTTTCGATCCCATTTTATTATGAGAACTTAGCTATTTTACTTCTACTTTACTTGTTTCAATGAAAATTTCAGCATCTTCGTGGGAGATAGAGTTATGTTATTTTATATTGCATGGGATGTGTACTGTTATTTTTAATTTTTTTCAACTTGAAGAATTTTCGCTGAATAATTTAGAAATTTATGCTGACATAATATAGAAAAATTGTAATACGTTTGAGATTTATAATAAGACGCGGTCAACGGATAGACTTGACGTTTGTGGCAAATGGAATGTGCAGATTGGACTGGAACAAAATCGATAGCCATATCATTCCGAGCAATTAGTGACGCCGTGCGGTAATACTTTTATGGGGCCTACTTGAAATTCCGAACGTTGAATGATCAAAACGCTCAAAACTCCGAAAGGATACTACCCCGAAAGATCAAAACTCCGAAAGAATTTTATCCGAAAGACGAAACCTTCGAAAATCTGAAAGGGGCCGGGTTGAAATTCCGATCTTTGAATGATCAGAACGCTCAAAACTCCGAAAGATGAAAACTCCGAAAGAATTTTACACATAAGACCAAAACTCCAAAAAAATATTAACACCGCTAAAATAATTCGGCTATGGAAGTTTTAAAGGTTTCAAAATTTTCAATCGATCGACGAATTATTTCAATTTTTTTTATTTACTATGAAGTGATTTTACTTTAATTTTGCTTTAATTTTGAAATTTGTCTAGACAATGTTATACGTTCTGCATGATTTACATTCAACTGTGTAGACTTCCGCTGGCATGATCTTGATGAACCTTGTAATTTCGGAACATTAAAATTAGGAATTTGAAACCGTCGGCGCATTCAAAGTTCGGAATTTCAATCCGGCCCCCATGTCAAGATCATGCCAGCCAAAGTTTACACAGCTCACTCTAAATCATGTAGACCGTATAACATTGTCTAGACAAATTTCAAAATTGACGCAAAATCAATTCTTATAAAATAAAAAAATCTTGAAATAATTCGTCGATTTACTGAAAATTTTGAAACTTTCCAAACCTCCATAGCCGAATTATTTTGACGCTGTTCAGATTTTCGGAGTTTTGGTCTTTCGTGTAAAATTCTTTCGGAGTTTTGATCTTTCGGGGTAGTATTCCTCCGGAGTTTTAAGCGTTCTGATCATTCAAAGTCCGGAATTTCAACCCGGCCCCATCTCGAATTTCGGAATATTAAATTTCGGAAATTTAAAATGTCGGCGCATTCAAAGTTCGGAATTTCAACCCGGTCCCACTTTTATATTTTTTTACGGATTGCACGATAGGATTTCCCTGAGTGCATGTATACATGCGTGGCATCGTGAGACGGGCACGTGAAGCCTAATCCAATTGAATAAGTTTTATCCGAGTGAGTGTTGGGGCACACCAACGACGAGGGTCAAACAGCTCTGAGGGTTTTCGTGCATTAACTTGAAACATCGCTGACCTAGGGAATCGTACCGAATGTGATCCATGGGTCCATTAATTTGATACGTGCCAATAAAAAAAGCATTCATTAGCAATCGGAATCTCCTCCGTCGGCCAGTTCAGATATTCACTCCTTTCTCTACATATATATACGTATAAAGTTTATTCCGAACCTGTTATATCCATGCAATGTTGAATATGAGGACATTAAGCCACCACGAGGTCGAATGTCCACGAAGTCGAATGTCTTCAAAATGACTTTTCCCCATGTATTATTATGTACATATATATGTATATAGACATGCATATAAATGAGCTTGGATTCATCGCTATTGAGCGAAGCAAGTCCATCGGAATGGTAATGTCGGCCGATCGGAAAACTCTCCATCAATAAAGAGCTTGAAATACGTTCAAGAATTTGATGCTTCGTCGCATGCAAAAGTTTCCAAAGCTACTTCCCCATTCAGCGCACGATTGCTTAAAAACGAAAGAATTTTATATTTTTCCGAGATTCGAAAGTATTTTTCTCTATATATGTATTTATATGTATATATTGTTTAATTTACGGTTGCAGATGGAATCCACGGAATCATATAATAGCTGGGAGTGGCGTTGAAAGCCAATAAGAGCCTGGCCCAAGTAGGCTGCAAATTTCGAAAGGCCTTGTACCGTAAGAATCATCGAGATGGACACATTCAATGCCGATTTTCCGAAGCGAGAGTGGAGTCAGCGACTGAGCTTGCGTGGGAGCCGACGTAGCCACCAGGTGAGCAGAAACTTCGGTTAGCCTTGACTGATCGATGAAAAAAAGTGCGATCCGTCTTCGTTCTTGTCTCAATGTTGTTTTTTAGAAGAAATATCACAGGTAAATAAAACAAGTGAAGATAATATTATAAGTGAGTATGTCAAAAGCTTTTGAGCATGGTAATATCGCTCAAATGGTTGAAAATAGTTCGTCGTTTTAAAAAATTAATAATGGTGCATTTTGGGATAAGGTAAATGTCCTAATAGCTTAAACTACAATTACAGATATTTCATTCTGAGACTTTGCTCGACAAAAATATAAAAACGACGTTTTCATAAGTATTTGTAATTCATTATTTCTTGATATTGAATTTTCTTCAACTTGTTGAGTATTTTTAAGTAACGTTAATTTTTGTATGTCTTACTTAAAAATGAAGGAATCATGACATTTCATTACGGCCATGTCGATTCCATTCTTATTACTTATGTGGTCGATAGTTACTTCCATTTCGAAAAGTGCATAGAATCTCGATAAGATAACCAAATTGGCAAATAATGCCAATTACGATAACACATTGGCAAACCATGTGTCGGGATAATTAGAGTAATCAGTACCTACTGATTATTCTAATTAGACCCAGTAGTCGGACGGTGAAAAACATTCTCCACAGCCTGAATTTGTTCGCCATTTCTGATTATGATGATTCATGATGAATTCACGCTTATGATGATTGATTATCAGTATGTGGTTGTTGCGAGTCGATTTTTCAGCGCGTAAATGCAAAGAAATAAAAAAAAAGTACAAAATAATCGAAAACACATGATCGTAATGTACTACATGCTGTTACGAAGGCGTGAAAGTTTTTCATTTAGTAATAAATGTTTTTTCAAATCAATAAGTAAGTCGATTTAATATATTCAGTACAATTCTTTCTTTCACTGTGATCGTTCGTATTCATCGCAGATTGGTAATGGGGACAAGTTCAGGGGGGTTCTGGGATCAAATTGGATTTTGATATCCGGCTATAGACACAATAACGTTCCTTCATCATTTGGATTGCCGTGAAAAAAAAAAAAAACGAATGGCCACTAAATACTTATAGTGTAGGTTAAAAAAAGAGGCAAATTCTAATTTTCCATTACTCTTTGCTATTGTCGTATTCTATACATATAAACGAACATGTCCTGACTGATTCATCAACGCCAAGCCAAAACCGTCGAAGCTAATTACATGAAATTTGGACAGTAGGTTGTTTTTGTGACGTAAGCACCCACTAAGAAGGGATTTTTCGTAATTCAACCCTTAAGGGGACAAAAGGGGTGGCAAAGTTTAAATGGAAATTCAAAAAACCTTCTTCTTGACACAATTAATGAAACACGTATTTCAGCGTTTTTAGTAATTCAACCTCTAAGGGGAGTAAGAGGGTGGCAAAGTTGGTATGTAAAATAAAAAAGTCTGAAGATTTACTTAAACTTAGTATTAAAGCTCTTCAATACTATTAATAAAACACGCTTTTAGCGTTTTTTGAACTTCAACCCCTAAACGCAAAGGGGTGGCAAAGTTTGTACGGAAAATTAAAAAAAAAGGGTCAAATTTACTTGAGACTTTGTATTACTGCTCCTAGACACAATTAATGAAATTTCAGCGTTTTTTGGAAATTCAATTCTTAAGGGGAACGGGTGGTATCAAAGTTTGTATGGTAAAATAAATATCTGTTCAGATTTACTTGAAACGTAGTATTGATGCTTTTCAACACAATTCTACGTGTTTCCTACTGAAACATTTCAAGCGCGTATTTCATTACGGCCTTAGGAGGCCTTATTTCATTACGGCCTCTAAAGGCCGAAAAAATAGGCTTTTTGGGGATTTTTTTTCCAGAAAAACTACAAAATAAATCGAGATTACAAAATAGGGTGTTCATCATACATATCAATGACTGTATACAATAATTTTTTTAAAGCGATTAATTTCAAAATAGCGGCTGTGCAGCGTTTATCTCAAAACTGCATTTTTAAGTTGGCCGGAAACATAATTACGACAATTTTCAACCGATTCACTTGAAATGTTAAATATATCTTGAAAAATACATTGTGTATGGAAGTGCGTAGGATTTTTTTTTCATATTGCATAGTTCGTTTGTTATTGACAATTATCTGACGAGTTTTAGGCACATTTTTGAAATGTGAAAAATTTCATCAGATAATTGTCAATAACAAATAAATTATGCAATATAAAAAAAATTCTACGTACTTCCATAGACAATGTTTTTTTCAAGATATATTCAACTTTTCAAGTGAATGGGTCGAAAATTGTCTGACTTATGTTTCCGGCCAACTTAAAAAATGCAGTTTTCAGATAAACGCTGCACAGACACCATTTTGAAATTAATCGCTTCAAAAAAATATTGTATACAGTCACTGATATGTATGATAAACACCCTCTTTTGTAACCTCGATATATTTTGTGGTTTTTCTGAAAAAAAAATCGCCAAAAAGCCTTTTTTCGGCCCTTAGACTGGCCTGACCCCTTAAGGAGCATTTAACACAAGTCTACGCGAGCGAAGCCGCGAGCGGAAAACTAGTTTTAACATAAATATAAATAAAACAACTTTCGTGACATCTTAACAGATCGAGTGTTGGGACACTTACGTAAGGTAAGTGTTGCGAACATACAAACAAGGTTTAAAAAAAAGAAGTTGAGGTAACCTAAACTTCTTTTAAAAAACTACTTGTTCGCATAGCGCAGCTGATCTTTTGACTCGAACGCTCGACACGCTGAATAAGTGGGAGATCGAAGGAAGCGAAAATAAATGAGAAAGCCATATTGCACTCGACATTGGCACTAGATGAAGAGCGATATCGTGTCTCTGATGATGCAGTAGGTTGGTGTGCAAACTCGCGGTGCAACCCTCTCGCGGACGATCGATTACGGGATGTGCGATAAGTTGATTAGACTCTCGTCGATGTCCTCATTGTCGTCATCATCGTCGTCGTTGTCGTCGTCGTTGTCGTCGTCGTCGTCGCTGTCATTTGCCGCGGCGTGGGCTCGCCAAGTAGATTGCGATCGTTCGAGACCTTTTTTTTTAAAATTGCACTTTTTCCGCTGTGTACGGCCTCGATCGTTTTTTTTTCCCACGCAGTCTGAAAATAGTTTTAACATATAACAAATACATAACTGTCTTTGGTGCCTCGTGTTATTTTCTCGAAATATGCAAATGGGCTCGAGCTGACAGAATCGATGTTTGAGGAATAAATATAGTAGTGCTGAAGACAGTGATGGTCAATCAAGTTAATGCCGACTTGCTAATGAAATCTGCATAGCTTGATCGTGTAAATTGTTCAGAACGAATGAGCATCGGTATTTCCGAAGTAATTTAACGGGAACATTTAAATTGTGATTTTACTTTTCCTGTCAAACAAATCAAATTTCGCAGTCCAGGTTTCGAGCTAAACGAAACTGACATTCCTTTGAGATTTGCAGTTTGTACATTAGGGTGGCACAAATTCGAGTTATATTTTTTTACCTTTTTCTCCAAACCCTATCATCCTCTTTGAGGAAAAAAAATTGTCACGAAAGCTGCGAGCGGTCAAAGAATATTTAGAGGTCATTCAAGCCTTCCAAAAATTCAAAAATCGATATTTTTTTCGTCAACTTCTCACCCATGCATTTTACACTTCATAATTTGAAAATTAACCTCGCGAAAGCTCTAGCCGGCCAATGAATATTTAGTGGTCGCTCAAGAGCTTCGAAATTTCCAATTTTCGTCAATTTTTTATTATTATTCTTACTCATAAATTTGACGTTTTGTAAAGTTTTCGAAGCAATTAATACTTTTTTCTTTAGAAATATATTTTTCAAATTTACCTCACACTTCTAACCCAAGAGTTATAATCTTTTTTCTCATAAAATAATTATTTAAGGCTGTTGTCCGTAAGCAAAATTATAGGTCGTTTCATTCGTAAAACTGAAATGGCAGCTGTTTTCCGCGCATCGTAATACGTTCCACTGTTGGTCCCGTTAGTCAAACTGCCTACCAATCGTCGCTGTACTCTGTGACGAGCGACGTCATAACACAATGATACATAATAATACATAATAACACATATCGTCTAATTGGTGTTGGTTACAAATTATTATAATAAATTATTCAGAAAATGTAACACTTCGCTGTTCATTTTGTTTTTACGCTACTTATTTACGGAATTATAGTGGTACTACGGAATTATAGTCCACGTGAGATTTATTTTTTTGCGGAAATGGTAAACTTCGGAAACCTTAAGCGACCACTAAATATTCATCGGCAGACTGGAGCCTTCGCGAGGTTAATTTTTAAATTATAAAGCGTTTTTTTAATTTAAAAATTTTCTTATTTTATTTTATTTTTTATTTTATTTTAAAATTTTTTATTTTACGTTTTATTTTTAAATTATAAAAATTTAGAAATTAAAAATTAAAAATTATTAAATTATATTTCATGGGTGAGAAGTGGACGAAAGAAATCGATTTTTAAATGAATATTTGAATTATTGGGAGGCTTGAGCGACCGCTAAATATTTTTTGACAGCTCGCAACTTAGGCGACAATTTTTTTTCTTTTTTAAAGCAGATAATTGGATGGTAAAAGAAAAGAAAAAATATAGAGCTCAAATTTGTGCCACCCTATTGTGCATAGTCGATCGGATTGCAGAGTGCAGGAAGTGAAAAGCAACACGGATGGTTCTGAACAGTTTATTCAACTATGAATTACCGCTTGTGCGGCTCTTATTGCTACATAAAAATCGCCGCCCTTGAGTTTTGACAGCGGTAACTTTAATGGAGATCCCTTTAAACGGGATTCTCTCTCTTGTTTCTTTGTCGACCCTTCTCAACGTCACCCTTGTTCATACGGTGCCGTCTTCCCATCTCCCTTTGGCCCACTTACATCCCGTCTATTTTGTGTTCTATACATATACATATATATATATATTATGCTGCGAGAAAAATCGATTTTCCACTTGAAGCGACCGCTAACGAGATTTGATTGTGCTCTAACCGTAGCGAAGGGCTCGTAAAAATGTTAACCTCCTTTTTTAATACCGTCCATGTACATTTGATACCGATGATACCCACACACGAATCGACTGTATATAACTAAAAATGTTGTCATCATAGAAACCGCAAAATCCTTCACGTTGTACCTTAGAATATAATAGTACACGTATATAGTATTTTTGAATTGAAAAAGAAAAAGTTCTTTTCTTAACTTTTCGAGGTGTTTCATTTCGAGACTCGCTTGAATCTTTGCCGAAAGATGAATTGAATGAAATGTAAATGATCGTGAATTCAAAGTTACAATATAATTCAAGCATCTTAAAGCTCTGTGCACTACTTGTGCCTGCAGGCTGCTTTTCCGTCCTCAATCGGTTTCGCCTCTCCTCTATACGTATTACAAGGTACTCTTCGTTTGTTTGTAACCTCGTGAAGCAGGGATTACGTATAGCACGATTTGCCGAAACTGTATACCACAGATAGGCGCCTTTTGTGCACGTAATGACCATCGTGAGTGCTGTCCCTTGATACACCTATTGTACTAGATGACGAGACGTCATTGTTTGAGACGATGAATCGCACTGCTATATACTGCATGATATGATCCCGTTAAGGCCCAGGGAGGGCCGATTGGCTGAATATTAGATGTCCAAACAGAAATGACCGTAAAACGGGGTTAAAATGACGTGAAGGGTAACTTTGACAGTTTTTGGGGCTACTCTAACAGAGCGTTCTCGTTTTTTTTCTATTGTTGCTCAAACTTGTTGTTTAAGTTTATTATAATGTTGCCAAAGTTGATTGTAATGTTGCTCAAGTTCATTTTGATCTCAATGATAATTATGAGACTTATTAAATGCCTCTAATAGTAACCTAGGTACTTGATATGTTTATGTGAAATATTTCCTTAAGGCGTCTTCTCACTTTAGACGCTAAAAAGGCTACTTTCATGATTTTTTATAGGTTTATATTATAGATATTGATATAAAAGTTGTTACACTCAATAAATACACTTACAAAATACATTTTAAAAAATTAATTTATTCAAGTCACTATTTATAGACGAAAATGGTAGTTTAAAAAATGTCCTAAAAAATTGTGGGTCTGCGCTGTTGATGAAATCTCGGAGACGGATCAACTGAAACAAAAAAATCAAGCAGTTTTAGATTCAATAGGCAAAAATAACAAAATGGCGGACTTTTTTTGAAAAAACAAAAAATAATTTGTTTTTTCATCGTTTTTGGCAAAAAAATAGTAAATGTTAGAATTTAAAAAAATCCTTGATATGCGCTATAGCTATAGTTGTGAAGAATATGCGATTAACATTTCATAAGGATCGGTTTAGTAGTTTCGAAGATTTTATCAACAAGCCGTCGAAAAAAGATGTTTCGAGAAAAACGCGTTTAAACTTTTTAACGAGCAGATGAACGTGCTCAGGTAGTGAAGTAAAGGTCACACAAAAATATAGTTAGACTCCGCCGATCTTCATAAAATTTTAGTATGATCCTTTTGGATATGTATACGAAAAATGTAATTAAAAAGATCGATTCGTTGAAAGTTGCAAAGTAAGAAGACGCCTCAATAAAGATGACAATTTGAATGTAAAAAGTCGTTGTTTTTAATTTAATTCCATGTACAATGCATAAAATATTTTTTTTATTTTATTAATATGATGTTTCAGTAACCCTTAATCTTCGACATAAGTTGCATTTCAATGCCCAGTCAAAGAAACTCCACACTCGAGGTTGCTTTGACACTTTTTTAAAAACAAATATAAAATTGTGGGGGTCGGTGGGGCCTGACTTTCTTATACATTTGGTAGCGAAAGGGCACTTTGTTCTAGTGGAGCAAACAAAGTTGGAATTTTGGATATCGAAAAAAATTTACCCACAAAAAACTTCCAAAACCTGTTCAAAGTGATCCCATTTTACAGTACGGTGTAACTCATTTTCAGAAGATACATATAATTGGTATTCTTCATTACAGAAAAATAAAATATAATGAAATAAAAAATAAAGTATAATTGTTTTATTAAAAATAAAAAAATATCTCGTGACAAGAGGCATATGATCACTTAGCAAACATTTTTCAATCTTTCCTTCGCATAAATGATTCACAATCTATATTTGAACAGGCTGAGAGTCGAGAGGAAATGTAAACGACAAGATGAAAGACTCTAATGTCAGGACCGTTGGGAACATGCTGATAAAATAGTGATAATTGAAGGTGCCTTGTCAAATGGAATTTGTGCATTGCTGATGTGAGTTGAAATAGGCTGCGGCGATATATATACGCCTAGGTGCAGTAGTGCGAAGGGACGAAGGGATATATTTACACGTGGAAATATAAACGCACAAAAAGATGCTACCCTTCGCCAGTTGGTCTCTTTTGGAATTTATAAATAAAACATACACTCCTGGTGACCTCGAACCCCTGCCCCCTCCACCGGTCGGCATTCATCTTTTTTCCTCCCACGTTCCTTCTACCCTCGTTCCACAATTTTTCAACCCTTCGCTGTTTCCTCGAGAAATATAAATTTGTGCATGTATAGGGTTAGAGTTTTCGTCGGACCTTGACGAAGCGACCGAGAATAAGAGATATCTCGAGACGTTTTTGTGTACTTTTTTGTGGGCTGGGATGCATGATATAGTGGACTTTTGTACCTTGTTGCGCCTTTGGGGAGCCACGGACACGCCGGTTTGTCGTAAAATTCGAATCTCTGTCCTTTTTTGTCTTCAAGGTATCCGACGAGCCGGACTCTCTTGATGATTCAAATTGACGACTCCATTGGGTCGAGAACAAACTCGTATTCTGTTTCGGCGAACCTACACATGTGGCACGAAAACATGATTCGTTTCTTTTTGGATCAGATGCTTTTTATTTAACTAATAAATTGAAGAAAGCTTTCAGTGAGTTGAAAAAATACGTGAATAATTCGAGTTTGGCAGGAATATAGCGGAGTCAGAGTATATTGAGATTTGAAGACTACGTAATTACCGGCCCTGCATTAAGGAGGGGAATTCCTTCAGGCGAAAAAAAAATTGATGATTTTCATGATTTTTTTAAAGGAAATATTTCTTCACCATTTTTTAAACTTAGAGCATGTTTTGTTACTACTTTTGGCCGCTGCATGGTATTTTTTATTTTTATTAATCTTTAAAAATGGCGGCGGTAAGGCACGGTCTTCTAAACGGATTGCGGCGGATGTGATCAGACGGCGTAACTCGTAGCGTCCGCGGTATTAATCTGAAAAGAAAACCATCAAATATGTTTCTTCCACTGACACTCATACGTAGAATATGAACTAAGAAAAAGTCAGACATGTTGAAAATCGATGAAATGGTATACGCTCTGAAACAAAAAGATTGAATTTTTCGAAAAAGGGCTTCATTTTGCAATAGAAGAATATTTTTTTTATTTTCATAAACATTTAGAGTCATGTTTAAGACAATGAGGTTAGAAGGATTTACACCAAATTTTATCAGAATCGGTCGAGGAGTTTTTTTTGGCTATGGGTCATTTTAAAGATTAATAACTAAATAAAAAATACGATGTAACAGCCAAAAGTAGTAATGAAACAGTCCCTAAGTCTCAAAAATGGTGAAGAAAACTTTGCTTTAAAAAAAAAGCATGAAAGATAGCAAATTTTTTACTCGCCCAAAGGTCTCTCCCTCCTTAAGGGCCCTTCATCATTACTATAATTGCCCGCAAAATTTTCCAGGCACGTTGCAGCTCTATATTTGTCTCGAATATGAGCGCGAACTCAATCGCTCATGAAGATTGGGAAAGATGAAAATGTGACGAAGGAAATTTCACCGTTTTGTACCTTCCCGCCCTTGCGAGTGAACGTCGAGACCTACCCTCGACTTTTCCCCTTTCTGCCGCGTTTCCTCGCCCTTTCGGTCGTCCTGATTCTCCGTTCCTTCGCCACTCAAGTTCTCGCAATTCAGGATAAAAGTGACACTTGGTACAACGAGATTTTATCCACTGTCAGGCTTGCTTGCGGCAGGGATGTGAATATTTTCGTGTCATATACTGATCAGAGAGAACCGTCGCTATATGCACATTAATTTTGTAACCCATTGCATTGACTATTCCATAATGTCAAGGACATTTTTTTAACGCGCCAAATGATCGAATGGATCAAATAAATTTGAGTAAAGAATTTTTTTTGCATTCTAGTTTGGAAGGTTTACATTTCTCTATACTTATTTTCATTCGTTTAACGTATTTTCGTTAGGCGGAAGGTTTTTCGGCAAAACATCTACTTGGGTGAAACGTACTTTTATTACGAACGTGTGAGAGATATTTGTTAATTGAATCTATTTTTATTTGCATATTTCCAAATCTTCTCAGAGCAAAAAAAAAAGGTTAATATAAATCGACATTTACTGGATCTTTAATTAAATACGAAAACATGTAGAAAACTAATTTATTGAACTAATTAAACCAAGCAGTGAAATGGTGCTTGATGAGTAACTTATGACATGATCGATTCAACGAGACTTTTAAGATGCAAAGATATAAATAGACAGACCGTATCTATATGTTTTCCTTGAACCCTCTGACTCTCGCCATACCGAATGTTTTGAATTTTCGTTATTTATTATTTGCTGAATTATTTGCGCCGTCGTCTTTCGAGATTTTCATACATACATTCAAGTCGACAATTTATTATCATTCTGTATCACGTTGAAGCTTTTTCTAGCATCTGTTTGATATTCTCAATATGTTTTCGGATCCAAACTATGCATGCGAATCATGTGTATGCGGAGAAAATGTACGTTGGCCTCTGACCTGCTCTTGCGAAGCTCATCGTACAACTACGATAGGGAACTTATTTGCGGCGTACGGCCGGAAGCGTTGATAAGGTCGAAACCACAACGCAAGAACTGCATTACCTTTGCCGCCGGAAAAATGTATGCGGGTGTACATACACGAGTAGAATTAATTCTGGACACTTTTCATTTTATTATTATTTTCGCATTCACTGATCATTTTTACGTTATAGTCACTTATGTTTTATATCCTTATCAAAGTAAGCCTATTATGGTAAGTATTAAGTAGAAACATTATAGATTTAAGTAAAAACATTACCGTATCATTTCGGCTTAGCATAATATAAATTTACTGCACAAATATTAAAATTAAAATAAATAATTAAACGAAATTGAAATAAAAATAAAAAATTAAATAAAATCAATTAAAATAAAAAAGCTAATTTTGATTAAGAGTGTCCAGAATGAACTCCACTAGTGTACATACACGTCTAGAGTACTTTTCCCCACAGATCGTATCGAGTATACGACTCGTACTAGTTGTTTTTCGTGCGCGGGAAATAAATGTGCTGGATAAATCAAAGATTTACTTAAAAAATAACGAATATATTTTTCAGACAAAAAAATCCTTATTCGGATCGATGTTCGGATACTATATGCACGAAGCAAAAAATCAGCGAAAATTCTCCGATGATACGGGAAGAATTATGTTATGGTTCAATTAATTCCCATTGAAAAATTGAATAATTAATTTAAAAGTTACACAAGGTGAATCCAATTACTATGATCACGTGTCGCTCGAGCAACAGTAAATTTGGAAAATATACATCGTCTTATTTGAATAAGTACTTGATGCCTATATCAGTGAGTTTCGTGTTCGAATTCTTGAACACGGTGAAATACTTCTTCCAGTGAATATTTCCTTCGCTTGAGGTAAAAATATTTCATGTCAGCCATATTTTTTTATCGTAGTTATTTTTGCCGTTCAGATGTGGAAGGTTTTTTGTCATTAGATTGAGAGTTCGTGCGTACTTTACTCGAAGAATGATGCTGATATAGCGTATAGTCGCGATTTCCATGAAGAAATCGTTATTTTTTTGTCATTACGGGTTTTTTAACGTCCGCTTTTTATCACCGCTGTTTGACGCACGAGGTCGGAAGAATAATGTTCTCGGCCGAACGATGATGGTGAACAGGGGGAGGGAGAGAGGGGGAGAGAGAGGGGGGGAAATAACATTATTTATACGCAAAAGAATATGGGATAGGTACTTAACGCTCTGGTGATAATTGAAAACCGGAAATACAATTACTCGAATGATTTATTTCCTATCTCATCGATCAAATGTGTATTTCGATGACAATGGAGGGGCTCACCATACAAAACGATAGAAGAGTCGAATGAAAATTGATTTGTGTGAACTATTTTCAATTAAATATGGAATTGCAACACACACAAAACATTCCATTTTGTTATCAAATAATTGAAAGATTAATCATTACAATTTTTTAAATTATGATTGTGAGATCTTTCCAAGCGATAATCCAGAATGGTTGCGTTTATAATTTATATCGATATCTGCACACAATCTAGCGTTACCAATTTAACTCCTCAGTTCCACAAACCAATTGGTTTTTTAATTTGCCACTTTTCGCAATTAAAAAACATGGCACGGGGCATAACAACCAACAGTGCAGTAACAGACGAGCTAAATTATCGTCCATAATTACCGATCGATTCTTTCCTCGTTGAGTAATTTAATGAGGGCTTTTTATTCCCATCGTCTCCTTCAGTCTCAATTTGCAGCTCTCCGTAGCCTTTTATTCAAAATATACACAGTAATTTTTATTTTGAAAATTCAAAATTTGCCTAAAATTTGAACCTCTTAAACCACAATTAAAAAGTAATCATATAATGGAGTTGGTCTATAATTACAAAATAAAGAAATGTCTTGAGGGGGGAAATACCTCTAGGCGAGGAAAAAATTGCTGATTTTTATTATTATTTTTTTTTTAAAGAAAAGGCTTTTTCTTTGAAAAAGAAAAGAAAAAGTGAGAAATGTTGAAGACCGATGAAATTATACGCTTTGAAAAATTAAAAAGATTGCTTTTGCCGAAAAAGATGGCTATATTTTGCAATAAAATACATGTATTTTTTAATTTTCGAAAACATTTCTGGTCATGTTTAAGACGATAAGGTAGATAGATTAATACCAAATTTCATCAGCATCGGTTGATTAATTTTGAAGCTATACGTCACACCAGTTTTGAAAAATCTCGAAGGAATCTTTCCTTTAAAAGAAAATCATGAAAATCAGCAAATTTTCGTATCCAAAAAATAGGCCAATAAACCACAAACTTAATAAATAACGAGAACGAAAATCACTGCTAAAAGGGATTTAAAAAATGATCGAATGTTGATCTTCTTCAATTGTCAAGTAAATTAAATTCTATTTAATTCGTACTTCCAAAGTAACGATAGTTATGCCGAAACATATATACTCATTCCTGACAAAGAAAAAATAAGAGTTGTAGTTATTACTCCATAGTATTGAAATCAGTATCACATGATGCGCGCATTGATGAAATAAATTTCCAAAGCAGATTAGATTGAACCTTCGGCCGGTAATCGATCGCAGCACAGAAACGCGTGATTGACCAGCCAAAGAGCAGAACTTATCGAGTTTCTCTCATTTCTCGAGGCCATTTTGAAAATATGCTCAAGCTCGAACATAAAAAAGATAAATAGTTTACCGTCGTGGATGGCAAGTTATCTTCTCGATGTTCTTGAAAAAAGCGAGCGCACTTGTAGGGAACGAAAGATTCAAAGGCCGCGGAGAAATTCACTTCAGGGGTAACAGGCACATCTTCAATAGCATCCATACGAGACTCACGCTCAGCTCTCGAACGTGTATAATACGAGAATAATCCCAAAAGTAAGGTCTTCTATTTTTTATAAATATTTAAAAAAAACTTTTATTTCCAATGATGTTTACATTATTTTGACGTTTGAACATTTTTTTGAACATATTTTTTGAACATTTTTTCATTGTTGAACATTGTTTGAACATATTTTTCTACATAATCGCCATTTTGGTGGCAGTTTGTATGCCCATGTTTTCTCATGCTTCTTCTTCGTAGTGAATTTCAATACGACCAGCTGTAAACACTCTGAACCACTTTGCGGGCGTTTTTGAAATCCATGCACGACTTGCCGTACACTTCCGTCAATTGGCGATGAATTAGAATTGGTTTAACGCCAGTTTCCCTGCGTCCCCGATGCTTTGGAGACCTCACGTCTGGGATTATAACCCTCGAAGATCTCTGCTAATTTTAGTATCTCCACCTTACTTACAGTCTCAAAATCGGTTACGCTCCTATCGCGCTGGACTGCAACTCGGAATGAATCCGTCTACATTCTATGTTTGTATGTCATGGCTAATTAGTATTTTTTTTTATCACATAGATACTTTCCTTGACAAGATGAAAATAAAATTGCGTGGACAAAAATGTACGAAAACCGTTCTCGTCAACGGGCTACATCTACCTAGGTGGGTCAAAAAATGGCATTTTTCAAAAATATTTTTATTGCATAGTATCACCTTTTAGCTATATTCCCTGAAAATTTCATTGAAATATTCCTAAAATCGAGATAGCTACAGCTTCTTACAGTCGGCCCGGCGAGCTGTAGTAGCAACATACTTCAATCTTTAAAGCGTTACCCCCACTTGTAGCGCAAGAAAGGCCTTTTTCATGAATTTTTTTAAAGAAAACTACAAAACTTTTTTAATCGATCAATATACCATCTTAAAGAACACATCTTCAAGAACTTTCAGTAATTTTTTTATTGAAAAATATTACATTGTTTAGTGGCAAATGGCCGTCAATGAAATAATGTTTTTATATACACGGTTTGCGGTGACCAACATTGCGGCGAAGTGGATCATCTGAACAAAAAATTCGGATGGATTTAGTCAAATATAAGTATAAACTAGTCTTTAATCGAAGGATTTTAAAAAATATTCATTTTTCACAAAATGGCGGACAGTCAAAGTTAATGGTTCGATTTTGACAAAAAAAAAACGGCCGTTTTTTGGCTATAAAACGGCCTTTTTTTCGAAAAAAAAATCGAACGATTAAAGACTACATTTTTATGTATTAAATAAGCCTGCAAAATTTGAAAAAGATCGGCTCATTAGTGTTCGAGTAATCTTGGTCACCGGCTTCAGAAATGCCATTTTGAGAAAAACGCGTTTAAAGTTTCAATTAGCCGGTCGTTTACACAACGGATTCTTCTCTTTCAACGCTCATATCTCAGTCAATTTTGTTCGGATCGACTTGAAATTTTCAGGACATATTCTCAGATACTTATACGTCAAAAAGTGCAATAAAAAAATCTATTTTTTTTAAATCGCAAGTGGGGTAACCCCTTAAACGCTTGTTTCTCGAAACACTGTTTCCAAAGTCGGTGGACATGATTTCTCGAAAACCACTTGATGGATTCTTTCCAAATTTACAGAAGACTCGACGAGAAACATTTAAAAGTCGTTGACGATCTCCCTTTTTTCAAATCAATCTTCATTTTTTGACAGGTTCGTAAAAATAACGACCTTTTTCATAAATTTTGTATGCTCGAGTTTTAATGCGACTCCACGTTGTTAAAAAAAATGATTTTAATAATCGGCGATCGTCAACGACTCGTATTTATTATTAACTTGAATAACCCGTTTGGTTTTTAGATTTCGGACGGACCGTTTAAGCTGGAAAGTGTCCACCGCCAAACGTCGCGAAAAAATGTCATCGTTTGCCGGTGGTCATGTGTTTGTCGTTTTTCTATATTTTTTGATATTTTTTTTAAAGGCCCTCACTATATGTACCTTTGTGTAAAAAATGCGTTTCTTTTTCCCCAACCGTTTACCAGAAAAGAAATTGGGAATTTGGCATTTGGCGGGCCCCTAGGTAGATGTAGCCCCTCAATAAGCAGGATCCAACAGAATTTTTAGGCTCGTATGTCACATTTTTAACGTCACACTGAGACCGTCTGTATCCCTCAGGCTTCCCATTATGATTTCGGGGTCCACGAGAGCCACATTGCTGTCGCTGCGAAGCTGGTTTTTATTTACTCCAAGACGTTGCAGCGGACATCAGTGAAGGCGAAGAGCTCATGTCAGGCAATTTTGTTATTTAATTGAAAAAAGGATGGCCAAAATAGCGCCGGGAAAATCCCGCAGCACCTCGAGTCAGGTTGCATTGTGATCAGATGGAGATTTCCGTCTGAACGTGTCGTTTCTGTCGACGGAGTGTGAGCTTTCGCTTGGACCTATGCAGCATCTCGAATGCGCGTCAATGCCTTATCCCGGGCAACATCGACGAGTTAGTGCCAGACGGAAACATTTTGGAAAAACCCACTACGTTTCGCAGCCTCGTGTCAATCAACGCCCGGGAATCTCTTCGTGTCTGAAAGCACTTCGCTATAAAATCCGAGAAGACGATTCAAACGCCTCATCGTCGCGACCTAATCCTAAAAACGCTCTCCATTCTTGCTACTAAAAAGGGTACTTTGTTCACGGGACATTTTGGGACGTAAATTGAAAGGAAAATAACGACCAAGGTAGAACGACGTCACCGAGATAGGATAAATTTTTTTCTGATCCACTTACGTTGACGAAACAATGAAAGCTTCAGCATGTAGGTCGAAATGGACTCAAAACCCATAAAACTGAGCTTCAAGAGAATATTTTCAAAAACAATACATTTTTAAGGGGGAAGATACCTTTAGGCGAAAAATATGCTGATTTTCATATTTTTTTTTGTAAAGAAGGATTTCTTCGGCATTTTTGAGACTTGCACTACTTTTGGCTGTTTCATGCTATTTTTTCTCTAAAAATAACAGCGGTTTGGCACGATCTTTCAAACTGCATTTTCAAAACTAGCGTCAGGTATAGCTAAAAAACGAATCGACCAATTCTGATTAAATTTGGTATAAATCTTTTTTAACCTTATTGTCTAAAACATGACCCTAAATGTTTTTGAAAATTAAAAAAAAACAATTATGATCGCAAAATATAACATTGTGTCGCAAAATTTAATCTTTTTGTTTCAAAGCTTACCATTCCCCCGATTTTAAACATTTCTTTCATTCCTTGGTTCATATTCTGCGTATGAGGGTTAATGAAAAAGAAATCTTCGTTGCTTTTTCAGATTAATCCCGCCGACGCTAAACGTCACGCCGTCTGACGACGTCCGCCACAACCCGTTTAGAAGACCGTGTCATACTTCCGCGATTTTCAAAGATTAATTAAAAAAAATACCATGTAACAGCTAAAAGTAGTAACAAAACATACCCAACTCTCAAAAATGGCGAAGAAATCTTTCCTTTAAGGGGTCTTCTCACTTTAGACGCTACGAGAAGGCTATTTTCATGCATTTTTTTGATAGGTTTATGTTATAGATATTGATATAAAAGTTGTTGCACTTAATAAATACACTTTCGAAATACATTTTTTTTAAATTATTTATTTATTCAAGTCACTATTTATAGACGAAAATGGTAGTTAAAAAAATGATGAAATCTCGGAGATGGATCATCCGAAACAAAAAAAATCGAACGGTTTTAGATTCAGTATGTTAATGGCTATAGCGCTACGATTTTTGATATATGCAAAAATAATAAAATGGCGGGTATTTTTCGGACAGATTTAAAAAACGTGTTTTTTCACCGTTTTTGGCAAAAAAATTAAGTATCAAAATTTACGAAAATCCTTTATATGCGCTATAACTATAGTTGTAAAGAATTTGATAAGGAACGGTAGTTTCGAAGATTTTATCAACAAGCCGTTGAGCAACGCTGTTTCGAGAAAAATGCGCTTCAAGTTTGTTTGACTTGAAGTTTGTTCGATAAATACATTTAAAAAAATTTGTATCTATTTCTAAAGTGTATTTATTAAGTGTAACAACTTTTATATTAATATCTATAATATAAACCCATCCAAAAAATTCATGAAAATAGCCTTTTTAGCGTCGAAAGTGAGAAGATCCCTTAAAAAAACCATGAAAATCAGAAACTTTTTTCTTGCCTAAAGGTATCTCCCCCCTTAAGACAACCAAGAACGAGATTTTCTCGCAAGAGTTCTTCGGCATTCGTACTTTGAATGTAGGCATGTTTTATTCTAGTTTGCTTTTCAAAACCAAACGTCAGTTCGATAATTAATAAAAGCAATGTCATTCAAGCTGACAATGTGGAGATTAAATTTAAAATCGCAATTTAAAATGTTTGCAAATTTTGAATTGCCGGGCTTTTGAGGAACTTCAACAGATAAACTAAACAGGCAGACAGTCAGACAGGATGAACATGTCAGGCTTTGGCATTTGCTAACCCACCGTAAAAATGCCGAATTTACTTCCACTCATTTAGCAGTGGCTGCCGCTGTTTTGCTAGCGAAGTCTTAACGAGGATAGCGATGATACGTGTGGAATAATCGTAAAAACAGCTGAAACCATCTGGGTCGGATTCCAAAGCTCTTTACGCGAATGTCATGCTGCTTTCGCATGAGACACGTGCTGAGAGTATATATATATTTGTATGTATCCCTACGCGTGTGTGCGTATGTATGCAGGCTTTTTGCTCCACTCTCATCCTCTGGCTTCGACACTAGCTGTCACGCGAACGCAGGAAACACTTCAACCCCCTCTATTGGCTGTAAAAGCTTTCTTTCGGGAATGACATAGCGTGGAAATATTTACGCTACGAAACTCGGGTGTGTTTGTATCTCAGAGCACAATATCCACTTTGCTTTGACGATGCAACAACGATCCTCGACTTGCTCTAGCTACCCTACCACCCACCAGTGCAAAGATCATGCTTGAGAAAGGCGACATTGACGGATGAAGACAGCAAAGATCGCGAATGTCGTAAAAAAGACGTTTCGAAATAACGGGAGTGGACGGAAATTTGGTTTTTTATTTGCCACATTTATTCGCATACGAATAGCGGACAATTAGACCAGAAATTGTTGCCTAATTTAATTTGTTGAGGGAGATACCTTGAGGCGATGAAAAAATCGATGATTTTCATTATTTTTTTAGAAGGACATATTTCTTCGCTATTTTCGAGATTCAGTATGTTTTATTACTACTTTTGGCTGTTACATGGACTTTTTTTTATTAATTTTTTAAAATGGCGGTGGACTGGCATGGTCTTCTAATTGGGTTTCGGGGGATGTTGTCAGACGGCGTGACGTATAGCGTCGGCCGGATTACTCTGAAAAAAACCGAAGAAGATTTTTCATTTAATAACACTCACACGCAGAATATGAACCAAGAAAAAATGAAAAATGTTGAAAATCGATGAAATTGTACGCTTTGAAACAAAAAGTTTTAATTTTTCGAAAAAATGGCTACATTTCGCAATTTAAAAATACTTAATTTTTTTTTACATTTAGGGTCATTTTTTAGACAATAAGGTTGGAAAAATTCATACTAAATTTCATCAGAATCGGTTGACTACTTTTTTTTGCTATACGTCACGCCAGATTTGAAAATGCAGTTTAGAAGACCGTCCGATATCTGCGCCTTTTTTAAAGATTATTTTTTAAAAATACCATGAAACACCCAACAGTAGCAATGAAAAGGAAATATCCTCTAACAGTGCAAGTTTTTATTAATGTGAGAAATTAAGTGTACCTATGGAATGAAACAGAATGTGGAACAAAAATTCTGTTCGTCTTGAAAAAAGCCTCTAGATAATATGCTCTTTTTCGAACTGACAGTCGTCTCGTAGAGAAAAAAAAACAGAGATGGATTACCAGCTAGCGCTCTGGTGGCAGGTCACTTGGTATATTAGGTCTTTATTCTCAAAGAACAACAATTTGTTGAATATTTGATTTACCAGCTTTTGAAAAATGGTTCCATCAACTTTTTGACATCCGGATACCGTCCACTGCACTCGTATCTGGATCTTTTCATTATATTCGACATATTCGGTGTCTTAGAGTCTTGACATCTTTCGAGTGACCCGTAATCACTGATGAGTTTAAACTTTATGCGAGTTAACGGAAAAACGAAAACAGGGACTCTTTTTGTAAAAATGAAAGTCTATTTATAAGCTCGGGAGCTTATTGAGCCGTCTTCGTACACGATACGACTAATATGTACGCTATCCGGATGTATATAATTCAACGTACGGGCTCCTATCATAATGCTCTCGTAAGCTGGGATAAGATAGTCATATTTACTCCATTATGTTTAAGCAAATTAGGCGGGGTGCATTCATCGAGGAAGGGATTGAAAATGTTTTGTGTAACGTGTCCAAAAATTATACACATAAAAAGAAATCATTGATCCAAAATCATTGGTGTTATTGAATGCAATTTCGGTGATTCAATTGTAAAATTGTTGGTGTAAATAATCGAATTTATTAGTCCAAACAAAACGCTATTGACTTTAATAACATGATAAAATTAAAAGTTTTTTTTTCATTCATAAGATATATTAAAATAAATAGAAACTATCTAAAAAATTATCGCGCACAAATTATATATTTTTGAATGCATTATCTGCAACGAACAAAAAAAAGCGTTTCAATTCATAACATGAATATTGTTGATTCAAGTACACAAGAAAAATTGAATTTCGCTCGTTTGATTCGGATAAAATTTCTATTGAGTAAATATGTTATTTTATTTTTTTCACCATTTCCGATATTGATTTCCAAGTATATTATTCGTTAAACTATTAATATTTTATTTTGATTGAAAAACTTAAGCAAATGTCTGAATCGGTTAAAAAATTATGGGAACATAAAATTTGTCTTGCGCATTTGGTTGAAAAAATTCAACCAAATCATGGCCGAGCGCCACCGAAATTATAGATGTGAGGAAATCCGTAGTTCTCGGAGTAACCGCTGGAAGCCGCATGCGCGCTCCTTTCTCGTAAGCGTAGTGCCAGAGAAACTCTAAAGAGTATCGCTTCTTGGCCTGTGGCTAAGATCAAAGTGTAGTATCTGTTCTTATCAGTTGAATATCTGATATTTTCTCCATGGATATTCCATTGGATATCTGATATTCTCTCCACTATGATTGTGGATGATCATTTTAATGTTCACTTTTTATTTAGGATTTGAAACAAATTGAAAAACTTACGTTCCATGGCATATTCGTTTCGATGCAGTAAAGAAATAATTAATTCTATTGATAATATTTTTGTACGAAATAAAAAATGTTGTAGCAACTGCTTGATTATTTCATCGATACATCTACGGATTGTATATAGAATGATTCCAATAGAATATAATTTTATTTGAAGGACAATGTAGATATTCAGAGAACAGAAGAGCTTTTTCAAATAAAATAATATGTTATTTCAATCAATCACATTTTCCAATATTTTATAGTATTGTAACAATCTCATATGTCGGTGGCACTCCGCAGCAGCACATTTATTTGGATCAACCAATATATTTTTTTCATTTAATTGGTTTTTTTTCTCAGTGTACCCAACAATTGAGTACTAGAATGCCCGAAATTTGTCATTTACATATTTCTCCATTTTGCTATTGAATATTATAAATATAAAATAGATTTTTTTCTATCACAACAAGCTATAGGCAAAAAATTGATTCCTCTCTTTCTAAAATTCTGAAAAATTTATAGGCATTTTTCTTTTCTAACCAAATGGGAAAAAGAATTTCCCATTTCATTCACTCTCATTTGGCATTGCAGAAATGCAATGTCCAATAAAAAAAGTCCATTGCTCCTGGTGATGGCGATGAAAAACATTGGTTTTGAGGTGTTTTTATTAATCAACCAGCACAGATTGGCTCGTTGTCATTCTCCCAACACATAAAAACGGCTCTTTTTTCGTTCCGAAGGACAAATGGCCCATGACCCAGATTTTTTGTTCCTTGAATACGAGGCGAGGAAAATAATAGACATGTAATAAAGAAGGCGAAGGAAGATATAGAAAATAAAAGAGAAATTGGCAACTGAGGAAAATGCAGAAAAATAGGCTTATTTCGAATTCAACTTTCCTTCGCCCATTTTCCCAAAAATTTCAAACTAAACGCACGCTTCCATGTGTATGGAATAAAAAAAGTTTTGCGAACGGCATGAACTGGAAGGAACGAGTTTGTTTGAATCCACCGAATGCGGTACATGTGACATACTCCTCTTCGAAGCAATTATATTTTCATTCGCGGCTATCGGAATATCGATTCGTTTTTTAGATTTTTATTTTGGCAGAGTATCGGGAAGGGTAGATAGTTATTTTTAAATCACTAGATAATATTTATTTGAACAAATACAAAAAAAATCGTAATCAATTATACCAAAACATGCAATAAATCTTTAAAAAACGAATGAAAATCAGTAAACCGGAAGCTACTGAAATTTTTTGTGGCCAACAAAAAAACTGAAAAATGGTATATTTTCACTGATATTCTTACGGTCTCTGAAGCAAGAAAATTTCATTTTTAACGCGACGGTGGGGGAGATTATTTACGCTACTTTCTTGCGGATCACGTGCGAGGTGAAGCTTTGAATGTGTTAATTTTAACACGTACGTATCACGAAGACACATGAAACATAGGCATAGTGAAATCGTAAAATAGTAAGTGTCGTGTTGTACAGAAATACGCGTACTGCGTACCCACATGCTCACGTACCAATGCGCGTGTACTAGAGAAAACATCCGACATACGGGTGGGCCAGATGTCCCGATAATGGTCTTATCTATTCAAATATAATGTCCACGAGGGTTTGCAATTAAAGTGGAAAACCCGGGAAATCGATGCCGGAACACCGTGATTGGCCGCCGTGAAGATAAAAGAAAAACGAAATCGTGATCTTGGACTACGGGAAATTCTCAACAATATGACGAAATAATCAAGAGTGACCAGGCCCAAAACATGTTTACTTTGTTTTCGAAAACACAGCCAAGTTGAGAAGATTACATGCGAATAAAAATCCTTATCTACAAATGGGACGTGTTATTCCTTCGTTAAAAAAACATCGTTTTCTTAATAAATGCCTTAGTAAATTTACATAATTGCAAAATATCCGCGGCGACAAACTCTCCGATCAACAGAGAAAGATATTGAAAGATTTTTTTTCGACAATAACGCGACGTTGTGCAAATGCTTCTGGACTTGCGGCGAAGTTAATTCGACTGACAAAGAACATCACTTGAGAAGTTCGGGACAATTAACGATATGTCACCATTTGATTCAAATTTATACAGTAAATTCTTTGTCATTTACTGCCTTCACCCTTCAAATTTCAACCCTACGTTGACACGCTGGCTCATCATGACCCGGACGAATTTAAAATAAAAAAAACTTTCCCAAAATGGAAATTTTTAAATAATGTTCTACAACAATGCCATTGCATACTTTCGGAACTCAATTATGCAGACATATTAAAAAAACGTACAAAGTGTATCCTTGATTTTTTCCAATAAAATGGATGAAGTACTATCCGGGTCAAATTGACCAAGTGTGTCAAAATCGTGGCCAAACATAAGTGTGTCAACGAAGGGTTAAACCGATCGTCTACACCGTTTCTATAGAATTTACAATTGAAGAACTCCTTTTTAACATTGGGAGATACCTTATTGTCATAATGTACTGACGATGAGTGATTTGACGATTTTTCACTTAATCAGTACATTATGACACTCATGACGAAATTTTCATAATGTACTGAGTGAAAAACTGTCAAAACATTCAGTACATTATGAAAATTTCGTTTCCCTTTACATGATGACAATACTGCCATTTTTTCACACCATTTCGTGCGTAAAACTGCCATTCAGCGATAAGCATAGGCCCTATGTTAAAAACTGTTTCATCAATCGTAAATTTTATAGAAACGGTGTAGCCCATGGGTGGCCAACTTGTGGCCCGCGGGCCGCATGCCCCCCTCGGGGGTTGTGTTGTAGCCCACGGAGCTGGGTCAAATGAACATAAATGTTAACTTTGATGGTAAATATCACTAAAAGAACACCAAAACCAAACTTGCTTGTTTGCTTTAATTAGCAAAAAAAAGGAAATTTAGTGAGAAAAAAGGTTGGCCACCCATGGTGTAGACGATCGATGGAAAATTTGGAGGGTGCATTTAGTAAACATGCGCGTGTAGAGAGCCTGGAAAAGAGGCTTCAGCTCATGAATTCGATGATAAAAGGAGGGGCGCTATACGTAGTTGAAATTTAGGGCTGGTGAAGGCGGGAAGTGGTAGAAGCTTTGAAAGGGCGATTTGTAGAAATGGCCATGGGCCTCACCAGAAAAACACCCGATTATATTTGGAAACTGGAGGCTGGGAGGAGAAGTATTGAGGTGGCGGAGAGAAGGAGGGCTAGACAGTACCTAATAGACGTCTTAGGAATGAAGGATGAAACGTGGCGGAAAATAGCACTGACGGAAGAAATTAGACGAATAGCGAACGGTAATCCGACGAAATGAGAAATTCAACTTACTACAGAAAGTAGGGGTGGGACGTGTTTTAAATCTAATAGGGGAGGGGGAGATAGGAAAAGGCTATCGACATTACTTGAGCAAGGAGTACAGGTGAAGAAGGAACGGGATATACAAGGGAAATGGGCGAGGGCAGACAGATCGACCTTTTGTCAACACTACTCGTTGGTAAAAGAAGGGTTTGAAAGAGTAAAATATTGGAAATCGAAGCAGTATAGTACCAGAATTGAAGAGCAATGGGCGAGGATAAGGTTCTGGAATGTGGGAAGGGGGGGGGGGGAGGGCAAGAAAGGATTCGAGAATTGGAAATGCAGAGCATGTGAAAAGGAGGCGGAGATTCTGGAGAACATATATTTCTGCGAAGGTACGAGAAGAGAGTGCAAAACGGAATGGGTAGATAAAATAGATAGGTGGAAGAATGGGGTGGTGGGAGAGCCATTGAGGCTTAAGATGTTCATAATGTTGAAGGGACCACTAGTAGTACAAATTTGTGATTATATGAAAGTCCTTGAGGGGGTTGCCAGGTGCAGGACCGAGGCTGTTGGGTAAGCCAACGGCCGGTAGACACAAGTTAACGTGAACAGGGTATCCCTCTCGGGAAGTCCAATTTGAAGGGTCAGAATGATGCATTTTTTTCTAATTACACATTGGTTCGTATAAATTATTTTTTTCCCAGCATGTTGTACACATGTTTGTAATTACAATGTAAATTTTTCGGAAGAAAATCTTTCAAAGTTTTCGTGGTGCTGCAGTTGGCGTTGCAGTCCTCCAGCGGCGAGGCCCGAAACGGCGGGATCTCTACCAGGATCAAATGTAATCTGAAACGAAAACAACAATTTTTTTCATTAAATATATCCAACTGGCTATGGGTTCACGATCTACTTTTCGAAATTTCGAAAAATACGGAAAATGACAGCTTCTTCAAAGAAAACCTCATTTTTATCTTGAAAAACAGCATGCTGAAGGCATCGATATTAACAAATGGGTCATCCAATTAAAAAAATCGATCCTAAACCGAAAATGATTGCTGGTTAAACGCTACCTGTGCAAATTGAAGTCAATAGTGTGAAAGTTAGTCAAGATATCAATTCCGCCGTGTCAATATATGGAGTTTCGAGATAATCGCGTTCAAACTCAACGGATCACAGTAAACCCGATGCGCACTATTCCACTAAAATAGGTGTAACTTTGTCAAGTTTTAGACTTTCAGGGTCCGGTTGGTCTTAAAATATTCTTGAAAGGTCACGCTATAACAATATGCAAAAAAACGATTTTTTTAAGTTTCCAGCGAGGGATGCCCCATTCAGTGCGGATAAGTTTAGACCATGTAGAATTGAAAAGTGGAAAAAGTGGGGTGCATTTAGTATATGACAAAGAATTGAATGTGAAAATTTGAATCAAATGGTAACATATCGTCCATTGTCCCGAAACTCCTTAAGTGTCCGTCTTCGATTTTGTCGAAACCCGTATATGTGATAAAGCATTGTGAAGTATTGACACGTATTTTTTAATCGGCGGAAAACAGTTTTAAGGGGGTAACCACCCCTCAAAGAAAGGCGTGTCGAGAGGTGATTTTGCAGTTTCACCCACAAGCAGTCCATCGATCTGAATGAAACAAAACCACAATTGTTCTGATGTAAAGCGATGAAAAATCCATTATAGTAGTATTGAGAAAAAACAAATTAAGGGGTAACACGCCTTTCTTTTAGGGGTGGTTTCATCCCTTAAAACCGTTTTTCAGCCGATAAAAAAATACATGTCTAATACTTTTCAATGCTTTATCACATATATGAGTTTCACCAAAATCGAAGATGGTCACTCAAGTGATGTTCCTTGTGAATGTATAACGATGCGATACCCTGAAAGTTGATGATCCGATGGAAAGATATCGTCTTCGAGGGTTGTACAATTTCGCCGAGATTATTGCTTGGTGATGTTGTCGATTTTGTGCATTGATATCCATTTTTTGAAGATCACGTTTCTGAACTTTGGTCTTCTTATCCCGTCTGCCTCCAGATCCTTTCATGATTTAGGCTTATTCGTCTTGACACCCAGAACACCATCGACTCGCTGCTTGCCATCTATGTAATCTTCTGCTTTTTTTTCTACGCCATGGAAAGGTGTCTCCCACGTGACCATTGCATCCTTGAGGTTCTTAGGCTTTTTTCCGAATGTCGAGGCTTTTCAACCTCATCCGCTTATTATTGTCGCCGACTCTCTATCGCTCTCGTTGCCAACAAGGCTTATACAGTAGTTTTTGCGAAACTCCGTGCTCACGTTTGGCGTTCCAGGATCCCTCCCATCCTTATCTTCTCTTATCCAAATGATCATTTTAGGCTTGGCACCCTACTTTATAAACGGATTCTCTCACTTTCCTCGTCTAACGAGCTTGATTCACTTCGTTCTCGAAGATTTGCATTCCTCCGTGGCCTCTCATTCAGGCTTATCCCCTTTATTCCAGTCTCGCGTTTTCGGGTTTTCTCTTTTGCCTCACCTTCGCTCACCCATATTCGGGATCGTTGTATATAATGGCAAGGTAATCGTACCCAATCCCAAGTATCGCGGTTACCTTTTTTTCCCCATCGCGCTTTTCTTCAACCTCTATAAACACAATGAAACAGAGGATCCTTGCGTATTCCGCTCGTTTTGCGAAGATCAACTTACTCGGCCCGTCACGCCCTTCATCCATTCATCGACCATCAACCAACCATCGACTGTGGAATGTAATCATGGCAGTTTACGCTCCTCGATACTAGACCCAGAATCATTAGATTTCCAGACGAGCGTTAATGTCCCAAGATCTTTATGCATTCGCCTGTGTCTTTTCACCTCTGATCTTTTTTTACCACCCACTCGGAGATTATCCTTCTGTGAAGATGGAACGGATAACTCGATTTGGCGTGACCTTTAATCTTTATACACCTGAGATGGTCATCCATTTAATTGAATCGGACACTATTGGCCTCTTTCTTTTCTGGGATTTGGCGCAAGCTTTCGCAGTGTTCATTTTGGACAGCACTGGGAGGATTAAGGCGTGATATACATTTAGACAGGAAAAAATAAGCAATACTGAGGGATTTTCAAAACGAAGAAATAATTATTCTACAATTATCAAACTTTAGGTAAACTTTAATAATATATTTAAGTGTACGAAACATTTTTTTTAGTTAATTCATCATCAAAATGATGGAGCTGTGGCAGAGTATTACAGCAAGTCCGCTGCGGGAGTTGGTAATCGGCGTGTACTCTAGCTTTCCGTAAACTTTGATTTGCAAAAAAGTTCAAACATTTTTTTCAGTTAGAACATGTATAGTTTCTATGTGACGGTAATTAACATGAAGAAAATGCAAATTTAAGAAAATGGCACGCATTTACATGAGAAAGTCAACATTTCACGCAACATTTCTGTAAAATGTGGATTGAAAAAGTAGTTTTTTTTTTCAATTTTTCAAAAACAATTCTCGTCAAGTAGAAGGTACCAATATTATCAATATTTCTACCAAGTTTGAACTCAATCGGCTTAATAGTTTTTGAGTAACCTTGCACGCCAATTTCGATAATGCAGTTTTGAGAAAAACGCGTTTGAAGTTCATGCCCGCTCCGAATCCGAGCGGTGAGGCACAGCGTTGACGGGCTGTAACGTTTGAAGTTTTTCGAATTCCGCTTTGAAAGTTTAGGAAAATATTCTACGTATATAAGGTTAACGGCCCAGTTACTGACACTTCAAGAGCAGCGGTGTCGGATTTTTACTATTCATTGACGCGCGATATAGCTAAAATGAAAAGTAAAGTTTTTAACACGTGCGTTACAGCCCCCTGAATGAGATTCACCTATTAAACAAGCAAAATAATTACTATTTATTAATATAACAATTGTTTTAATATCGCTTCTCTGCTGCCGGGGTTCCTGACACTAGAGAAACATCCATGTCGTAGTTCGTGACCCCTACGTATACCCGATTCATGACCCCCTTGACGCAGTTTGTGACCTCTACGTGTACGCGATTTATGACCCCCTTGGCACAATTCATGACACCTATGCGTACCCACTTCCTGACCCTTCTGAATACCCCATGAAAACGGGTTAAATCGAAATATATGTAATTTCACGGACACCCACACACCCACACACACACACACACACACACACACACACACACACACACACACACACACACACACACACACACACACACACACACACACACACACACACACACACACACACACACACACACACACACACACACACACACACACACACACACACACACACACACACACACACATATATATATATATATATAAACAAGTATAAACAGTAAAAAACATTCAATTAGTGCACAACTATTATATCATCGACGCAGTCTTGAGGGATAAACTTTTTTTCCCCCTATCAACATTCACAATTATTAATATATATATATTATAAACATTGAACAATGCAAAAAAAATGTCAGCAGCATTAAGTAAGAAAATATTTTGAATACTAGATTTCCACAAATTTTTATTATTTGTTAATAATTTAATAATAATTAATAATTAAATCATTGTTAATAATTTAATTAATTTGTTATGTCACGGCAAATTAGAATAAATAAACAAAAAATGGTTCGACGCAGCAGATGACAAGTCGAGGGTCAACAATTGCAACATAACCTCAATTATGTCACGTAGTTATTGACACCACGGATTTAACCAAATATCTCACCAAAAGTTAAATTATTTTTTATCTCATCGACAGTCTGGTTCCTGTTGAATATGTCGATACCATTTTTATGTCGCTTTATACTTACAGGACGAACAAATTTCCGATTTACGTAGATCGTCGCTCTTGCTATCAGCGTCTAGCACGGCCCCTGCGAAGCCACTGAGACGCGTGTTACACTGTTTACGGGTCAATTTCTATTATAAAATATTTCATTAAAAAAAGTGTGTTTGTCCAATAATTAAAAGTGAAAAACGATCTTTAATTAGCCGATAATTTAATAATTATTCGACAAAAACTATATGTATGGCAGTCAAAACTTTGCCGTCGGGGTCATAATCTGGGACACGATCAGAAACTGGGCCGTTTACCTTAGTTCTATCGTTTTAAGAAAGAAAAAAAAAGAAATCGATCTTTTTATCGTTGTAAATGTATATACCGCCTTAACTTATTTACCATGTATAAATTGATATGTTAATCGACTATACTCATAGTTGGTAACCTTTTATTGTAAGAGGGCCAAATATTTTAAGTGGGGATTAGTGCGAGCCGCACATTGGCCATATGTCATAACAGTTGCCTATATTGTAGGTATATCATACACTGTGTGATATCGTCCGTCACATGCATTGTTGCAAGACGTCCTTTATTTCAAAGGACGTCCCCATTTTTAGACCCAAACATGGATCTTGTCCTCTATTTTGAAATTGAGAATAGAGGACAATAGTTCGTCCTTTGTTTGGGGAAAAATGAACGCAAGCGTATGGCAAATACGTTTAGTCGCGTCAGCGGCTGCGTATGTATGAAGAGTTCTGTATATTAAAGCCTCTCTTGACGAAAATAATAGAAGAAAAGAAGCGCAAAAAAGTTCTTGAAAAATGGATTCAAATTCTAAAATCAACGGATGAAAACAAGTGTCTGCCAAAAATAATACACTACGTATTTTTCATCCCAGTGTCTAACGCCCAGGCCGAAGGGATTTTTTCCTTGCGTATGAATACGTGGACCAAAAATCGAAATAAGTTAGATATTGGGACTGCAAAAGCGGAACTACAAATAAAATTGAACGTCAATATGCACTGTAAATAATTTTATAATTTCATTATAGAAAACGAATAAGCTCTTGAAGCAGCAAAAAGTAATACCAAGTATACTGTAAAAAAAAAAGTAATTTTATATTCGATGTTATGATGGGTATTTTTTACTTTTGTTCACTATTGAGTAACTAAGTACTTACTGTTGGCTTCAATTAACGACGACGATACGTTGCGTATTCAAATTGCTCTTTGTATTAATAAATGTCGCTACTGATACCGTGACAGAGCATTTTATTGAGAACAACATGTCCCTTATTTTCATACTTGGTCCTTCATTTTATCTCATCAAATTTTCTAAAACACAAAACGGGAGCAACCCTAGTCACCTATAATCTACACATTTTGTTTTGCATCTTTTCTTTCGTCGTTCTTGCACCCGAACCAACCTTGTCGCAATATTTTTTTTAACTCGAATAACGCTTTGAAATACAATTTGTATTTATGCATCTACATTTCGAAAGCGCCGATCTCGGACTTCGATACCATCGAAGTTTCCTGTTCTGAAAACGACGACCAATCTTCAACCACCTGCGAAACAAAAAGTTCCGCGTACGTCTGTGATTTCTCAACTTGTGGAGGATGCTGTTGTACAATACAAAAATGGAGTACAGAGGTTGCATGTCATCTAGTTGGGGTCTTTTACATTCGACTTGTTTCATAAGTTGTACCTCAAACTTTTCTATTTCTTGTGAAGTATTCAATTTTTTTAATTCACTCTCTCTTTCATGAATGCATGTGAGTTCTCGACGGGAAAGCAATATTATACGTATACACCGTGCACGCGTATGTGAGTTTAGAAAAACAATATTCGTAGTTGCTGCCGTGCACGATGTGCAAAGTAGTCGAATAGGTAGTTCGGCGTTTTGCGAGTAGGGTGGCTTCATGTGCTATAAGTGGAGGAGAAATAGAAACGAGGAGGACAGGAAACGTTTTTAATACAGCCGAATCTCTTGGCCAAAGTACCGAGGGGGATTACAGGCCCTTCTCATGTTGTTGGCTCGTTCAACCTCACAAGGATATTTTCAGTGCCCTTTTATTAACCTGATATGCTTCCTTTCAGTTTTATTGGCTCGATATACAGGGTGAGGCACTTAAAGTGCTACAGAGCAATAGCACTCAAACTATTGATCATATCCAAAAATGTTTCAGACAAAAGTTTCAGTGTTCAAGAAGGCCGTCATACTGGACCACACGATTTTTTTTATCGGTGGAGGCGCTGAAGCTACGCCAACGTCAACTCCACTTTTTTTAATGGAATGGTACATTTTTTTTTAACCATCTTGTGGAGCACCTCAAGCCGCATAAAAACATTAGGGGGTCAAAGTCGTTCAAGGTCATTCAAGGTCAGTATCGATGATACAAATCTAAATATTTAGATTTGTATTTCATTTTAATAGGTGAATGACCTTGAACGACTTTGATTTCGGATGTTTTTTATGCTGCTTAAGGTGCTTCACAAGATGGTCGAAAAAAATGTACCATTCCATTTAAAAAAGTGGAGTTGACCTTGACGTAGCTTCAGAGCCTTTACCGATAAAAAAATAGGGTGGTCCAGTATGACGGCCTTCTCGAACACTGAAACTTTTGTCTGAAACATTTTTGGATATGATCAATAGTCTGAGTGCTATTGCTCTGTAGAACTTTATGTGCCTCACCCTGTATATTCGTACGTATATAAATATTCATATATATATATACACCAACGTGTGCATATATGTATATAATTTTCCACTCGAAAATGGAAACGACCTCGTCCGCCTGCGTACCATATGTATCGTGTTGCATTTTTCCCTCGTCCACGATCTTCCGGGCTCTCATGTGCAATTTTGTCGACTCTCATCACAAAAGAAGAAGCCTTTTTTTCCCGACTATGTGTACCCATAACATATTTCAAATATATTTCATTCCACGTATGTATATTTCGCCGTTGAGAACTCCGCGGTCGTTGCATCTACCGTTGCGGAATTAAGTCTGCCTCGTAAAAAAAAAACTGAACCGGAAAAAAGCGGAAAAATTTATCTTTGGCGTAAAATTTCAATATTGCTAAAGCGGCACCAGGCCAAATGGTTTACAAAGCTATAACTGCACGCTGGCGTACTTTTTTGCGGGCAATATTCGTTTCAGCTTCAGACATACGTGTGCATACGAAGGCGCAGTGGATAAGGTTCCGAAAACTCCCAACCTCTGATCGAGCTGAAATTTTGCACAAATCTTCCTTTTAATATTTTAAGACAACCCCTAACGGGATTTTTGGCGACTCGCAATAGTTTTCGAGATATTGAATATTAAAGTTTTTTTTTAAGGGCAAAGTTCCGAATCTCCCCTCCATTATAGCTGAAATTTTGCGCAAACATTCCTTTCGATATTTTAAGACAACCCTTAAAGGGATTTTTGGCGACTCGCAATCGTTTTCGAGATATTGAATTTTAAAGTTTTTTTTAACGCGCGCCGACTATATCTATATCTGCTACTCCTCTGTTCGTACATGTATATATGTTATCACGCTCCGTTTTGTCCAAACAAAAATACGCAAACAAATCCAAACCAAAAAATCCTTTTGGCGCGTCGCCAAAAATTCCTTTAGGGGTTGTTTAAAATATTAAAAGGGAGGTTTGTGCAAAATTTCAGCTTGATAAGAGGTTGGGTGTTTTCGGAATCTTACCCGTTGCAGTTTTAGGAAACTTATCGCAAAATCGTTGATGTAATTTTTCACAATTTTTTTTAATTGTCTGAACTTTTTAATATTGCAATTGTAATTAATTATCGGTGAATCGTTACTGTAATTTTCCATGACGTTGAAGTTTGCATCGATAGAACGCAACGATTCTTTGTTATTGATTTTCCATTTCTCCATTTTTATGTTTATCCGAAGCCTTAAGGGGTCTTCTCACTTTAGACGCTAAAAAAGCCTATTTTCATAAATTTTTTGATTGGTTTATATTATAAATATTGACATAAAAGTTGTTACACTTAATAAATACACTTTCGAAATACAATTTAAAAAATGATGTATTTATGTAACCCGAACAAACTTTAAACCCGTTTTTCTCGAAACAACGTTTTTCGACGGCTTGTTGATAAAATCTTCGAAACTACTGAACCGATCCTTATAAAATTTTAACCACATATTTTTCACCACAACTATACATATAGCGCATATCAAGGATTTTTTTAAACTTTGATATTTACTATTTTTTTGCCACAAACGGTGAAAAAAAGACTTTTTTTTGTTTTTTCGAAGAATGTCCGCCATTTTGTTATTTTTGCATATATAAAAACGCGTATGATAGCCATTAACATACTGTATCTAAAACCGTTTGGTTTTTTTTTCGGATGATCCATCTTCGAGATTTCATCAACAGCACAGACCGACAACTTTTTTCGGACATTTTTTTAACTATCATTTTCGTCTATAAATTGTGACTTAAATAAATGCATTATTTAAAAAATGTATTTCGAAAGTATATTTATTAAGTGTAACAAATTTTATATTAATATTTATAATATTAGGTGTAGTACAGAGGAATCCATTATTTTTGCATGAAATTAAAAAAAAAACAATGGATTTCTTTTTACTACACCTAATATAAACCCATCAAAAAAATTCATGAAAATAGCCTTTTTTAGCGTGTAAAGTGAGAAAACCCCTTAAAATTAAGGTTGTAAATCTTTACTGAGATTGCGTAAAAACATTAGAGTGATTTACACAGACGAAAAAATTGAACAATTGAAAAGAATTATTTTTCGTAACATCATAATTTTCCACGATTTTTGTAGTTGGAGATTTTTCTACGATTACGCGCGTAACGAGTTCTTTCATCTGATTGTTTTTTTTTTCATCTTACAGGGGGAGCTTGGTAGTCGGTCTATTGTGGGAACGGCCAACAAGAGTACGAGAAGATGGGCGAGCTTGAGGCAACACGTTACGAGCGGAGGAGGGCTTGCGGAGGGCAAAAAGCCGGCTGCTGCCACGTTGCTCCTCGATCGTGATGCCAACTCCCGAGCTGGAACACCAAGCTCACAGCCGCAATCGCCAAACACACCAAGAACACCTCATACACCGTTGAAGAAGTCGAACTGGGAAGTAATCGAACACTTCACTGGTGCCCCACGGCCGTCCATCATTACGGTTAGTGCAACACTCTTTTTCCTTTGTGAAAAGGAAATGTTTTACTTTCAATGGTAACCGTATCGTAATCTTACAATTTCGAAAGAATAGTAATATCTATGGGTTTGTATTTATAATGCCCTATTCATACGATATATCGACATAAAAGTCTTTTTTTCATTGATTGAAATACAACTTGATCACGTACTTGATTGTTGGACCGTTCCTTAATATTTCTTAATTTTTAAATTAAATTTAATTTAAATTAGGGCGACAAAAAGCGTACCGTGTTACGAAGATTTCAGAGATTTGTTTGTGATTAGTTTATTGATTAGTCACGTTGATTGCTATGTAAGAATTACAGGCTGGAAATACAGAGAAGTTCACGAAATTCGTGCAAGAATAAATAATTTGCAAATTTTTAGTCGATTATAGCAACGAGCTATTCTCCTTTGGGGTCGAAATATCTATGGGTCCTAATTTCAATTAAAGGTGGGCCCTGAAGGTGGCGAAGGTTTGAAGTGCCACTATGCCACTATTTTCCCCCTAGAAGTACCAAGTCTGACGAGTATCCTGTTCCAATTTTACTTGAAAATATTGAAAATTCTGTAAGATATGATTTTTTTAGTGAAAAGATGTATTTTTTGACAAATTTACATATTCACGATTTTTTTAAACATGTTGTCATTTGAATTTTGACAAACCGACTTTTCACACATGTTCTAGAATGTTCAACGTCTTTTTCAGTATTTTTTCAATCCCGATCGGACTGACAGTTTTCAGACTGCAACCATTTGGAACTTGGCCGGGTGAATTTTACCCGGTGTGACCACTATGTTATTCTACCGAAGTGTGACCACGGAGGGTCAAGGAATCATCATAGTGTAACGGGCCGAAAAGTAGCTGATTATCGCGATTTTTTTTCCATGGATAAAATACGCTAATCAGTCTGATTTTTTTATGTCAAATCAAAGCACTCAAGACGAACAAAAAATGAATGTTAAAAAGTTTATATTTAATTTTAAAAAAAATTAAACGGTTGGAAATGTATTGGAAAAAGAGGAGTCTTCACGGTGTACATGGATGTGGCCGTAAATATTATCTAAAACAAAAGTTATAAAAAAAAATAATTAATGAGCATGAAAGCCGCTATCGTGGTATAGAGGTTTTTAAAAATAAAAATTGACAAAATGGCGGTGGCTTGAAAAAAATATTGAATTTAGCCAATTTTTTTCGTCAGTTGTTCATGAAGGTTAAAGAAAAAACATAGCAATATAAAGAATGGCGCGAAGAATGTTATATCATAATTTGAGACGGATAGCTTGAAAACTTTTCCTTTTGAGAGTGTACACCGTTTTAAAAAACGACCTTTCGATGAAAACGCTTTTGAAGTTTCGCGTGCGGAATTTTAATATAAATTGTCTACTTACGATCAATCGGCGATTCCAGGTCCATGTTTATAGCCGTCTATACTATGCACAAAACTATTAACTTTTTTTTTAAATATTGAAATAGACATCCTAGAATATTTCTTTAGTGAAACTCTGTTTTGACTAGCTACCGTCCCCGCAATACCTCAACAACAAAATACCGGTTGCGTAACTTTTTCGTGATATTTGCAAATTGGAATTCTCGATATTTCCATTTTAATTGGGCTGCTTAAAAATAATTCTTCCTACATGTATATCGCAGCATTCTCCTAACCAATTAGTATGATTATTCAGTATTTCCGAACAATACGTGTTCGATAGGAACAAAAGCATGAACATCAAAAAACAAATGGAAAGTCAATTGCTACCTTCCTGGTTAATTTTCATTATCATTTTGTTCTACAAAGACTATTTTCAAAAGGCATCCCATGTACTTGAAGCAAACGCTCAGCACGAGGTTGAAGTTCACATCGTTGGAATGCAATAAAAACGATTCGTTCCTTATTGCTCAAATTTCTTTCGGCATATCTTAGCGACGAAAAACCCTTAACAATTTTGTTAATTGCTTACTTAGAAACGCATTATTAAAATCGGCAAAAAAATGATTTTGTACAATGATGAAAATGAGGAAATCCAAATATAAAGAATATTCGTTGCATTCCAAAGATTGAAAGTTCAAAACGATAGTTTTGGAGCCCGCGACTTGTGGATGTCGATTTATTGCACGGCAATATTTTCGATCGCGAGAAACGTTTACGTCTCGTAATGGCTGTTTTTGTTACGGAACAGATGGGCGTGGGTTCGGAGTTCGGTGTGTGTAGCCTCGCCGCTGTCGGAAAGGAGACCCTCGTTGCTGAATCCACCCCAAATTGTGGCCTGACCGAAACGAGCCGGAAGTGCGCCCTCGGGAGATTTCTGAGCGCTCTTTGCACCTCGCATCGATTCAAAAATTTGCAGGTGAGCAAGTAAACGTTAATTACTATTTCTAGAAAAAGTGCGCATGACAAATTAAGGTCATCAAAGGACGTCGGAAATATATGCACCTTAAGGGTGAAGTAAGTTGATAAGCAGGTCAAAATAAAATTTGTAAATGGTTTCAAAGCCGAAAATCCGATTGGGGTACAATATCCATAAATCGAATTTCCATAACCGAATATCTATAAGTACAAATATCCATAAGTGAATATCCATAAACGAATATCTATAAGTACAAATATCCATAAGTGAATATCCATAACCGAATATCCATAAGTGAATATCCATAAATCGAATATCCATAAGCCGAATATCCATAAGTGAATATCCATAAGTCGAATATCCATAAATCGAAACGGAAAGTTCAATTCCTCGGAAAGCGGAACAAGAAAAATCTTAAAAAGAGTAAGTTCGTTTGAATTCACTCCGTCGTAAGTGAAGTAAAGCTCAATTCTCGACAATTAACAGAACATTTCTAGAGTTAGATAAATAAATAATTGCTACATTTTGCAATAATAATTTACGATTGCAAATTGGAAAATTACGAATTGCAATAATAATTTGCGATTGCGAATTGAAAAATTGCGAATTGCAATAATAATTTGCAATTGCAAATTTGAAAATTGCGAATTGCAATAATAATTTGCGATTGAAAATTGCAAAATTGCAAATTTCAATGATAATTTGGCAATTGCAAATTGGAAAATTGCGAATTGCAATCATAATGTGTGATTGCAAATTGCAATAATGCGAATTGCAATAATAATGTGCAAAAAATGAATAACTACTAATCTAACTAAAAAACGCGCCCGCAATTGTCAGACATACAATTGTACACCATTTTCTTTGTCCTTTTTTCAAAGTCGATTTCATTCGCATTCAGATAATTTTTTTTTCTTCAATATTCCGCTCCTTCACCATAATTCCTTTGATCCGGCTATCATCGACGATGCGAAAATATCTTTGGACTTCTCGAAGAATTAGTATGTACATTGACAAATGGAATTCGACGAGAAAGCCAAGAGTTTAATAAAGTCAAGCGTATGGAAGATGCTGAGAATATTGCGTCTCGAGTTACACAGCGTGATAAAAGATTTTTTTCAGACGAAATTCAATATTTCCTTCGACCCCTTTGTGTCTTATTCGCAGAGCTTTTACATTTGAAATGCGCGAACAACCGATTTACATTTCAACCTGCATAAATGAATTTACCATGTCCTTATTGACTTTTGCTCGGTCTCCTTTCACCGGTACAAACTCGTGAGAATGTAACTTTCATTTAATTCAAGTTAGTCTTTCTTTTGGCTCGAATTTTATTTACGCCGAGAGTCCAGCGTGGAAACCACTATACGATGTGACCGGAAACTCTACACTGCTTTGTGTATGCCTCGACATGGCGCGGCTCACGTATCGCGCGAATTAATCGTCAGCCCTTGCTCGGCAATCAACCACTCATCCCTGTCTCGGGTGTCTACATCACACTATATATATATATGTGTGCGTATGCCTGTGTGTCTGCATATGGATATAGATTGGTGTTATCTTCATTCTCTGCAGCTTCTCTCTGTCTCTCTTGATTTTCCTCTCCCTCTCTTTCTCTCCCCTATTCGCCCTCTCTTTCACTCTGTATCTCGTCACGCATCCTGTAATCGATCTCTCGCTCCAACTGTCGCCCGTTACGCGGACCTCCGTAATTGTCGGAGCAACGCCTGTACGAAGATGCGTGCATGCACAGCCATGTCGGCTATTCGGCAATTAACAATTTCAACTAAATAACGTTTGCGAAGTGCAATTTTCGTATCCTGATTCGAAAAAATCCTGATTAGTTGTTCGTCGACGCGCTCTGATTTCAACGGATTGCCGTGTGACAGCCAATTAACGCTTTAATTGTATTTTTCACATCCCTTCGAGAAAACGAAGCGATTTTCTGGCCAGGCTGTATTTTTTTTCTGTGACAAGCGAGCGGCGTTTGCACGCGAGAAATCAAATGGATATCGCGAAAAGATTTCCAAACTTTGGTGAGCCATGATAGAGGACTTCTTACAAGGAACATCACTTAAGGGGTCTTCTCACTTTAGACGCTAAAAAAAGATATTGACATAAAAGTTGTTACATTTAATAAATACACTTTCGACATACATTTAAAAAAATGTATGTATTTATGTAACCCAAACAAACATGGAACGCGTTTTTCTCGAAAAAAAAAACGTTTTAGGACGGCTCGTTGAATCTTCGAAACTACTGAACCGATCCTTATGAAATTTTAACCACATATTCTTCACAACTATAGCTATAGCGCATATCAAGAATTTGTCAAATTTTGATATTTACTATTTCTTTCGCCAAAAACGGTGAAAAAACACGTTTTTTTCTCGTTTTTTCGAAAAATGTCCGCCATTTTGATATTTTTGCATATATCGAAAATCGTATGATATGCGCTACAGCCATTAACATCCATATTATGTACATCCATAACAACCATACTGAATCTGAAACCGTTTGGTTTTTTTGTTTCGGATGATCCATTTCCGAGGTTTCATCAGCAGCGCAGACCTACAATTTTTTTACGACCTTTTTTTAACTACCATTTTCGTCTATAAATAGTGACATGAATAATTTTTTTTAAATTCATTTCGAAAGTGTATTTATTGAGTGTAACAACTTTTATATCAATATCTATAATATAAACCTATGAAAAATATTCATGGAAATAGCCTTTTTTAGCGTCTAAAGTGAGAAGACCCCTTAAGTGTCCGCTTTCGATTTTGTTGAAACTCATACATGTGATAAAGCATTGAAAACTATTAGTCAATTTTTTTTATCGGCGGAAAAACGATTTCAAGGGGAGAAACCACCTTAAAGAAAGGCGCGTGCCCCCTTAATTTGTTTTTTTTTCAATACTTAAATAATGGATTTTTCTTCGCTTCACATTAGAAGGATTTTGGTTTTTGTTTCATTCGGATCAGTGGACCGCTTGTGAATGAAACTGCAAAATCACCCTCCAAACTGCAAAACCACGCCTTACCTTAAGGGGTGGTTTTCCCCCTTAAAACCGTTTGTTCGCCGATAAACAAATCCGTATGTAATAGTTTTTAGTGCTTTATGACATATATGAATTTCAACAAAATCGAAGGCGGATACTTAAGTGATGTTCATTCCCAGGTAGAAATTATGTTTGGAATCCTATAGGATTCCCCTACTTCTCCCTACTCCCTGATAGGGATCCAACGGGACATCCCATTGGATCCCTATCAGGAAACGTCACGCTCGTACATTGGATTCCAAGAGGGACTCCCCATCGGGATCCAAAAGGGATTCCCATCGGGATCCAAAAGGGATTCCCATCGGGATCCAGTAGGGATTCCGATCGGGATTCCATAGGGATTCCATAGGGATTCCCTATTAGGATCCAATAGGGTTTTCCCATCGGAATCCAATGTAAGAATCTTAAAGCTTCCCCACAGTATTGAACGGAATCCGATACGATGCTTGATCGATCATATCGTATTCTGTAAGCCCAAAATGCTACAAAAAATAAAAGCATCGATACACTAAAGAGATCAATTTATTGTTTACAAAGGAGTACATATCGAATACCACAATATACTTATTTTGTTTTTTTTTTAATTGTTTACCCATACTGAATATTTATAGTGCTTTGCATAGTATTCTTCGAATACTTATATCTTATATCTATATCTTCGAGTACTTTTTATACTTTATGAATTTGTTAAAAATACTTTAAATACTTTTTATGCTGTATCGTAGTTTTTATACACTTTTTACACTATTATAAAGCAAAAATACTTGTGCAGTTATGGGCGGGATATTCTTTGAATACTTTTCATACTATATAAAATTTAAACACTTTAATAAGGTTGACGCTTGCATCATTGGAATGCAACAAACATTAATGCTTTTGAATTATTTTAATTTTTTTTTGGCAGATTTTGGTTACAAAAATCCTTTAACCATTAAAAAAAAAATATTTAGCGATTTACGATATAAATGTATAATAAAGATCTTCTATGACAATAAAAACATGGAAAAAAAGGTAAAAAGGAACTTTCGTTGCGTTCCAACGATGCAAACTTCAATGCCATATAATTTTTGTATTTAACGAAATATGAATACGTTTTATATTGTAAATACTTAAAAACGAATACTTTTTTTACTGCAACGTTTTTTGATACACATTTTATATTATTATTAAATAAAAATACTTGTGCGCATGGAATTTTCTTTCCGACGTAACGGCAATCAGGTTATGGTTGCGCTTGAGGTTGAGCAGATCGGCGGCCATCCCAATCTTTGGAATTAGCGATTGCTTTCCCACAGCACAGCAGCGCTTCATCGGTAGTAACGTAGGTTCCATCCAATATTACGATCGCGATTGCGCAGTAACTCGATCGTCGCGCGCTTTTCAACGACGACACGAATATATATGTACCCTGCGCCGCTTATGTTCTATCGCCCGACGTCTTTCTTTGTCGGAAGCAATTTTCTGAATCCTTATTGGATCCCGATAGGGAATTCCTATTGGCTCCCGACAAGGAATCCCTGTTAGATCCCGATGGGGAATCCCTATTGGATCTCGATGAAAAATCCACCGGGTCGGGTGGAAATTGCTGTTACGGGCTACAAACTTAAGCGAATGTGTAATAGATATCATGTTTATAAAAATATGATTTCATACTTACATTTAATTTTCTTTTAAAACCTCATTTAAGCCGCTCTAATAAAACTCCACACCCACAGCGATAAACCCCAGACGCAATCGTAACCGGATTGCCGTCACGTCCAAAACAAATTTTTATGCGTTCAAGTATTAAAAATTCAAAAAGTGTGCATATTAAAATTTATAACAAGTTTTTTTATTCGTATGAAAAATACTAGCCCATAACAAACTATAAATATACAATATGGGTAAGAACTAAAGTAAAGAAGTTAATAAAGAATATAATTATATATTGTAGTATTCGATATCCTAACAAATTCCTAGAAACACGTTGGTGCATCTTGAAACTCCCAAGCAAACCTGTGCACGGGACCATCAAAGAATAATTTTTTACAGAGCGTCGCGAAATCCCATTTTATATAATTTCAAGTAAAAAATTCTCAAACCACGTTAATCTGGAAACAGCCCAGGATCCATTTGGATTCCAATGTGGTCTCCCTACCTGGGGTGTCCATATCAAATCCCCATAAGGATCTAGTAGAACCTGGGGAGTCCCCAACAAATACATTTGGATTCCAATGTGGACTCCCTACCTGGGCCGTCCCTATCAAATCCCCATAAGGATCTGGTAGAATCTGGGGAATCCCCAACAAATCTATTTGGATTCCAGTGTGGACTCCTTACTAGGGGCGTCCCTATCAAATCCCCATAGGGATCTGGTAGGATCTGGGGAGTCCCCAAAAAATTTCTGCATGGGTTGTTGGTGTTTTATTAAAAAATGAAGCTGGTTCGATGCATTTTAGCAATCGGCAAATAAAGTCGGTCGAGCTTCATATTTATGCAATACTTTTTATTGGAGATTTATTGGGGAATCAAATTCAACAAATTACTTATGAATGGACATTGGCTCATCTATGAATAGAACGGTTTCCCAACCCGCTAGACCACCGTTTGACGGCGGCCTACCCGAATGCACCGAATTTCCTGACCGTGCCGATTTTCGAGTTTTTCGGACGGTTTTGCCTTCAAGTAGAGGGAATTGAGATATCGGAATGAAGCCAACGCAATTCTGTAAATCTATCAAAATCCTTTTTGGAATGCTGTTTGAATCTCCGTATCTGGAAATTTGGAGCTGACATATCGCCAATAAAAGATCGGCAATTTTGACGATCTGTTATAACATTTGAAATCTCTGATTTTCAAATTATCTGGCATCAAAAGTTCCTATCCGATGTAAGATTTGTCGAGGATTCCGAAAATCCCGCTTCCGCTGGCCAAAAGTAGATAATTCCAAAAATATAGGCGAAAAACCTTTTTTTTGTGAATCCATGAAACCCCCTTTGGGTTTTCTTTGGTTGAGGGAGGTCATCACTGTGACGGGCCGAAAAAGGTCATTTCCTCCGAGTTTTTTTGTCTATTAGATTATTTATTTGGGTTTTGGAAAAAATGTATGTTATTGAGCGTACATTGAATTTATTTCGTGTAATTTTTTATTAAAAAAAAATAAAAGATAAATAAATTCATTGAGGTATGAATGAATCCTCTGTATGAAAATGTGGTGAAACGGTGGGATCGATAGCTCGACAATGCTTGGTCCGAAAAGTAAAAAAGTTTTATAATGTATATAAATGTAATTCTCGTTATACGTAGCCGTTTATTCGAAGAAAAAAATCACAAAATGGAGGGTGTTCAAAAGAGTGTAATTTTGGAAAAAATTTTACTTATTTTTGGGGGTCTAAAAAATACTAAATGTCATTTGAAAAAAAAAACGCGGCTTCTTACGAAAGCTTCTTTAAATTGAAGATCGGACAATTATAGGTCGAGTTATGAATCCGGTCAGGTCAAAAAAAGTCGTTTTAAGAAAAAAGCAATCGAACGTTTTAGTATACGTAAATCCTTGCGTTACCTGCTGTCACGAAATCGTCTGCAACTTGGTGAATTTTCAATATTTCAACTTCAATTTTTTTGCACGTATCCTCGAATATATATATATATATATATATATATATATATATATCGAGAAAATGAAGAAAAAAATCGTTTTTTTACCCGTCAAAGTGATGTCCCTTAAGGCAGTAGTCTGGTCTAGAGCGAGATTTTTGACGTCATTTTTGGGTTGGAATAACTTTTAAACCGTTGAAGTTGTCTTAATGAAATTTTACATATGTGTTTATTGTTCCTTTGAAAATGTATATACATTAAAAAAAAATTATTTTTAATATTTTCATGTAGTTTTTTTTTTACAACATGGTCCGCCGAAACCCGCCTCAATCGGCGCCCACTCTGGATGATGTTGTAAGCATCTGAAAAAAAATATATATTCTCAATTTGTATGAGTATTCTGAGCATGGGTAGCAGAATTAGTACTTCAAAAAATGTTGTTACATAATGGCGGCCTGTTAAACTTTGATTAACGATATTTCATACATTTTCGGGTATTCGACGACTTATAAAATGTGGGCAAAATTAATGTTCGACTCAATTCTGCTACCAGTCCTCAGAAAGAGGCTACCGAAGGTATATGCAAAATTTCAGCTCGATTAGTCAATTGGTTATCGAGATATCGTCGGCGCCGATTCAAAAAACATACCCATGCACACATTTTTTGGGGACTCCCCAGATCCTACCAGATCCCTATGGGGATTTGATAGGGACGCCCCAAGTAAGGAGTCCACACTGGAATCCAAATAGATTTGTTGGGGATTCCCCAGATCCTACCAGATCCTTGTGGGGATTTCATAGGGACGGCCCAGGTAGGGAGTCTACATTGGAATCCAAATGTATTTGTTGGGGACTCCCCAGGTTCTACCAGATCCTTATGAGGATTTGATATGGACACCCCAGGTAGGTAGACCACATTGGAATCCAAATGGATCCTGGGCTGTTTCCAGATTAACGTGGTTTGAGAATTTTTTACTAGAAATTATTCTTTGATGGTCCCGTGCACAGATTTGCTTGGGAGTTTCAAGATGCACCAACGTGTTTCTAGGAATTTGTTAGGATATCGAATACTACAATATATAATTATATTCTTCAGTAACTTCTTTACTTTAGTGTTTACCCATATTGCATATTTATAGTTTGTTATGGGCTAGTATTTTTTATACGAATAAAAAAACTTGTTATAAATTTTAATATGCACACTTTTTGAATTTTTAATACTTGTGCGCATAAAAATTTGTTTTGGACGTGACGGCAATCGGGTTACGATTGCGTCTGCGGTTTATCGCTGTGGGTGTGGAGTTTTGTTAGAGCGGCTTAAATGAGGTTTTAAAAGAAAATTAAATGTAAGTATGAAATCATATTTTTATAAACATGATATCTATTGCACATTCGCTTAAGTTTATAGCCCGTAACAGCAATTTCTACCCGACCCGGTGGATTTTTCATCGGGATCCAATAGGGATTCCCCATCGGGATCTAACAGGGATTCCTTGTCGGGAGCCAATAGGAATTCCCTATCGGGATCCAATAAGGATTCAGAAAATCGCTTCCGACAAAAGAAAGACGTCGGGCGATAGAACATAAGCGGCGCAGGGTACATATATATTCGTGTCGTCGTTGCAAAGCGCGCGACGATCGAGTTACTGCGCAATCGCGATCGTAAAATTTATTTACTCCAAACACGCATTAATGTTTGTTGCATTCCAATGATGCAAGCATCAACCTTATTAAAGTGTTTAAATTTTATATAGTATGAAAAGTATTCAAAGAATATCCCGCCCATAACTGCACAAGTATTTTTGCTTAATAATAGTATAAAAAGTGTATAAAAACTACGTTACAGCATAAAAAGTATTTAAAGTATTTTTAAAAAGTTCATAAAGTATAAAAAGTACTCGAAGATATAGATATAAGATACAAGTATTCGAAGAATACAATACAAAGCACTATAAATATTCAGTATGGGTAAACAATTTAAAAAAATACAAAATAAGTATATTGTGGTATTCGATATGTACTCCTTTGTAAACAATAAATTGATTTCTTTAGTGTATCGATGCTTCTATTTTTGTAAGCATTTTGGCCTTACAGAATTACAGAAATACAGATTCCGATGGAAATCCCTATTGGATCCTAATAGGGAATCCCTATGGAATCCCTATGGAATCCCGATAGGAATCCCTACTGGATCCCGATGGGAATCCCTTTTGGATCCCGATGGGAATCCCTTTTGGATCCCGATGGGGAGTCCCTCTTGGAATCCAATGTACGAGCGTGACGTTTCCTGATAGGGATCCAATGGGGATTCCCGTTGGATCCCTATCAGGGAGTAGGGAGAAGTAGGGGAATCCTATAGGATTCCAAACACAATTTCTACCTGGGTAGTTCTGAGATAAACGCATTCAAAGTTTTGATACCCTTATAGATGAGGTTTGCGCGCAGCTTGCTTATAATTTCTATTACTCTGCTAATTTTTGAAATATCAATAAACGGTTTTCACGAGCGTATTAAAAAAGATCTAAGGAATTATAAAATGAAAAGAAAAAAAAATCGATTTTGTCAAATTTCTAGACCACACTACTGCCTTAATAATATTTGGTTTCAAGGGGCAAGTGATGACATTTTTCTCGACACGCCTAATATGTGTGTGATAAATACACAGTATATATCAGTACGCGAATATTAGCATTTTTCAAATGTTTTCGTAAATAACAACCCAATAAATTGCATGCGAAATATTTCGCGCAAGTAGCAGAGCCGTAACAATTTTTCTTTCGTACGTGGATTACTCCTCATACTGCCTTTCGACACGACAATACGTCGATATGACAAGTCCAGGACCTTTTTGTGGGATTCCCAGAATACATTTATTCTGGCTTGCGATAAGCCGCGATATTCGAATAAGACAAAAGAAAACGTTTGTACGTTAATGCCGTAGCCTGAGTTATCAGTGCTTGAATGCATAAATGTGAAATATCGATTATAACGAATATGAAATAATCGTCGGGGGTGTCACACTACCCGCAATTCCGCTATCGCACGTTTTACGTGCAATATACTTATACGTTACAGTATAATACAGGAGTGCTATGAAGTGTCACTGTATATAATATGTGCTTTCGAGCACACTTGTTGTCATTCGTATATCGCGTTATCACATGATCCTCATCAGGCCCACAGCCCATTGCTGACTAATTTTCGCCACTGATCTCTCTGCGAGCCTGTAGGATTATCGACATGGGAAAAACGTCACCGTGTACCATATCACGTTATCATTGCCCAACGAATACTGAGAATGACAATAATAGTTTTCGCATTGGATCGATATCTTTTCGCAGTGTCGATATACCAGATATACCGAAGATGAAGTTAATGGGCTATACACCAGTGTGAACGCTGAAAATTTGGGTGATTTTCGGGAATTTTTTGGCAGAAAAGTACTCAATTAAATGTTTCGGAAAATTAAGAATATATTTGGCTATATTTGACCTATATAACATAATTTTTTCATAGAAAAATATTGAGATCCAAGCGACTTATGCGCTGCGTGCGGAAGCGCTAAAAAAAAGTTCCTCCACTGCTGACATGATTCCGATCGATTGAGTAGCTGAAACCGAAAAAGGAAAAAATGTTGTTAAACTGGAAAATATAACAAATTGGTGTAGTTATGAAAAAAGTCTGTTTTCTTTTTTTTCGTTTTTTTCAATGCCAAATCGTCAATTTTCATCCAATCAAAAATATCCTCATTGCAAAGTGAATATATTCAAGAGTACTCAATTTAAATTTCAAGTCAATCGGATAATTGCTCTTTGAGTTACAATGTCAGCAAGTTTGAAAGAACTCATTTCGAGAAAAACGCGTTTAAACATTTAACTATCGATTTTTGCAAGATAAAATGATATTCACCATAAAAACTGCTAATCAGCTATACCTGTCCCATACAATGGACCCTCCTCTTCCTTCAATAATGCCTGCTGAGAGGCTGAAGCTCTTCACACTGGTATAGCCCCTTAACCCAAACAGTAGGATCTTTTGTGAGAGCGCACATGTATGGCTTGGAACGTGCATGGAGTAATTGAATTTCTGTTCAAGTCTTGGTCACGTGACGAGGCTAGTTGGAATTCGATGGTCGTGATATCTTTGGTGCCTAATGAGAAACGGAAACTCGTCGGCTTCTCGTGTGACTGCTCGACAATTTGTCCATCTCCCCGGTACATATTAGTTCGCACGCCCTCCATTGGGATCCTAGTCGTTGGCATACGCGATGTTGAATACGGAGAGGCAGCTATGCACGGGGAGGATGGTGCTCAGTAACTTTGCTCGCACGATGTACCATTTATCGATGCCCGAATACGAGGATAAAGTTCACCGCCCACTTCATGACGTGGCCCATGAGGTGACATGGGGAAGCTTCATGGGAAGTGCTCCGATGGGGATACGGTTCACTCAATGACGTGGCTACGCGAGGCCGACGGAGAAACTATATCGGAGAGATCCTGGTCATGTACCTGACTCCTTGACTGATGGCCTGCCTGTATATATAGCTGCCTAGCTCTGTATACGCTTATGTATTCCTTCCGTGTACATCAGAGATGCGATATTTACAGGTATTGCTGTTGAAGCAGCGAACTTGCAAACCCGACAATGCAGGTAGCTAGTTTCAGCAACAACAGCGGCACAAGCTACCATAAACGGGATAGCCCATCAATCGATAAAGTCCCAATCGAGCGATAGCATTGTCCGTCCCGCATGCATCACGCAGTGGTTCCATTTGAGAATCTACGGTCGGGGTAGTCTCTTTGCTGCCTCGTCATTCCCGTTTTGGTCTTCTCCTTATGTTGCATTTGGATCGCCACGACTCTCCAGGTGGCCACTTCCGCGATAACGCGATTTAGAAAATAACAAGCTCAGGATCGCTTAAGGGAGATTTTGTCCTTGGAGTGTCATATCTCAGGTGTTTACATTTTTTTTTTTTTAAAGGAAACGCGTGAAGCTTTTTGAGTGCGGTTTTTTTCTTGCTTCTATTCATGATATACAGAACGTTAAAAAAATTTTTTTTTAAAAAAAAAAAACCAAAATGGCGGCCGTTGCAGCTCCGCAAAAACAGGTCCTCAAATCGCGGGAGGTAAACGGCTGACATCACTGCCTCCTCTTTGTTGATCTGAAACACAAATTCAAAGCATATTATCAATCTGTGACCCTTTGGTCATGGAATGACGGATGGGTTTTTCGTTTAGTACAAATTTCGGAAAATGGTGGCAATTAAAAAGGAATCGAATTTTCGCCTTTTTTTTCGCATAAAAAGATAAATAATAAATGCAAAAATGTATCTATCGAAAAAACGATCCGTCATTCCGTGAAAACATATTTTCTGAGTATGCTCTCCAAATTTCAGGTAGATATGTTAATTACAGCGGTCAGGAGAATGTCAGCCATTTTTAAAAACGTGTTTTCGAGAAAAACGCGTATAAAGTTTTGTAATGTGTTTACACAAATGTGTTTATAATTACCGCTAATCGGCAATGCCTGGTCCATAGAGGCATCCCTCCTCTTCTTCTGGCTGCTCATGTTGAGCCGCTAACATCTCCCGCTAAATTTCAAGGACAAAGTCTCCGTTAAGGCGGGATATACATTTAGACGAGAAAAAAATAAGCAAAATTGAGCTATTTTTTAAACTAAGGAATAATTGTTCTACAATTATCAAACTTTAGGTATACTTTGATAGTATGTTTAAGTATACGGAACAATTTTTTAAAATTAATTCATCATCAAAATGGCGGAGCTGTGACAAGTGTTACAGCAAGTTCGCCGCGGGGGTTGCGAAACGGCGTGCAGTCTACCTTCCCGTAGACTTTGATTTGCAAAAAAGTTCGAACATTTTTTCAGTTAGAACATGTATAGTTTCTATGTGACGGTAATTAAAATGAAAAAAAAAAAATTCAAATTTGAGATAATGGCACGCATTTACAAAAAAAATCAACATTTCACACAACATTTTTGTAAAATGTGGATTCAAAATGTAGTTTTTTTTGCAATTTTTCAAAAACAATTTTCGTCAAGTAGAAGGTACCAATATTATCAATATTACTACCGAGTTTCAACTCAATCGGCTTAATAGTTTTTGGGTAATCCTGCACGCCAAGTTCGATAATGCCGTTTTGAGAAAAACGCGTTTGAAGTTCACGCCCGCTCCGAATCCGAGCGGTGAGGCACAGCGTTTACGGGCTGCAACGTTCGAAGTTTTTGGAATTTGGCTATGAAACTTTGGGAAAATATTCTACATATATAGTTCTATCGTTCAAAGAGAAAAAAAAAGAAATCGATTTTTTGATCGTTGGAAATGTATATCTCGCCTTAACCCTAGGATGATGCTTATGGGTGTCACAGACCCGACCAAAAAGTGCAAAACTCGCGTTTCGTGTCTTTTTTAGAAGTCTTTCATCTGCTCAAACAGCTCTTTTCGACAAAATATGGGCTGAACGTAAAATTTCTTCACAGGCTTTTTCTTAACAGTCTGATCTTTCATTTTAAAAAGTCATCTAAATAGATGTAATTTCGAGGAAACAGTATTCAAAAGTTGGCCGGGTCTCACGGACCCAGTGTGTATAACTAAGTAGCGAAAAATATGAGTGTCATCTCAGGGTTAACAGCTGTGCGTTGCAATTACGTAATTTCCGTAATTCATAAGGATTGGCCTGGTCGCGTCATTTGGCGCCAATTGTAGCGGAAAATGAAAGTCAAATGTAGGTAGAGGAATAATCTATTCCATTTTGAGGAATGCTGACGGAGTACGGGTCCTTGTGGAGGGATGTGACAGGATTTAAGACAATTCCCCGCTGAGAGATTCCTCTAGGCTACAGAAAGGTAGCTTTCGTAATTGGCATTCGCGGTAAAACGAAAAAAAAGCCGAGTGATGGAACGATTTGAATTGATAGTCGTAATTGATTTTCACTGACAATCTGCCAGTCTGAGTCAGTTGCGTTTTAGAAATACGCTTTTCAAGTAATGATTAATACTTGGATACTTTTTGTTAGTTGTGATTAATACTGTGTTATGATTAATTCGTTTATAATTAAAGTTATGATTAATAGTGTGGGTTGATTTTTAGACGTTGGCAAATTCAATAGATCCAGCATCCAGCATTTATTCACTTCTAGCACTTCGCCAATCAATTCCAAAGTTCTGTCTTCATCTCGATTATTAATCTTCGGAGGTAGTGAACAGATACCTCGCCGATTTATTCTCTCCCATACATGGATACTTGAAATTCTCAATGTGAACGTCAGTCGGAGTTAAGTCTCGGCTAACCGTCCACTCACCTCATTTCTTTCGGAAGTTGCTCAGACAGCAACCACTTTTCTACGTCATTTTGAAATCCAGTGTATGTCGCAAGTATGTGCAGTATATGAAAAGGAAGCCAATGGGGTCGGTGAAAGAAGCAGTCAAAGAAATATTTCAAGTGAGATGGAGGCAAAAGATGAGACTCGAGGAGTCATTAGCGAAGCTTCTTTTCCACCTCAATGCCCGGGCACACTCGAAATGTCAATTTTCTTCTTTCACACCCTCGGGAACTTATCGCTCCTCGCACGACCATCAAACGTTACGTGGATAAAAGATACGCCGCGGAACAAGCTGTGAATGAGGCTCGTCATAGTTTTCGCTGAAATTGAACAACCGTCGCAACTATTAATTGTAGCATCACGAATTCTCGGTGCATTTTGATAGGTTTCTTTTTTTTTTCAATTAAATTTATTGTCCAACGCGATAAAAGTTTGACAGCCAATGGCGTCGCTTATTTTGTCTTGATGTTGGATTTTTTATTTCGGGTGCAATGCCAATTTTCTCATCAGAACAAGAAGAATAGTCAGAAGTGCGGCGGAAATGAATAAATACAGGCAGACACGTTGTGGCGAGGGAAATATGAAGGGGGAGAGGGAGACGGAGAATGGAACCCAGTGGTTCTAAATGATTCATCGTGGCCTAAGAATTATCCTCCTCTGCACTTGGTAATTTAGATCTCACCTCATTTCTTAAACTTTATAGGTCGTCCACTGTACTCCGTTCCGTTGCCTCATTTGACCTCCGGCCTTAGTTCCGGTAGCAAAGTTTGTGGCAATGCAAGAGTACAGCGCGTTTTATTCGAGTGAAGAATTACTCAGAAAGAAAATAGTCGAGTGTTTTGTTTTATAACAACAACGGGTAAAATACGAGACGCAAAAGTATGAAGATTGTTTTAATAACGGAAAAATCTACTTTTCCGTGTCGGAACCGTGGGAAATATTGGAATTTTTTTTCTACAGTCAAATTGCAGTTACCTCACGCTCGGTCTCTTTTCAATCATTTAAATCAAACGGTAGCTCGTACGATCAATAAGGTCGGATTTTTTTTCGGCCTGCGTCAACTTTACAATCGTAATGGATTCGTCCAAATCAGAAGGGCACGTTTATTCGTCGGACAATGAAGACTGGCAAAACATTAAGGGAGAACATCACTGTGGAGGGCCAAAAAAGGTCGTTTTTTGTCTGCTAGATTTTTTAGTTGCGAATGAAAAAAAAGGTTTGTTATTAAGCATACGTTGAACTTATTATGAGAAAAGGTCGATTTTCTTTTGTCTGCTACATTATTTATTTGGGATTTGGAAAAAAGATGCGTTATTAAGCGTACGTTGAACTCATTTCATTCGAATTTTCATTTAATAAATAACGTTATTGAGCTATAATAGAGCCTCTGTATAAGAAATGTGGTCCAACGGCTGGATCGATAACTTGACAATGGTTAGTCTGAAAAATAAAGTTGAAAATGTTTTATAATCTATATCAATGTAGATCTCGTTGTACGTAGCCGTTTTTCGAAAAAAAACAACAAATTCCAAAAATGGTGGGTGCTAAAAAAAGTGTAAATCGCCGAAATTTTTAAATCTATTCGGGAGCTTGAAAAATACTTAATTTCAACAACAAAAAATGGCTATATACAATAGCTACTCGCAATTACGGAAATTTTGAGTTTTTTTTTTCAAATTGAAAATCAGACCATTATAGCTAGAGTTATGATCAGTATACGTAAATCGTTGCGCTACCTACTCTCACTAATTCGTCTGTAACTTGGTCAATTTTCAATGTTTGATGTTGAATGTTTTTCACATATTTTTGAATATGTATAGTATGAGAAAATGCAAAAAAATCGATTTCTTTGATCCGTCACTGTGGTGTTCCGTCTTAAGGTGGGAGCCTGAATTAGAAGGTCCAAAAAAGCGTTTTTTCAGGATTTTTTTAGAAGGGAAAAAAACAAGTGAGCCCAGTAAACATTGAGGTATCTTTTCATGTGTGTTTGAAATGTATAAAAAAAAATCTACACGAAACAATAAATGACTGCGGGTTTATCAGTCTATTCCATATGCGTCTTGACACTGCAGTCCCCAATCGTCGGGAAAGATGCAGCTCCTAATTCTTGACTTAAACAAAAAAAAACAATAAAATGTTTAATTGTCATATATTTTTCTTCTAGGTGAATTAAGAAAAAGCTGAAAAAATCGTAATATTATAACTTTTTCCAGGTTTCAAAAATAAATGTGTAAAAAAAAACTTTAGCGTGTCATAAAAACTATGTTAAAATACTTTTTCAACGACTTTTTTAATTCTCTTAGAAGAGATTTTCATACTGAAGAAAATAAACTTTGATTTGATTCAATAGGTCGTTTGGTTTTTTGCTATCACGCCCGTCAATTTAGTAAAAACGTGAAAATGAAAATTGGCCAAAACGCGCTTCAAAGTTTTCAATCAATCGCTTCTCTGCTTTTGGCCTTGTATCTTCGAAAATATTTACTATTGACCTCTGTAACTTTGTAAACATGTTCTTGGATAGTTTATATATCGATTTAAACAATAAAAAAAAAACGATTTTTGGGACCTTCTAATTCAGACTCCGTCCTTAAGATGCCCGAGAAATCCGCCTGTGATCGCCATGTCGTGCGATTAATATGCACCGTTACCTCCACCCCTTGTTACCTCATTATCAAGTGTAAGTTTTGACCTATTTGCATGCTATTCCTTCTCGCGCCTCGCACTTCCTCCAGTTGTTGTTCTTTTACTTTTGAATCTTGACCCCTACCCTAATTACAAATCGACCGTGAGCAATTGGGGTCTCGTTTTTTCCGGCTCAAACGTAGCTTCGTGTGTTACAACAGCAGTCATACTATGACACTGAATCTGCAAGACCACGGTTACAGTAATGAATCCGTAAAAACCGCGGCAACTTTAGCAAAATGAATCTCGAACTTTTCGAACTTGTATCAAGCGTGCTTAGTAATTTTATAAATCCTACGTCTATTGAAATTAAGAATGAAGGACGTTCATGATAATTCTACTGATAATTGTCTATTCTTATTTATGCAGCTGTCTGTTTTCCTTCAATTGTCTATCGGGAATACAAATTTCAGCAGTGATCGTGGTCAAGGTTTTAAAAGCGTTAATACCTGCGAAAAATGTTATACTTAGCATGCCATAATCTCCAGCAATTAAAGAATTCACCAAAACCTTTATGTTCCATAAAAATACAAAGGAACGTAGTTATACATGTACTATGAATGGATTCGACTTTTTGTCAAAGGTATTTTGACACTTGTTCGATGAAAAAACAAACGCTTCTACACAACAATTTTTCCACTCCGTATAAATAAGTTTAAGTTAAAAAAATGAACGTTCTGATCAGTGCTTGTTGAAAATACTTCGTCAATAGGGGCATTTTGGATTCAGTTTCAAGTTTACAATATTCCACAATTTTTCTACCAAAGTAGCCGGAATATCCAACCAAATGCAATTTTCATATCATTAGACACTTTTTTCACGAAAACACAAAAGCATTGCGAACGATATTTTTTTGTGGCCTACGTTGAAATTTTTTAAACTAAAAAAAAACAATGTACGTACTTATTCGATTCACAAAACCTCGCTAATTAATACAATACTCATTGGATGAACGACAGCCGAGTTTGGGCTTTGAAGTACAGGGTGTCTCAAAATGACCTGACATTTTTATTTATCAATAAAACGTAATATTTATTTGACAAGTACGAATATTTTTATTTTAATATAAGGAACAATGGTAATAAGGATAAATGGCTTCCTCGTCTGCTATAACTATGCAGTTACAATGCAGCAAAAAACAATTTATATGCGTTGCACGATCGTGTTACTTTCCATGACTAAACCTCAATACTTCCTTACACCAGTTGTCAAAGATTAGTACTGTATGTTCGCCACAAAAAAAAATAACGCGCGATCTAAAATGTCAGGTCATTTTGAGACACTCTTTAGTATTTGAGAATAATTATGTATGGAGGAATAAACTTTTTGAATGTTTTTTTTTTTAATATCTAACACAGGTCGAGATGCTGTATCAACGATACTTTCTTCGTATGAATCAGAGTAATATGACACACGTACTAGGCCTACTCGCAGGCTTGGCATTTGCGCTCGGCCTACTGCTCGTCCTACGCTTGATATTCACCAGCGAACAGCCTCTACTCACCCTTGTACAGAGATCGGAAAATTTGTCTCTCGCTCTAACACTCATCGCCTGCATCACCATTTATGCCGGTACGAATGATATTTCCAATTACATCGAAACATATATAATTGTTGACAAAAAAGAATGCTAGGTTTTCAACATTTGTTTGCGAGTGTAAAACTCAATCTGGATACATCCTACAAATCCAGAAATATTGCTTGAGAAATAAGGGCTTTCGCGAAAAAAGAAACTTACATCGTAGCCTTGTTTTTTTTCTTTCAATTTAACGCGAGCGATTAGCTTCTAATAATTATCCAGAGTTTTTCGGTTCAATAATATCTCATAAGGAAAGTTTGCGAGGCCAATCTCTCCGATTTCGATGAAATTTGGCATGCGTGTAGAATGGGTAAAAATAGGCGACACGTATTTTTTTATATACGCACCCTAAAAAATTGGGGTATTTTCGTTTTTCGTTTTTCGTCGATAACGTTTTAACGGTACGAGATATGAACAATGTTTATTTTTTCGTGTACTATACATTGGAGATGAGAACGATAACGTTATCGGCGAAAAACGAAAAACACCCCTATTTTCAAGGGTGCGTTTCACCCCTTAACAATCGGCTTTCGGAGATATAAAGAAATACGTATCGCCTATTTTTACCCATTCTACAAGCATGCCAAATTTCATCGAGATTGGAGAGATTGACCTCGCAACCTTTCCTTGTCAGTTGTGATGATCACGAATTTCAGTACCTCGTCCAACGAGTGCTCAAGAAACAAGTGTCCAAATGAAACAGTTTAAAATCCAGTTATAATTAAGCGGGTCTCCAAGCAAATCTGGTGCATTGCCATATCAGAGTCTACCTCCAGCAGCAGAAATCTACGACTAGGTAGATAAAGAATACGTCTAGATATATGAGAAAATACAAATGTATTGTCAATGAACTCTTGAGGAAGCACACCACTGTGATGTGCCGAATAAAGTCGCTTTTCCGATTTTTTTTATCTACTAGATTATTTATTTGAGACTTGGAAAAATGGTATGTTATTGAGCATACATTGAACTTATTTCTTGTAAATGTTTATGAGAAAAAAAATCAAAATTAACAACGTCATTGACGTACAATATAGCCTCTGTATAAAAAAGTCTAACGGCCGGATCGATAACGTGACAATGGCTAGTCTGAAAAATGAAAATAAAAAAGTTTCATAATCTACATAAATGTAATTCTCGTCGTACGTAGCAGTTTCTCGAAAAAAATCACAAAATGGCTGATGGTCTATAAAAGTCTGCAACTTGGTCGATTTTCAATATTTCAACTTGAATTTTTTTCACATATCTCCGAACGTGTATACTTAGAGAAAATGTAAAAAAAAAAAATAATAAAAAAGCAGCATGTCCTGCCCTAATGATTGAACACCCATTCGAGTGTCGTGTGACTGGACAAACGGGCCTTAGACCCAATAATTTATGCAACCCCGAGTTCCAGCATTAAAATCATTCGTATAATAAAACATAGCTTCAATCATTTCAAAGTCAAATCTATTCAGCCCTGAAGCTTAAAACGTAAATCATAGTGTGGCATTATTTTGCACTCAAAATGAAAAAAAAGCCATCTAACCGAACATCAGTTGATTGAATATTGACGAGGATTTTATCGAAAGGATTCATCATGATTCATCATCATATTGATTTCGCTCGAGGGCCTCATATGATATTCTGAATGATCGAACGAAGCGAAGCGAGCTTGGCCCTCACGAAACACGATGAATCTTCACATACACTCATTACAAAAATTAAGCGAACAGTAAAATTTCATTGATTTTTGAATAGCTGTAACTTTGTGAAAAATGGTTGTATCGTAAAAAAATGGGGTTTTAAAGCTTGAAATCTGTAGTTTACTAATCTCACCGATAACATTTTTTTTAAGCAACACGCTCGGCGTGAATCGAAGAAATAGCGCGAGGCAAACATTTTCGATTTTTTTTTCAAAATCGTCCACGGGCTCAAAACATTTTTCTTGAGCTGGGATCAATACTGGGATCACTTAGTCTGATTCTTCAGCTTCAAAACGGTATTTTTTGGACCTCTCTACAACCATTTGTCACTAAAATACCGGCGTTTAAAGGAAAAAGAAGCTTTTTTCGTAGATCATCAATATCTCATGAACAAATGATCTTACAGCGAGCTAAACGTGGGTTTCGTAAACTGAAATAAATTCTCTAAAAGCACTTTTTGGTACTTTAGAGAATTTTATTTTTACTTTAGACTTTTAGGAATCAATTCTCTAAAAGCACCTTTTTGGTACTTTAGAGAATTTTATTTTTACTTTAGACTTTTAGGAATAAATTCTCTAAAATCACCTTTTGGTACTTTAGAGATTTTTTTTCTTCTTTTAACCTTAATATTGATTTGAAAAAGTACAAAAAAATGACTTTTTTCCCGTTTTGGAAATTCACGTTAACTTTGCAAATATTGCGAAAATGACTCATATTTCTGGGTTTTTTTTTCGGTCCGTGGACAATTTTGAAAGAAAAAAAAAATTCCGAAAATGTTTGCCTCGCCCTATTTCTTAGATTCACACCGAGCGTGTTGCGTAAACAAATTTTACCGGTGAGATTCGTAACCTAGAGATTTCAAGCTTGAAAATCGCATTTTTTTTTTTTTTACGATACGACCATTTTTCACGAAGTTACAGGTATTCAAAAATCAATAAAAAACATTTGGAATTTTACTGTTCCCTTAATTTTTGTAATGAGTGTATATGTTTATCCATTTTTCCCCTCGCGTTAATAACAACCCATCGATATTTCGCAGTTCTCGTGGCTGCCATTTCGAGGCCAGGAATGAACGAGGTCTGGCTCGCTGGTATCAGCGGCGCGGTTCTCGTGACCCTGGTGGCACTCCAGGTCACTCTGAGCATTCATCTAGCCTCTCTGACCGATTACGAGGAGATCGATGACAGCGAGGAATCCTCGATGATGGGGCAGCCTAAGGCGAGCAAAAATTCGCGCACCGGTGGACCAATGGCAGCCGCCTGGGCCGTTTGTTTCTTCATCTACATGTCTTACGCCCTTTTGCCGATAAGACTTCGCCACGCTTGCGTCGCCGGTATCGCCTTCTCGATCGTGCATCTCGTCGGCGTTCTACTGCTGTACAAAACGCAGGATTATCCAGCCATGGTTTCGCACGTGAGTTCGTATTTCCGTTCTTTGCACTCTCATTGCTATTGATCGGGCAAATAATTGTTGCGGTAATGACACACTGTAAAAAATGATATGAAATTTACAATACATTTAAGATACAAAGGAATTGAATTTAACGAACTCAGTAGATGGAATTAAATTTGAAACACTTGTACCGTAAACTTAAAACAGGATCATGAAAATCTAACGTGGATCTAGAATTCAATAGATGCAACATGGAATTTCAAAGACAAGTTTGTAAATTTGTGGAAAATGTATTGCATTAATCCGTCTCTACAATTGAAAATTACTACAGATGTATAATAAATCAACTATAAAAAACAGAGCATTGAAAATACAAAACAAGTTTGAAATTTATTTACAGCAGCCTGAAGAATATAATATATGTGAATCTGAATTTTACGATACGTACAATGCATGATCACAACAGATTTATTTAAAAGTGCAAAACTGGAATTAAAAAAAAATCATAAACGCTAATGAAGATCACGTGAAACAATGTGAAAATTATATTAAATTTACACTACATTTAAGGCACAAAAGAATTGAATATTACGAACTTAATATACGAACAAATTTAATATACACTCGTATATTGATATCAGCAAATGGTTCTTGATTTCAATATACGTGGATGTGAACATTTTTTTACACGCGCATTATTTTTCAAATGCACAAGTATATTAGTATTACGAAGCTACACTTTTATTTTTTAAATAACCTGCTTTGGATTTTTAAAATACTATCTGAAATTTCATAAACGGCGTCCGCATAAAAACATCATACACTTGTGTATTAATTTTTGCACAGAAGCTTTTTATAGTGTACATTAAAGGTAATACTTTGTTTCCATGAAATTAATACACACCCGTATGCTGATATTAGTAAATGGTTCTTGAATTTAATATACACTCGTATTTTGATATCAGCAAATAGTTCTTGATTTCAATATACTTGGATGTGATTATTTCTTTATACGTGCATTATTTTTCAAACGCACAAGTATATTAATATTACGGAGCTACACTTTCATTTTTAAAATAACCTGTTTTGGATTTTCAAAATCGTATCTGAAATTTCATAAGCGGTATCCGCACAAAAACTTCCTACACTTGTGTATTAATTTTTATACAGAATTTTTTTACAGTGCAGGGTATTTGACTGTTGCGCGTAATTATTTTATATTGTGCTCATAATATTTTGTTTATCTTCGCGAATGTCAGTATTTACTATATAAATCGGTGATATGATTTAAATATTGAACCAGACGGCGAAAACGCTCCTGTTGTCAGATATGTAGTCACGTGACGCCTGTGACGTCACGTGCCAGTAAACAAGGTAAAGGACATAAATCGCTGCTGAGTCGTCGCACGGAAAACCTTCCTATCCATTCTTATTAAAAAGTTGATAACATGGTAAATATCACTGCAAATAAGTATGGATGAATAGAAAAAGCACGGAAATACACTGAAATGAATTAGAAAATCGCTCATTACTCGTCACAGGACTCGTAATGACAATCTATTTACTGGCAGGCGACGTCACGAGAGATCTAATCAATCCTGGAGCGTTTTCGTTCACGTGACCAAACGTTAAAATTTATCTAATTAAGAAAATTAAACAATCGAAATTAAATTGTATGGAAAATAATGCATATTTTTTTGATACAATGATAGAAAATACTTTTTAAGCACTATATTCTTTTAGGATGACAAAAGAATGAACCATGTTTTTAATATAGTCAAAAACGCTATTATAGGTTTGCGTACATTTTTTTTACCGATTCTTCATGAAACCCTTGCACAATGAAGGTACGTTCGTTGGAAGAATTCGCGGAAAGAATCGTTTGGGTGATCGTCACCGTCGTTTGGCAGAAAAGCCTCGGTTTCCGTACATCGTTGAAAAAGTTTTTCCCATTTGGTCACTACAGTCGGGAAGTTATGATTAGAACAAGAGGCCCAACGAAATTGTCGGCGAACACGTTTTTTTGCGATCGTACGAGAGATGGGCCTTATCGATCCACATTTAAAGTATTCCTTTCGCGGAGGGCCGTATTTTGTAGGGCCATAAGGAGGGCCCTTCTGAATCATTGGTAAATCACAGTGGCGCGTGATAAAAATAAGTCACAATCAATTATCATACCCAACGATAAAGAGGAGTAAACAATTTCGAGCAAATTTAAGAGATTTAGACATTTTTACATTTTCTGTGAAAAATCGCGGCTACGAAAATTCTTCCGCTAGTTACATTTTTTAAAGTTTTATCATTAATATTCTCTTTAATCATTCGGCGACGCCCTGTTTTCATTGTCGTTACGAAATTGTAAGATTTTGAACAGTTTATATCAGGCATCAAGAGTTATTTAGTGTATAAATTATTAGATAGAAAATTGGCCTGCATGTCATCTCCATAAAGCGCCGTATAAATGGGACGATTTTTAATGTCGTAATTTTTCGTTAAAAGTTCGGTAACTGGGCTTGAAATTTTTACCAGTATACTCTGATGTATTTTTACTCGATTATAGACGAAAGTCAGTTAAATGTTAACAATTAAGATCCTCAACCTGAGGTCAAGTACAATCAATTCAATTGAACCCCCTCGCGTTCATCAATTTTGTCGATGCAAACACATTTTGAAAGAACAACCTTATTTTATGAACTCATGTTTTTTCAATGTCAATATAATAGTTCTTAAATATCAATATATATTTTTTCAAATATCAATATAATATAATACAAGTAGTGTACAGAATAATTACACTTCCACATTTTGTCTCGTAGACAAACATTTATTTCGTAACGTACAGTTTGTTTACATTTTCAATCAGTGGAAAACTGATGGCAATGATGTTTCCATGATTTCTTTCCCATCGGCAATCAAATGTGATTGCTCATGGTCGACAGACGCGACGACAAAAATGCAGTTCCAAGATATTTTACAGTGGCTGCTGATGTTAACAATTACCGGTTGCATCCGTCAGGGGGAATTGTTCCGGGCCGGTATAGTCCACGTGAGTGTAGTCGGGCATCGTGTTACACTCTGAGGACGTGACATTTATTTCAAAAGTCCACAAATTTTTCATCGATTTTCATATCGGCAAGCATAATTTTGGATAAAGATGAGAAAAGAACATCCCACATACCGCTGGTCACGAATATGATAGTGAACATACCCGCAAATTTGATTTTCAAGGTCACAACTCACAAAAGCTGATTTTTTAAAAAGTTTTTCTATTTTACTGTAATAAATGTTGATCTTAGAAAAAAATGTTTCCTACAAAAGTCTAGCCCATAAAAAGATTAATCTCTTATGTTCTATACAAGTTTTGTCTAAAACCAATCTGTTTCGAGAATAATGGGATAATGCTTCAAAAAGTACATTTTCCTAAACTCCATGAGTTTCGATATTATCTGCTTACGCACTTTACCGCCGGAAGGTTGCAGTTTGATCTTTAACATTATACACATACCTAAACAACAAACAAACCCAAACACACACAACACAACAGACAGACCCAAATAACACACATCACAACAAACAAACCCAAACAAACTCCAACCTTCCCGTGGTAAAGTGCGTAAGTAAATAATCTCGAAACTAATGGAGTTAAGGAGGTTGGAGCGTTAGCCACAATCCAAGGTTAAATTTAATTAAAAAATCCATGTTATTGTTTACACCATACTGAGTCTTTACGAATTTTTTGAACTTTTTTCACCACCAAACACCAAAGATGAAAAATAGTTTAATGTATGTAATTTAACGTGCGGTTAGATGGGCAAGACTTTCACACTAAAGGTTATGTAATTTTTATTGTTATTTAGCACCAAGATAAACCATTTCTAACAACGGATTAACGCAAACTGAACCTTTGTGAACATTTAGAAAAAAAAATCCTCATCTTGTCCATCGTAAACCATGGGCCAATAATCTCGTGACGTAAATATGAATAGGCATAATTATGAATTACTCAAAATTTCATTGTGAATTGTATAAAACATTCGTTGTCGTAGTTTTTTCATAATAATCATCGATAATGTTATGCTTTTTCAAGCTGGTAGTAACACAAAAGTTTTTCTACTTTACGTAATAAAAATGTTAAAATGCACAATTTTGCCCTTTAATTATATATTTAAAAAAATTAGCATATATAGAATAAATCTGTACCTCGTATGCATTTTGTTGAAGTTCATTGAAAAAAAAATGAACAAACCGCCATTTGACTCAACTGAATCACTCCTTAAGCAGAATGTATTAGAACATTGTCCCACTTTTTTTTAAACATAATGGTTTTAGACAAAAACTGTATAGAACATAAAAAATCAATATTTCACTAGGCTACAACTTTTGTAGGAACGTTTTTCTCTAAGAACAACATTTATCAAAATACAGTAGAAAAACTTTTGAAAAATCACGTACACGGACTTCCGAATTGATCGAAGGGATGTTCTTTTCAGAACTACATCCATAATTTTGTTTCATTGTCTCCGCGACTTGTTTTCCTACTTACCGCCCTCACAATTGGATAGTACGGCTATAAAAGCCATAATCAGATACCAGATGATAAAAAATCGCATCGTTGAAGACTCCGTGAAGTTTTTTGCAGGTATCGTGGGGGTCTGCCACAATTCCGTCTGCTTTTACTAGCCAAATGTAACTGGAGCTGCGTACACGGCTTTTCCTTCATGCATTGCCTGGCGCGATATGAGTACGCGTATCTTTCCACTTTACTACAATTACTGGGCGAAAAGAAACTCACGCTTCCACGCAACACCGAGACACCACAAACCCAAACAAGCTTTGTATGAGGAGTGCCAGGGACGTGGACTAGATATTCATTGAATCGCAATGGATCAATACACATTTTTGGGTTGAGATTGATCTGAAAATGGTGAATGTAGAGACGTGTCGAAAAAAAAATTCGCCTTTTTGAGTAAATTATTCGCAAGACATTTCGATACGAATATAATCGTATTGCTTCTGATGCTTTATTCTTGGAAGTTTTATTTTATGCTTCGAATAGATTGAAATTGTGCAATGAAGAACTATGCACACTTGAAAAAAATGCTTGCTCGATTAATCTCCCCAATGTTGAGGTATTGCAATACGGTAAGTCCGGGGTAGTCAGCCACAGTTGTTTTTAAGGATCCGTAAAAATAAAAGTACAAACGTTTCTATAGTTATTTCAATTTGTAATTAAACTTCAAATACTTAACTTCAAGAAAATTTATAAAAATAAAACGCGCTCTTATGAGACCAACCTTAAAATTAGTATTAAAAAAAATCGAATATCGGTCATCTTGCTCGGAGTATTCGGGTGTGATGGTCATAGGAGTACAGAAGAGATGGCTAGTACATAATTCTACTCTTTTCTACTTTTTTTTCGTTTTTTTTCTGGCCACATCTAGAACCCATATCACCGAATTCAGTACAATTTTCGTGTCCCCAAAGTTGGCACACTATCCCCTAAAGCCAGTCTTCGATGAGATGGATGTCACAACAATATTGTCCGCAACCTTTTTTGTCATCGTTCTTCTTATATCGTCTTTCTAAGGTCGTCCTTGGTATTCCGTAAATTCTAGCAGCCACACGAACCATCCATCATTTTTGACAGCACTAACAGCTGCTTTTAAGGGGCAAGATACCTTTAAGCGAGGAAAGAATAGTTGATATTTATGATTTTTTTAAACGAAATATTTCTTCTCTATCTTTGAGACTTAGCGCATGTTTTATTACTACTTTTGGCTGTTACACGATATTTTTTTATTATTTATTAATCTTTAAAAATGGCGGACGAATGGCACGATCTTCTAAATGGGTTGCGATGGATGTTGTCGGACCGCGTGGCATTGATCTGAAAAAAAAATCAATCAAGATTTTTCTTTCACGAACACTCATACGCAGAATATGAACCAAGAAAAAATGAGAAATGTTGAAAGTTTATGAAAGGGTACGCTGTGAAAAAAATATTGAATTTAAAAAAAAAATGGCTACATTTCGCAATAAAAAATACTTTGAATTTTTATTTTCCCACGCATTTAGGATCATCTTTTAGACAATAAGGTGAGAAATCTTTATACCACATTTCATCAGAATCGGTCGATGAATTTTTTAGCTATACGTCACGTGAGTTTTGAAAATGCAGTTTAGAATACCTCCGCCTTTTATTAAGCTTTATGAAAAAAAACAAGTCCATCCAAAAGTGGTAATAAAACATACCCTAAGTTTAAAAAAGGGTAAAAAAAACTTTCCTTTTAAAATAATCATGAAAATCAGTTTTTTCCTCACCGAAAGGTATCTTCCCCCTTAATGATTCTTCAGTTCAGATCCCTCGCCGAGCAATTGCTTCTCTTTTGTACTTATTAGGCATCTAAAGCAGATGTAAAAAAATTAATTACTTGAATACGTCACAAGTAATAGTGTGACCATCGAACACCGACTGTACGTAGCAATCTGTCCAAATCTCTCGGGAGAGATGGCCGCATCTAAAATGCAAACAAGTATAAACAATACGTGCGAAATCTTTAGGTTATAACAAAGCACTGCTCGTGAACTATTCGAGAAATACAAAAACAACCATTATTTTTACAAAACAAAATCACCATAATATAAAACATGAACTCTTCAAAAAAATGTTAGCAGTAGACAACATGGAGAAGGATTTTACTTACGTTTTCATTTTATCTACTGTTGAGCATTTGCTTGTACACTTACACCTGGGCCCGATGCGAAGCGAATTAAGCATTAACAGGTGACATCTGGTGAGCGGTTCTATGAAATATTTGTATTGGCCATCTCTCCTCTAACAATGGGAGGACGCCAATCGGGAACCACCGATTCCGCCCGAACTGCGTGGGTAGAAGGATGTGGGTTTTTACTTAACGTTCCTAAAATATTTCGCCTGAGTGTGCCATAGGAAAGGGTAAAACGCTTCCCAGAGATTTTCGAGTAGAGCTTGAGGGATATTTTTTCAACCATTCCCAAATCAGCGGCGTAGCGCAGTGGTCGAGCGCATTGCCTGTCACCCCGACGGCTTTTTTTCATTCTTTTTTAATTCCTCGCAATGTTCAACCAATTATTGTAGAATTTAAATATATTCAAGCAGTTAAATTATATGATTAGGTGAAGTTTTTAATGAAAACAAAAATTCCGAAAAATCTTGCAATTGTTTATGTATGCTGCTTTTTATTAATCAGAGATAATTTTATAATTTTTAGGGTGATATTCATCGTAGAAACATTTGAAACATATATATTTTTCACACCAGGTACATTTTATAAAAGCATTGTTTGAGCAGTTACATTTTTCCGAAACATGCTTCATTGGAAAGCATACTTCATTCAAGTTTTGAAACGAATTTTATGTTCTCTGTCAATTTGCATGTAAACTAAGCGTACTGGATCATAGGGGTTTTTCACCCCTATGATCCAGTACGCCTTCAGATCCAGGAACACTTAATTGATGCTGCACGATCGAATGTATTTCTGTTGGAGCAATTCATGGCCACTTCGTGGGCTTTTAATTGGATGTTTGACTTGGCGATAGAAATATACATCACACCGTGGACCCAGCCGAGTACATTTGGGTGGAATGACGTTCATAGTGCACGTTGCCTAGCTTTGCTTATTGGTGAAGGTCTCATCATACAATACAAATCTGCTTGACTTCTCCACGAATCTACCAATAGGTAAATATATATTCTTTGCGACGTATGGCCTCCATGTTGTTTCCAAGAATTTTGCATAAAGCTTTTTCGTTAGTTGCGAGAAATAAAAAAAAAACAATAATCTTAAAAAAACGGTAGCAGCGAGAATCGAACCCAAGCCATGGGTGTGACAGGCAATGCGCTTGACCACTGCGCTACGCCGTTGACTTCGAAATGGTTGCAAAAATATCCCTTAAGCTCCACTTGGAAATCTTTGGGGAGCGTTTTACCCTTTCCTATGGCCCAGTCGGGCGAAATATTTTAGGATCGTTAAGTGGGGACCCACCTCCTTCTACCCACGCAGTTTGAGCGAATTCGGGGGGTCCCCATTGGTATCCTCTTCTTGTAAGGCCGACTCCCCCAGAATTACCCTAATCGACTTTATAATTAGGGTAGATTTGTTTTTATCTCGCTTCTATTTTATCGAATGCGATTAAACAGTAAAAGCTCATATTCAAGCTGCAACGACGTTTTTCAGTGATTAGCACGACGATGGTTTTCTTTGCCGAATCAAGCCCAACCGTGATACGTGATGAAGTTCTTTCCGACCAAAATATAGCTTTCATGCATAAAAAAATCAACGAAAAAACCATCGCTCAAGTTTCATCCGTAAAAACGTATCCATTAGGGGGATCCGTACACTTCGTGAAAGCAAACTCGATGATTTTCGTGAATTCGACCCGTGGAGCGAGTCTTTCGACACTGTATCGCGACTGTAAATTCAGGTCCCTCTCCGATTCAACCCTTCCGCCATTTATCTCGCTCGTACGTCGACAAACTTCCACCCTGGAAAAGATACCTACGGAGGTAAGCGTCTCGCTCGATTCGCGGCCTTTAAAAGCCTGCCAAATCGCAACACATCGTGCCTTTTTAGTATGGGCGCACGTGTGTGTGTGTGTGTGCCTATGTGTTCTTTGGTGTGCTACGCGCGTCGAGAAAATTGCGAGATAAATGCCTCGCGACATGAAACGACATTTACATCGTCCATCAAAGAATATTGCGGTGAGTTTGCTCGTGCTCGTGCGGTTTTTCACAACATGTACGACATGTGTGTGTGTGTGTGCGTTCAAATGCGAGCCAGAACACCGGGTTGTCCCGTTTGAAGTTCCCTCGAGTATGCTACTCTCGAGGCTTTATCCTCTTTATTCAACCTCTTCTGCTCCCATGCCACACCTCGATCAATCTCCCCCACCACCGACGAATAACTCTTTTTTTTTGCGGCAAAAAAGAAAAGTTTCTTCGAAAATCGCACGCGATTAGTCAAAAGTTTAAGCGATCATTCGCGTGCGCCACGTTGTCGAGAGTGTCTCGAAAATTCGTACACGGCGCGACTTTGAAGGAAAATTTATGCGTATCGCGATGGCTCTTCATCAACCCAATGTCTGTATTTCACGGAGAAATTTCGGACGATAAATCCTACGGAAAAATATGGCGCTTTGTCCTCGCTTGGAACACAAAACTTGTATTTCTTCCCATGAGAATTACTTATAAGTTGAGCCTGCCGCGATCTTTCGTCGCCTCGAAAACTTCGGAATTACACCGTCGCAAATGTGCCTTTCGAAAAATTCGGAAAATAAAACAATATATTTCACGAGACAAGAATATTTGAGTTTGAGAAGTTCAATCAAAAATTATCCGTCATCTGTGGAGTGGGAATAAATATTAGGCACGATGTAAAACTTAGTTTTCGGAGAAAAAGTAACGAAAATAAATTTATGTCATTGTCTAGTTAGTTTTTATTGTTGCTCCGCAAATGGTGTCTGCGATTAGTTACGAGCAACGTGTGTTATGTTTACATATACTTATATGTATCTGTATGTGTGTGTGTGTGTATATGTATATATATATATATATATATATATATATATCGGCTTGTTTGAGCCGAAGCTTTTCGCGATTCGACCTTTCGCAAAACTTCCAAGGATACAAAGGCGATACCGTGTTCGTGACGGGAATTAGAGATTAATATTTAATCAACGATAATCTCTTCCAAATGTTCACGCCTGTAGACATTCTCTCAGACATTCAACCTTCATCGGCTGTCGAACAAGTTTTTCACCGTCTCTGCTTTTTTCGGGGCTGCTCTGCTCCACTTCAAATATTTCAGCCTATTGAGGAGACTAAAATCACGCTCACTAGGCTACGTCCCTTTCTTACTCATTTTTTACGTCAGTTCGATTGCTGTCTCGTTACCTGACGATTTTGAGAACCCCTCATTTTCACTCGGATAGACAAAGATAGAATCAGGGCAGTCTTGTCAAATTTTGTAACCCGGAAACGAAAATGGAAGAAAATTGCGTGGGTGAAGTAGATCCTGGGAATGGGGATCGGAGCCTGTGACGTTGGGTCGAATTTTATCGAATTGGGATCGCGATCGTAGAAAAGTAAGGTTATGGTTAAGAATTTTTTGTGTATAAAACTGAATTTTATTGAACAAACATGATATATATTTTAAAGTATGGCATTTTATGTCCATTGTGTGAAAATTTGGTTTACAAATTTGAAACGGTAATAAAGTTACGTTCGTTTTCCTGGGACGCGTTTTTGTTGACAATGTTTGCGGTACCAGATGTGCCTCTGCCGTTTTATATCGAAAAAAATATATTTGTTTTTTGAAGTAGATGGATAAAACTAGTACTTATCGAGGCCGAAATTTAAAAATTAATTTTTTCGCGTCATGGCAGACATTGGAATGAAACAGGCGATTTTTCATCTAAAAAATGTTGAATACTTACGACGAAAAAACATCTATGCCAGGTATTGAAAAAACTCCTCGATAAGTACTTGAATATTGTGTGAAGCATAACTGTGCACTTGATCCCGATCGGTCCAGTAGTTGCGGTGATATTTCTGGTACCGATTTTGAAAACACTGTTTTGAGTAAAACGCGTTTAAAGTTTTGAGTATACTTTATACTGAAATAGTTTGGATATGCGCTTTGCTTTGAATCCACATGACGTCATATATTTAAGGGGCTATATTTGGCTGATTTTGGGAAACTTTTTGGAAGAAAAGTACTCAATTAAATGTTTCGGAAAATTAAGAATATATTTGGCTATATTTGACCTATATTACATAATTTTTTCATAGAAAAATATTGAGATCCAAGTGATTACATAATTTTTTCATAGAAAAATATTGAAGTCCAAGCGATTTATGCGCTGCCTTCGGAGGTGCCAAAAAAAAAGTTCCTTTACTGCTGACATGATTCCGGCCGATTGAGTGCTGGAACCGAAGTAAGAAAAAATGTCGTTGAACTCGAAGGCATTTCCTGTACAATGACGTAGGATTTTCGAAAAATATTAAAATTCAACAAAATAGCGTGGTTATGAAAAAAGTCTGTTTTTTAGCCTATGAAATGGTCGTTTTTTTCAATGCCAAATCGTCAATTTTCATCAAATCAAAAATATCCTACGTCATTGTAGAGTAAATATATTCAAGAGTACTCAGTTCAAATTTCAAGTCAATCGGATAATTGATCTTTGAGCTACAATGTCAGCAAATTTGAAAAATCTCATTCCAAGAAAAACGCACTTAAAGATTTAACTATCGATTTTTGCAAGATAAAATGATTAGAGATACAGCCTTGAAGTTTTTACAAGATATTCTTGAAAGCATAAACTGCCGAAAAATGCAAAAAAAATTCAAAGTGTTTTTGAAAGTGTCACACTGCTAGCCCCTTAAATTTATTTATTGTAGAAGAAAAAGTATCTCATCTTACGCACAATTCCCCTATGCATGTTTCGAACGATCTTATCCTCAGTAACTATTGAAAAATTAACATTGCCCAATTTTGTGTTTCTTTGCAAATACGACTTTGTTAATTTAGGTCCGAATAAACCTTTTTTTTCGGTACCAACAATAAAAAACTATTCTATACCTGTTTGTATTAATTTTTTTATCAAGATATAAGGTGAACATACAAATTTCGTACGATTTTACTCCATTGCTTTTTAGTTTTCGACATTTTCTCGAATTTTGAATCTTTTTTTTTTAACTTTAACACGTTGGTTGTATGCATTATCGTGCAGGCATATCATAGCTGTATAATTATTATTGATGTAGATATATCCTGCTGGAAACATGTATTCCGTTGAGCAACCACCAGGCTAACAGCTGTCGACGTACACCATCCCCAGACTCATATATACGATGGCATGAACAAACGTGAGGCCCTCTCAGGGGTATCCATTCAGCAAGGACGGTATCCTTATACCTAATAGGGATGAACGTGTCACCTCCCTCGTCCTAGATATGATTCCTCGTCAATCCATACGCTCCTCTACAACTTTTCGCTGCCTAACGGATTTCCTCCAACTGCTGGTGGTCAGGTCGTAAATTGCTTTTGGGCGATTTGTCAATCAAACTACTTAGAAGTTTATTTCCACGTGGAACTGCTGGAACGTCGAGCTCACGAGAATTTCCGATCGATACACGTACATCTATCGAGTCGTCGTTTATTCGAACATTCGATTACGTATACGAATACCACGCGATTTGAAGGGAAAAAACAAACTTTATCGCAGATTAAAGTTAGAAGGGAAAAACTAGCATAGTTTGTTTTTTCACCCAAAGCTACTTCTATGAATGAGGGTGAATTTTGATCGCTAGCGTACGACCGTACCACAAGTCTGGCTCTATTTTCTCTTTGTCACAGGGGAAGCTTCTTGTAAAGAAAACAAGCTTGTTTTTTTTATGGCAATGTGCGAGTTTTTATCTTGTACGATTTTATTTTGTATAATAGAATTCAATCTCTTTCCATGTAAAATTACCTCGCCTTCCTTTTTAATGTAAAACCATTTTTAAAGAATTAAACGCATTGAAAATCTGAAGTTTTTTTTACCAATTTCCGTTACAATAAATCACTACTTTTTTTCTATAATATAATACTCTACGTACGTACAAGAAAATATTCTAGTATTCCACTTTTCGAGAACGTTTCGTCGTGAAAATATTTTATTAAAAATTGTGACCTCTTAAGGCGGGCAACCACTTTAGGAGACCGAAAATTAGATGGATTTTTGGATTTTTTTTTAATTGTGAAAAAAACGCAACGCAAAATGCAACTCTGACAATAATTCATTCATCTTTTCATACCTCATTGATAATTTTTGCAAGTTATTTCATGCATTAATGAAGGTGTAATCAGCTGTGTCCCTTGGAATGTCCGCGTCGACGTTGTCGATTTGCGGGAATTGTGCAGCTCGCAATTCGCATCTGAAATAGTCCAACAAACTTCTATATAGTCTTGAGATGTTTTTTAAGAACATGAACCTAAATTCTGAAGAAAAGAATCGAGAATTTAATGTTGGAACGTGTTTGAAAAATAATTATCGATTTTTAGCACTTTTTCCCTGGGATTTTGCAATAATAAATATGTTTTAAACAATCTAATCTTTCCAACTTTAGGTTCATGTTTTGATTAATTATATTATGTAAACGTGTTCCAAATTTGAAGATGATCCATCGATTAGTTTTTGAGTTATGATTCCCGCAAATGGAAAAAAAATGTCGTTTCGAGAAAAACGCGATTGCGCTACCTGTTCTCACTAATCGTCTGTCACACGGTCACTTTTCAATATTTTAACTTGACATTTTTTCACTTATTCTCGAATATGAGAAAAGCAAAATAAAGCTCTGAGAAAAAGCAAAATAAAATCGAATGTTTCGACACGTCACAGTGGTTGGAAGCCGAGCGGAGAATCTTTATTATTTATATACATAGCGTTAGAAGGAAACCGAATATCGTTTTGACATCTTCAGGGTGTATTCTTAAGATATTTTTCCAACGATTTATGAAATTTGAAAAAAATTGATTTTTTTGAAGCATCTAAAGTGGTTGCCCCCCCCTTAATATCTAAACCCTTTCACCAATTCTCGTGAGAATAAAGCAAGATTTCTTTCCCAATACTTTCTCAATAAGCAAACAATTATTCTATAAATTACATTTTTGGGAATTTGAAACGAGAAGAAATTTTTTGTAAAAATTAAATTCCCCTGAAGTCTGATACCGTTCACTGTTTTCCGCAACAATGTATTCCAATACAGCCTGTATATGTTTAGGAACTTTATAATATTATCGGAATTAACGGAGACTTTGTCCTTGGAGTGCCATATTTCAGGTGTTTACATTTTATTTTTTTTAAAGGAAACGAGTAAAGCTTTTTGAGTGCGGTTTTTTTCTTGCTTTTATTCATGATATACAGAACGTTAAATTTTTTTTTGAAAAAAAAAACCAAAATGGCGGCCGTTGCAGCTTCGCGAAAACAGGTCCTCAAATCGCGGGAGGTAAACGGCTGACATCACTGCCCCCTCTTTGTTGATCTGAAACACAAATTCAAAGCATATTATCAATCTGTGGCCCTTTGGTCATGGAATGACGGATGGGTTTTTCGTTTAGTACATATTTCGGAAAATGGCGGAAATTAAAAAGAAATCGAAATTTCGCGTTTTTTTTCGCATAAAAAGATAAATAATAAATGCAAAAATGTATCTATCAAAAAAACGATCCGTCATTCCGTGAAGACATATTTTTTGAGTATGCTCTCCAAATTTCAGGTCGATATGTTAATTACAGCGATCAGGAGAATGTCAGCCATTTTTAAAAACGTGTTTTCGAGAAAAACGCGTTTAAAGTTTTGTAATGAGTTTACACAAATGTATTTATAATTACCGCTAATCGGCAATGCCTGGTCCATAGAGGCATCCCTCCTCTTCTTCTAGCTGCTCATGTTGAGCCGCTAACATCTCCCGCTGCTCAATCCGGGACAAAGTCTCCCTTAACGAAAAACCGAAAAATTCCCCCTGTCAATAGTACACCATTTCGACATTGGTTGAGGGGTGCGAGTGAATTAGATTTGAAAAAAGTACATACCGCGGTCGATAATGCCCGAACGTGCGCTGGCATATAGATCCAGAGTGGTGAGTAATGATGCAAAAGTGACGAGCTTTTAGCTGGAAAACACACAGAGGGATCCAGGGGGTAACGCCCCAACACGCCAAAAAGGACACTGGGCGAGGGAACGCGGATGAAATGAGGAAAAAAAGCGGTAGTGAACTAAATGGAATTTTTAAGGGATTTGGAGACTTTTGGGCTAGGGTAGGATCCTTTCAGGACATCTATAATCCTCTTATCTTCATGCTCTATATATTGCGAGAGCTCATTTTTCCAGCTTTTTAGGGGGCTCTTCATCACACGAAACCGCCAGTACTGAAAGACATTTAAGGTGATACAAAATTCATTCAACTTGGATGCTGGTCGTATGGGAATTCAAAACGTCGTTATTCATTCCGTGACACACTAAGTATTCTTAAATTATTCCGTGTTCAACGATCACGATATAGTATCTCAGAATAATATTAGTTAATAGCTTTTGCCCGTGATATCGCTCAAGTAGGTATATATTGAAAATTTGGTTTATGTGTTTGTCGGGAATGGATTTTTGGGACATGTCTCACCGACGGTTATACATCAAAGTTATGATGAAAAGCACGTATTCTATATATTTTGAAAATTGACATTTTCTATATATATTTAAGACTGATCGGTTTTCTATAACGTTTAACGGGTTATGCCTAATTGTAGCAGTCGAAAACAGCTCATTTTGGAGTATTTTTAAAGAAAATCGTGATCATGAATGTCTACAAAAATTAAGCATTTAAAAAAGTATCATCTGAAGTACACTCTGTCATTTTTTTGTGCAAAAATATTTAATTGTAACCAATTTACAATCGATGTCCCGAAAACACCTCTCGAAATCGTCTTTTGCGGGGTGCAATGCCCTTCTGATCCAGGTTATCTAATATCAAAAAATCAAACAGATATCGCTGATATATTAGTTTATCCTATGAATAATCGAAGCAATTTTTGAAATGTTGAATAAAAAAATTGAATTGGCGCGTGTTCGAAGCGAGTCTTGATTTTTACGAAAAAAATTCGCATTTTTCGTTCATCAAATCGAACGTATACATCGGGAAAAAAATCGATCGAATACTCTACTTTTGCATGTCGAAAAAGCCCTTAAAAAATCAGAGAAATCTATGCAGTAGTTTTTGAGATATTTTACTTATTGACTTTGAAAACGTACTTCTGGGAAAAAAGCGTTTAAAGTTTCGAAAAACGCTCCGAGCGTTCCGACGGACGTCAACATAACTGCGTATAAGTCTGTCAATTTAGATCCGATCACCTTGAGATTTTCAGGGAACAGTTATCAGATGATTTACTGCCAAAATATATTGGTTATGAAAAAAGTTATTTTTCGACTCTCACAACTAGGCATAAAGCCTTAATACAAATATAATCAAGTCACCAAAAGAAAAAATCGAATTAAATGAGTCCGATGATTGAATCTGACGGTTTTACATTGAGTATTTATTGAAGAACTTCCTTATTCCCAAAAGACACTCTCATTTTCTCAGGTTTTACTTGACGGATCGAGGTAAAAAAAAGTGCAGAGATTTTCTGGAAGCGCTTCTTTTGATCAGGATAAAGCTTTGGCTGTTTTCATGCCAAATCCGTTCGAACAGACAGGGCGGCAAAATGTCCTTTAATGATCAATCCAGTCTCAGCATCATACTCTAACCCTACCAGCTTGATTCTACCCTGAAAAAGAACGAACGTACAGACAGATACTAAAATTTATATAATGATAGTAACATTGCACTTGGGCAAATGACACTTGATGTTACACGATTCATTCAAGCCTATCTAATATTTTGCGTGCTCTTCGTGAAGACATCGAGACTTCGGAATGCTCGAGTTGTTCCAAGTATTTGGTCAGATTATGTGATAATTATTATTCACAAGGAATTTGTGATCGTATTTCGTCGTGATTGTACGAATGTTCGAGTATAGTAGCCGGAGGTAGTAAATGTTAAATAGGCACACAGTCGTCTGTCAAGCTGTATTTCATTTCATGATGGAAGGACTTCGTATTGATGCTTTGCCGAGGTTTCAAATAGAATGTTGTCCACCGCTTGCTATTAACTCGCCTGTGCACTGAATTAATCACGCTTCGCGATTAAATTATCCGTTGGGCATTTGTCCTCCTCATGACCAAGTTTTGTCTGTGGAATTGTGGAAACCTAGCGTCTGCGGTTTGAGCGCATTTGCGCGTACATTTTCATGCAGCATATGTATTATGCAGCATATACTCTCATTTCACTTTGATTAGTATTTAAAACAGCATTTCGCATCGATTTTTCGAATTTTTCAGTTAAGCTTTTACCTCCGTACTCCCCACGTAATAATTTATGAGAATGGCTCCTTGTAATTGCATTGGGTTAAGTTCATTTTCATCGGTGAATATTAATCATTTCATAATGGCCTGGAAAACTGGACTCTCGTAAATAGATAAACGACGGTATACAAGATCTGCATAATGTAAATCGTATACAATAACGTAGCAAAAGGTTTTTCATCTGTCACATTTTTTATTAGACAATAAATGGATAAAAATGAGGAAATAAAAAAATAATTCATCTTTTTATTGGAACATAAATAAAATACCGCGGGGTACTTCACACGTTAACGATTTATAAATGATATTTTCCTTACTTTGTATTTGTATCGGTCAATGCAAATATTTAACGGGTTATACCTAGTCGTAAGAGTCGGAGACAGCTTATTTTTAGATTTTTTTTTGGAAATTCGTCATGATACGATTCCACAAAAATTAAATATTTGAAGAATTATCATCTGAAGAAAACTCTGTAATTTTTTTGTGTCAAAATATTTAATTACAATCAATTTACATCTGATGTCCGGGAAGCACCTCAAAAACGGCTTTTGCGGTGAACAATGCCTTTCGGAACCAGGTTATCTAAACTTAAAAAATCAAAACAATTTGGTTAGTGTATTAGTTTATCCTATGATTAATTAAAGAAATTTCCAAAACATCAAATTGAAGTATCAAATACTCTATTTTTACATTTAGAAAAAGCCTAAAGATTTTCAGAAAGATCGACGCAGTAGTTTTTGAGATATTTTGCTCACCGACATTAAAAACGTACTTTCGAGATAAAAGCGTTTAAAGTTTCCAACGACGCTGCAAGCGTTCCGACAGGCGTCATCACAACAGCCTATAAATCTGTCAATTTTGATCCAGTCACCTTGACATTTTTAGGGAACATTTATAAGATGATATACTCTAAAAATATGTGGGTTTTGAAAAAGTGATTTTTCGTCTTTTGCAACTAGGCATAACCCCGCAAAAGTTCAATGATATGATCAACAGGCGCTAAGATGTAATCTCCAAATGCTGGAGGTTACATCAACATCTCCCATGCAATTAATAACAGCACAACATTTTTGTTCGATACCTCAAACAACTCTGGACAAGAGCGTAACAATGCCGGATTTATTCTTTTCATAAGTATAGGCCACTTGACTTTGTGCCGCCTCTCCTATCTTAATCACTTGTATTTACCTAGGCCTTTTTAGGTGCCTCTAAAGTCCGCCACCCCGTGAAGTCTGCCGCCCCTTAGCAGCTGCCTATAGGGCCTATTGGCAAATCCAGGCCTGGAGTGTAGTATCAAAATACATGTAGATAGGCAGTATCAATGATGATTCTTCCCTCAGATCCTGTCATCATGGTCAAACGGATCTTAAAAAAATCTATCACAATTTATCTCGAGTGAAATATACAATATTCCATGACAGACGAAGAAGCACGAAAAATGTCAAAGCCTGATCAATTTCACATCACGCTGAATGTCTTCTACGATTATGTGAACAATCGACAGGTGACGCCTATATTTAGATAATACATCAAATTTTGATTGCTAAATGTGACACGTGCGCATACGGAGCCTCCTCATCGGTCGCACCCTCCCAAATACACGAACTTTGATACAAGAGGAGTGTGGAACATTTGCTTCCGTCACGGCTGACAAGTCACCCCATAGCATATTACTCATGCGAATGTGGAATTCACGTGCGATTCAATAAGGGAAATTTCGCATACCAAAGATGCGCAGATTCGACAGGCATTGCGATCCATTTCCTCATGTACGCGACATTCTCAGGGTACTCGATGAAAACTAAAGTCTCAATGACGTGAATGTATCAGCGTCAGTACCAGTTTGCTTCCAGTGTTATGGACGCATTAACGGTCAATACGTCAAAAGGTTCAAATTTGATCAAACTTCGTTGCGCCCTGGCGGAAACTATGAGATGTTTTCTTCGGGAGGAACGATGAACTTCGCGTGGGCGAAAGTTAAATTACGTTTCCAAGCTGCTTGGAAGAAAAATACGAAGAAAAGAAGAAGAGGGAAAAGAAGGAAACCTTTGTTTTATACACACACAGGGACACTCCACCGAAGCGTATATGTGTGTGTGTGTGTGTGTGTGTGTGTGTGTGTGTGTGTGAGTTTATAAATATATTTATATATATTGGACAGAGTCTCGACTGTTTGCTTCGAGCTATTGAGGTGTGGATTCTATTCTGCTCTGACGAGCACAGCAAGAGGGTCCGAGGTTGGTGAGTCGTCGCTTCGCTCCTTTCTGCTTCCTTCATACGTCTTTCCTTGGCCGTCAACACCAGCCCTGTTACATATTTTCTCCTCCCACGATCGAATACCCACACTTTCCGTTCGATCTATTATCTTAAAACATTTCAGTCTTGTCACATGTATTCTCACGTTTGAGGGATTCCGCGCTTGGACTAAACACGCAGGGAGGTGTTGGTGAGATTTTGAGAAATCTTCCGGTGGAGGTCTTCGCTCTCGGTCCATTTATTTGTGGCGTGTTCCATCAGGCTGTTGGCGACAACGACGCGAACGATTCACGAATAACAAATATAGCTATTCCATCGGGATATATCGATAACGTCATTGCGCGAGACAATCAAGTTTCACCCATGATGAAATGATTGTTGCTTTGCGCGAGTCATCACCATGAATGCTAAACGGATCGCCCTGAGCGGAGGCGGAATAATGTGTGCTGCCAGACTTGAAAAAATATGAATTTTCGGAATAAACGACCGAGAAGTACGTAGCCCGAGGAATAAAAACCGTGGAGACTTGCGATGTTTGGGGAAAAAACAACAGCGAATCGGATAGCTATACATGGTTCATATTTTCTGGAGGCTTTCCACAAGATTTTGCTTTTCCATCCGTACCGAAATCTCATCTACATGAAATAGCAGAGTTTGCAGCCACTGTGGATGAGATTACGGGAGCATGTACATTTTGAATGTGTCCATGGAGAATTTCACCCTTATCTCGGTCTTTCTGCTGAAATTTTCGTCCAGCTTTATTGGATGCTGCATCCGCTTCTCGTTGCCCTTACTGTGCAACGTATACGGAGGTCACGGACCCCGTCTTCAACGTCGAAAAGAGCACCAGAGTGAAAGAGCCGGGAAACAAATCCACCGGACCATCACCAAGCTGAAATGTTCTCGTAAAAACATATTACCGGTTGGTCTCGTGAGTACGAAAATCTCGATGGTTTATCCACTGAGCTTGCGGAGAATGTCCCATTATGATCTTGCATTCGGCCATTCTGGCAACCTCTAAATTACACCTGGGACTGCCTATCAGCCGAGTTTACCGCCATTATTGCGGAAGTGAGAGGAAAAATAAATGGACGTGACGAGTGAAAATGAAGTAAAAACAAATGCGGCCCGTGCAGACGGAAGATCATCTCGAGTCTGTGGCAATTTGAATCCTGACCTGAGTCCGTCGAACCAACACCACTCACGTACACCTCCAACTATGCTTCCCGTTTTTCTGCCTCTTTTCCGCCCGCTTACCTACCCCGTCTCTCTTTCTTTGCAAGAAAGCTTCAACTTGCTCCAGCGTCTTTCGCGTTCAAGGAATTGTCTCCGGCACTTGATTTTCCTCGTTAAATACATAATAACGCCAAGATTCAGATGACGGCCCTAGACTGGCTATTTTCAAACGACCCTACGTATTCCAAAAGACAACGCTCCGCTGTTCAAGTTCATTTCTAAGGATGTCTTTTTAAATGACACGTTCCAACCATCGTTGGATATATTGTTCGCTTCGCTAACGCGGATGACAAAAACTTGCGTCAAGTAGGTCAGGAGAATGGTCTTACATCCCTCCCACTAAAGTAATAGCTCAACGACGGATATTTCCAGGATACGCGAGGCAAAAGTGTTCGATTCGCCGTGTCAAAGATTCCCTTAATACGGTTGGCCGAGTCTCGTGGCTCCCCTGTGGAAGCTCGACCTCCGTTCGAACAATGGGCCCCAGCGATTCAATGGTCAACTGCATAACTGTTTGTTTCAATTGAAACTGGGAAATTGAGTTGTGTAAGATTTACGTTCGCGTGTTGACGCGACATTGTTACGGGATCCGTGGATGAACTTCGACCAATCCCTTTACCTAAACCTATCAATGAATCCTTATTGGTGCTAGCCGTATTGGTGCTGTCCGTTCTGGTGCTGTCCGTATTGGTGCTGTCCGTATTGGTGCTGCCCGTATTGGTGCTGCCCGTAATGGTGCTGTCTGTAATCGTGCTGTCGTTATTGATGCTGTCCGTATTGGTGATGTCCTCATTGGCGCTGTCCTTATTGGTGATGTTCTTATCGGTGCTCTCCTCATTGGTGCTAAATTTGCGGATTTTCGCAGGACTTGCTACCTGTTTGTGGGCAATCGACGGATGATGGACGACCGGCCGGAAGCTGCGGTACAAACAGGAGCAAGGAACAGCTCAACTGCATAGAGGCCAAAGAGACGAGCCAATGAGGCCACCGCGGTATTGTAAAAGCTTTGCAGAACGGTCACGGTTCACTTAGTGTTCGCCCCATCAACCTTCTAGTCATATCGTTTACGATAAACGCGACAAGAACTGCCATCTCGAACTTTCGCCCATTGAACAAACATTCGAAGACCATTCAATGCCGCTACCCCAGAGGCAGCATAGCGTTCTCTCTCTCTCTCTCTCTCTCTCTCTCTCTCTCTCTCTCTCTATCGTCCTCATCCTTCGGAAATGCATCGGGCTACTTCACCTTTCACCAACTTCTTCCTTAACGACGATAAACAATCGTACAACTTTACAGCGCGGTTGAGGAGGATATCGAAATGGAGATATCGATATGTTAAAACTTCCGTGACGATAGGTACATATACCTATGGAACGAAAATGCTATTGAGCCAGAGAAGTGGATCGATAGAACCGGCTCGGCGAGATTCAAAAGGATTTAAGCCACGATGAAATGGAGGGTCGTGCAACGACGAGTCCTCTTTCATTTTATTCTTCCTGAAAGTATTTACCGGAGCCGAATGCATTTAGCTCCAAATTATAAGACAAACTTCGTCGAATGCCGCAATGGTCCAGAGTGACATCAACCGTTTCGTCACAAATAAACGACCTGTACAATAACCATCGGCGTCAGTTAAGATTCCAGAATTTACTTTATCGAAGGGCACATATGCCAGGTTTTTTGAGGCCTGATAAACCTTCGAAAAACTGTATCGTTCTTTTTTCCTATTGGTTAATGGTTTAAAACCTTGAACGATGCTGCTTGACAACATGCTATGGTGAATCCAATCACTTTGACTAATCGTCGGTCAGCTCGATCAATTAACACAAGCGCCTGCGCGTCTAGCCTTAATTATTTGCAGAATAAGCATATTACACAAGAGAGTAGCTATTTTTCATTATTCGCAGGAGTTCACATAAGAGAAATTCTAAAGGCCCCGTGCTATTTGCACTCTGGCAGTTCGCACAAGAACTACGGTTTGAATTTATTCATACGGCATATATGCAAAGGCTATCCACCAAAGTACTCCTACACAGATATTGACACTTGTATAAAGCAGAGGGGTTGCTTAATGCCTCGAGCTGAAACATTTTCTCCATCCCCAATCGGCACTTTACGAAGTAATTACAAACTCAATTTCCGGATACACAACACTCCTAAGGAAGCGTGTCCATTATGCTCAGTGTAACGTGTGAATCAACCCCTGCGATTCGAATACGCTAGAGACACGATAGGCATTGACTTTTGATGATTGAACTTTCATGACGTTAACAGACTCGTATCGTTGCACTTTTATTTAGTTGCACTCCGACGAAAAAAAAAACAGCTTATCATTGAAGAATACTATAATCGGATTTTGAACAGACACGTGGGGCAAGTATACAAGTGCAGAAAAAACAACGTATTCCTTTGGCGGAGGAATTTCGTAAATAACAGTTGCGCTTAATAAAAAATAAGGGTAATTGTTTAGATAAGTGATTTTTCCGAAAAATGAGCCTAAAATTTTTCTTGCTATTTTTTCACTTATTGGATTATAAATGATGATATTCAGTCGGGGGGAGCTGCAATTCCCCCCCTCCCCCCTTCCCTCGAAACAAGTTACGGGGTTTTGATGTTTGTGGTAACGCGTGATAAAATGAAGCATTTTCGAATATTTCGACGCCTATATTAGGTTTGTTTGGGGTTGTTTTGGAACAACAATTTTCGGAAAAGTCACTTATCTAAAGAATTACCATATTTTCTTTAAACATTTCGTGACCTCCTGTTTCAATTGTCTTTACGGAATCTTTAGATTTGTTTACACGTTTAGAGCAGTTTACATCAGACATCTAGAGTTATTTACTGCATAACTTATTAGATAGAAATGTGGCCAGAGTGTCATCTCCTGAAGTGCCCTATAAATTATACGATTTTGAGACTCGTGATCTTTTGTCAAAAGTTCGGTAACTGGGCTTGAAATTTTACCAGTATACTGGAATGTAATTGTGCTTCGTTGTAGATTAAAATCAATTAGTTGTGAAATGTCCGGGTTCGTGACAGGAATTCCTTAAGATCTGTTAAGTTAGATAGTAGTCATGCTCAACCATTGGTCCGACTCGATAGGAAACGTGATGTTTGTACATTTGTCACGTATGAGACTCCCCAACAAGCCTCGGTATCATTATCTGGGGCTGTCAGCTGTAACATTTATTCGACGGAGACATTGCACAGAAAGAATATGACGGTTGAGAAGAAATGACAATATATCATGGGATTGGTTCTTTTCTCTCGGCGTTTCCCTTGAGCATACAGTTGTCGACTCCACATCAATAGGAACATCCTTTTGTCGAAGATTCCGCATTCGTCTCCTGGCAATATACGAGCCTACAAAACTTGCTCTGCAACATTTTAGTTTTCTTAAACGTTTTCATGTTTTTTAGGTCCTGACTCGTTATTTAGAAGAATACGTATCCTTACTTTGGTGTCAAAGGAATATTTCAAATGGAACAATTTGAATTTTTATCAGCACATCCTGACAATGAGTATATTTATTTTATTTGTTTATTTCCTGAATTCCAACGTATACCCTTGCGGATTTTTACGTATTAGCCTTCCTAATTGAATCCTTTCATATCACTCCCTACTCGCACTTCGCTAAACCAAGCCCACATTTGCCGAGGGTACGGGGAAACTGTGGAAAACCCAGACCGGTATAGGCGACCCCGTATTATTCTGATTTATGGTGCACAGCTGACATAAGCGGTCACCGCTCCGAGTATCGGCCATGCGCAACGCTGCTTAACTCGAAGGTCCGTCGGGGCTGGAGCCTGATCGCCCATCCACCAGTGACGGTGGCAATAGGTACTTCATGAATGGCATTTTTTCTACGTGGTAGATAATCATAACATCCATGTCTGAAAACACTATGGATAAAAAGCAGCCGCTTCTTGTTGATGCCTCGATAAAAATAAAAACAAAAGAATAATATTTTCACAGCGGGAATAATATTCGCAAGAATTCAAATGTAGAAACGATGTTGGAAGAAATTTGAGTGCAAATGAAGTTTCTTTATTGTTGGGAAAAGTATGCGTTAAATAGATATACAGGGTTATTAGTCACGATCCCGTGAAAGGATTGTAGAACATATTTTTCGCTATATTAATAGCAGACAATATGTCCGCTTTAATATGGCCTAATAATATATTCCGGTATATTAAAGCATTACTGGGCTTAGTAGCCCAGTAAAAATGTTATTATGTAAAAATGAGCCGTTTTCGAGCTATTATTATTTTTTTAAAGTGAGGGGTAGGCCACTTTGATAATTAATTTTTTCAACTGTTGTGTCGAATCAAACTTTCTTATTAATTGTAGTTTGAGGACACAGTAACAAACGATTATCAACAATAAAATAAGAATAATCTGCAAATATTTTTGAATTAGCGGACCAAAACTCTGCAAGTCTAATAATTATGCTTATTTTATCATTAATTATTTTTTCTTGCTGTGTCCTCAAAATACAAATTATTATTTGTCGTTTGTATGGAATCAGACCTTTTTATTGAAAGGTCTGATTCCACACAACAGTTTAAAAAAATCGAAGTTGCCGATCCCTGACTCTAAAAATAATAATAAAAATATCTCGAAAATGGTTCACTTTTACATAAAGGATTAATGGGCTATTTAATAGAGGAAAACATGTCATACAACCCTCTCATCGGATCGTGGCCAATAACCAATTGCCTTGTATATATATATATATATATATATATATATATATATATATATATATATATATATATGTGCGTGCGTGCGTGCGCGCGCGCGCGTGTGTATGTGTGTGTGTGTGTGTGTGTGTGTGTGTGTGTGTGTGTGTGTGTGCGCGCGCGCGCGTGTGTGTGTGTGTGTGTGTGTGTGTGTGTGTGTGTGTGTGTATTTTCCTCTTATAATGACGATCTCTTCAGCGGATGCAACAATACCAGTAGGTCGTAAAAATTTGAATTTTTTTCTCTCATTATACGATACGAATGTTTATTTACGTTTTCCAATTTGTGTATATTACAACAGATCGTCACGAAAAAGTGTAAAATAAATTTATGCAACCTACCCTACTCCCAATGTCGTCGCAGCTGTTACTTCGAATAAAAAATTAGAGGCCATTTTTTTTTTAGTAAATACCCGGCTATTCTCGTTTCTCCGACAAGCACAATTCCACAGCGACAGTGTGGAACTGATACAAACGGTATATATATATGCACATGTGTATATGGATGTATAATATGTCACCGAGTTCGCCCCTCCGGGCTGCCGAACGTTCGCGATAGTAGATCCCTTTATATATCGTCGTGGGAAAGGGTCCATTGTAGACCGTTTAATAAAACATGGAAATTTTCAGATCGCCAAGTTCTTCAATTTAACGGATCGCGTGTTGCATTTATGCCAGTACGATCGGACTTTTTTCACGACTCGCGATTTTATTCTCGCTCGCCGAATAGAGCAGCGTTAAATAACGCTGGAGGGATTGTTATTAAAAACGAGCCCTCTTGATAAGGCGGAGAGAAAATGAAACTTATTCGATTGCATGGGCTGGGCTGACATATTACTCGAGTTAAGGAGCTACATCTACCAGGAGGCCCGAAAAAAATTATCAAATTCCAATGCTTTTTTCGTGGAAACGGTTGGTAAAAAATGAACGCATGTTTTTTTTTAAATACAAAGAGACATATATTGAGAGCCTTTAAAAAAAATGCAGAAAAACAACAAAAACATGGTCGCCGGCAGATGATGAAATTTTATCGCAACGGTTGGTGGTGGACACTCTCCAGCATAAACGGTCTATCCGAAATCTGAAAACCGAACGGGTTATTCAAGTTAATAATAAATACAAGTCGTTGACGATCGTCGATTTTTGAAATATTTCTTTTTAACATCGTGGCGACGAATTTACACTCGAGCATTCAACATCTATGAAAAAAGTCGTCATTTTTGCGTAAATTAAAAAAAATAAAGATCGATTTAGAAAAAGTGAGATCATCAACGACCTTTAAATGCTTCTCATCAGATTTTCTGTAAATTTGGCATCAATCCATCTAGTGGTTCTCAAGATATCATGTCCACCGACTTTGAAAACAAATGTTTTGAGAAAAACGCGTTTGAAGTTTAAAGTATGGTGCTGCGACTGCGCGCCCGGCCGACTGTTAGAAGCTGTAGCTCATCCAATTATGACACTTTCGGGGAATATAGCTAAAAGATGAACGGAAGAAAAATACAATTTTTTAACCCACCTAGGTAGATGTAGTCTGTTAATAAAATAAATTATCCAGTACTTCGTAATAAATGTTTCCAGAAATATACATTTTTTCTTACATTTATATTTTTTGTAAAACATTTCCTATGTGGGATGATACTACTTTTTTTTCATTTAGGATCTTTTCGAACCCTCGGTCCGCATAGATAAAACTTCCTTTCCGCAGCGGAACATACTTTTTCCTTTTGAATCATTGATCTGCTCAAGGGACAACACTACTTCAGAGCCCCGAAAATAGATATTACTCGGAGGATAAAAATGGGAAATCTATTGAAGGACTTTATCGTACATGTCTCGGAGGGTATGAAACTTTTCCTCAACATTTTTTGTCCACCCAAAGTAGCCGTGCGGGAGGAGCTTAGTAAGCATAAATAATTTTTGTAGAAAGTCTCTGGCGCATGCACCATACTTGCCGCAAACCCTCACGTCAATCAGAAAACTACAATTGTTCGTAATCTGTATGACAATAGCTCGTGAAATACGTAGGAGTTTTTAGAAATATTGGTTTTCATAGAAATAATGAAAATTTGAAATAAACATTTTATTTACAAAATAACAATCTGTGGAAATTTGTTTATAACAAGAGGAGTTTTCAAAAAATCGTTAAATCCCCATGTATGCCTGTGAAAAGTTGAGCGTTGAAGATACTGTGACCATTTGAAGTGAAATGGAATAAAATTTGTTCAAGTCATGCTGAAAGCCACTTTGAATAACGTTCTTCCCGCGCAAACGCCTCTAGAGTATTGCGTCAAATTATTTTGAGTCTGCCAATGAAAATTTGGTACCTGAAATTGCAATTTTTCACTAACCGACGAACTACATGTTTTTCAAAATCCTTAACTATGATTCAAAGTATAATCTTTAAAATTCGCTTTTTATTGGCTGTCCAAAGGGAGGAAATCGCTTTAGGCAGCCAATAAGAAGCGAATTTTGAAGATTTCACTTGGGTCGAAACTATTTATTCTAGATAATTGGAAATTTTCAATTTGTTGTCTTCAAATATTAAAAAAATAGTGGCTGTACAACACTTACTGTAAAAACGGTTGCCGCCTGAGTTGCCCCACGGCGTACAACTTAACGCCCGGTGCATTGATCTGGAACGTCAGTGCTAAGAATTTCCAGATTTCTGAGACCCACACGCTCCATGTGAACCTAAAAAATCCAGAGCGAAGTGAAAATGCGAAAAATGTTACGAATTGGGAAAAAATGTTATATTATTCATAAAATTTTCATTAGAGTATTTGTTAATAAAAAGGTAGTTTTTTTAACAGTTTTCATTAAAAAATAGACTGTAATTATGTTATCTAAAAGAGTAAAAAAAATCGATTTATCGATCGAGTAGTTTTTGACCTATCTTGTACGAGCTTCACATAAAAGTGATTTTCAGGAAGACGCGTCTAAAGTTTCAAGACTCAAAAATGTTGTGACTAAATGACCAACCGATTAATCTACGATTCCAGGGCCACAAAGGAGTCCCTCAGCTTTCTCGTGGAGTTTATTTGCTCTTCTTTACGTTATCAATAGATCTCGTCCCTCAAAATCCGTTTTTTCCCTCAACTTTCTAGACAAGACTCCTTGAGGCTCATTCGGTCATCGCTTACAAGGAACATGACTCAAGTGTCCTCCGTCGATTTTGTTGAAACTCATATATGTAATAAAGCATCGAAAACTATTAGACACGTATTTTTTTTTCATCTGCGGAAAAACGGTTTTACGTGGGAAACCACCCTTCAAAGAAAGGCGTGTCGGGGGGTGGTTTTGCAGTTTCACCCACAAGCAGTCCACCGATCTGAATGAAACAAAAACCAAAATTTTTCTAATTCAAAGCGATGAAAAATCCACCATAGAATAATTGAAAAAATATTAAATTAGGCGAACAAGATTAAGAATTAAGAGAAAAAGAAGAAAAATTCAATCGAAGGCAGGCACTTGAGTGATGTTCCTTGTTAGTCTACGAAAATGTCCGAATACGAAAAAAATTGCATTCTTATCATTCGCGAAAGTTTCTACGGGGGTGAGATTCCCATGGAACAAAAGCTACCTCCCTGCGAGGGAGATTTCGCGGGGGTGTGGTGTTGGGAAAAAAATGACCGACGAGGGTAAACGCAGGCTGTAGTAAACGAGCTAATCGTAGCTCGTTGGAGTTATGTTTCACAGTGGATCTCACCAGCCATCGCCGACAGTAACGGGAAACTTGAAACATCGGTGGCAACGGGTTTCCCAATTAACGAAACAGTGAGAATCATATTGCAGAGTAACGTTGTACTGCACAACTACTCGAGCGTGAATGAAGCCGGAGCTATGGGGCAGCTTCTATGATTTAACTGACAAATAAGAGAGAAACGAAAATTCCTCCGGAGACCGAAGAAGCCCCTTTTTTATGCACGAAATGGTAATTTTATACCCACAATATTAATCGTGCATTGCATTCCAACTTAATTTTTCAAAAATAGGAAACGGTGAACTCGCACAGCGTTATTTAAGGAGTAATACTTCTGTAGAATTAGAAAAAAAAATTGTTTTAAAATTGGCTTAAGAGATATTTATTCAAATTAATAGAATTTTTTTAAAAATCCAAATTCGAATTTGCGTCAGTTGTACTGCGTGCCGCAGAGCGTCTCAAATTCAACATGCCAGGCGAGAATGGCTCCAGCGTCATCATTTTGTATAACTTTTTACTATAATTTTTTTTGTTCACTTGCAAATATGACCAACAACATTCTTGAATATTATTATCCCCTTAGTTGTCCTTCCACCAAAAAAAAATCATGAAAAATCACTTAATTTTGGACGTTTAGAGTGGTGTTCTTAAGCACAGTGCACTTAATTCAAACAAATATTGCGAATTGGAGACCATTGCTTGCTCATCATTTCATCTCCGACAAAAAGTTACCCCTGTGAACAATTTTTTTATTTAATGATAGCTTTTTCACAATGGGCGCTATTCACGCAAAATAATATAACGAGGATGCAATGTATTCTATGCCGATTTGTATGATTTTTGTTCTAAACCACCGCTAGAGAGTAGTATATTTTTTGAATAAATTATCATTTACATTATTAGCCCTGAGAAGGGTACCGATATTTTCTAAAAAAAACGTAAGGGAACACTTAGTCGAGGAAAAAAATGCTGATTTTCATGATTTTTTTAAAGACAGATTTCTTCATCATTTTTGAGACTTAGGCTATGTTTTATTAATACTTTTGGCTGTTATTTGCGACGGATGTTGGCAGAAGGCGTATCATACGCAAAATGGGCCAAGAAAAAAT